>OX424572.1:53504829-54002329 GCA_949152435.1 Gastracanthus pulcherrimus
ATAGCACTTTCTTCCTTCGTCAGGCCCTCACGGGATAACAGGCGCCAGATAAGAGAGCGATCCGAGGTAGCAGCAACTTTTTCCCGTATAAAGTTCTGGCGCGCCTCGAGTAGACGCGCCTTAAGTTCCTTTCTGGCTGTGCGATAAAGAGAAAGGAGTGATTGAGAATGAGACCGTTTAGCACGCTTGTATAAAGCATCCCGCTTAGTAATCGCACGTGTTTTAAACGGAGCATGATGATCAAGTAGCTCAATCACTAAAGTATTAAAAGTATTAACAATACGTGTGGAGCTCAGACTAGTATCGCTAAGATCAAAGTTAAATTTGTCAGAAAGTGCACTACAAATATCGTTCGAGAGGCTGGTAAAATCACAATGTTTAAAATAGCGAATCTTAATTAATTTCGGTTGCATTTTATTTAGTTTAATATTATATTCTAAAGTAATACTCAAGTGGCCAGCAGCAATGGGCACATGAGACTTAGAGAACGATTTGAGTTTATTCGGGCAATCGGTGATAGTGAGATCAATAAATGATGGCACTCCGTCGCCAAAATGCGTTGGGCCATGAGGCACCAAGTACAATGAATGCTGCAAAATGAGATTACCTAAACGCTTTGAGTGAAAGCTGGACCCCAGCATATTAACATTAAAATCACCAACAATAACTATATTTTTATAAGATTGCATAAATTCGTTAAGCTTAAAGAAGAATTCACTTAAAACTAATCCGCCAGGTCTGCGATAGACTAATGCAAAAAGTAGACGAGTATTATTTGAATTACTAGCATCAAAAATTTCTAAAAACAGAAATTCAGTCTCATTTATATGTTTAATAGACGAAGAAAATAAGACTTTATGTCCTAACGAGCGATGGAGATAACACGCAACTCCACTTCCTTGCACAAATTCACGCGTACCCATTGACAATAATTTGCGATCATTTCTCACTAGTACATACTCTTCAATATTAATAAGTGAGGAACTGAATTTGGGATCCAACCACGTTTTCGTAATCCCTAAAATGTGTGGTGAATACGTGTGTATAAAATCACGGACAATCTCACGTTTACGGCGAAATGAGTTGATATTGAAATGTGAAATACGTAAACTATCACTGTCTTTAAGTAACGTTAGGGGCGGATCAGGGAGTCACATGATTTTGTGCAAATCAGCTGACGAAGAAATTGAGAGACGCTCAGAGTTGGCATTTTTTCTGACGTAGATGCGCTTGTATCCAAACGCGTTCATAGTGGTACTTACTGGCTCGAAGACGAACATCCCTTAGGAGTTTGAATAAGCTCGGGGACAACCATTCATTAAGATAAAGCTTGCGCTCAAGTAAATGTTGCATATGCGGAAATATTGTTGTAGCAGGAAGATTTCCTGACAAAATTTTCAGTCGCATAACTTCGTTACGGACCTGCACTGACTTAAATCGCAGCAAAAGTGAAAACGTTTCCGGTTCTACTTCATTATTTAACGGGTTAGTAATGTCCTCGGCATCCCCACCATTGGCGGCGTCATTGCCATTCGGAACCGCAATGTCGTTTGGATCATTAGCAGGATGCGTATGTGAAGTATTTTGAGAGATTTGGGGTCTTTTATACGACGAATAACACTAATTATGTCCCCTAAAAATCTGGATGCACTGATTACTTCAAAAATACGCGTGACAATAGCCTCGTCCGAAAGATTGGAAGCCAGAGGCAGCCCCGAGATGAGTACTTCAGCAGTTGATAAAAGAAGTCGGGGAGGGCGCGCCTGGTGCTTGACGTTTCATAGACGCCTTCAAAGCATCTATTTCGATGTATGATTGAGCTAAACTTTGCTCTAAATCGACGAGACGAGTTTCTCTAGTGAGCATAAGCGCTTCTTAGTCTCTTTGTTTTGCTGAGAAATAACAAGAGAATTTTGAAAAATAGCATCAAGTTTTTAATCAGTAGAGAGAGTTGTAAATTGAGCAAGCTGATCTTTCATAGCCGACGCATCTATAGTGGGCCCCGCAACTTGAGAAGATGCACTCTCAGTAGAGAGACTCATTGGAGCGATAAAAGGACGCGGTTGAGGATGTTGAGATTGTTGCGTAAACGATCTTTGTGATGTTGTCGAAGTTGTTCCGTGTGGTACAATGTTGAAGCATAAGCTATTAAAATAGTTATTTTCAGAGGGAAATTGGAAAAGAGGTGTGTTTGGTGGAGATTTTTGGGAAAAACCCGATTCCATGTCTGAGAAAGACTGAGTGTTTGCTACACGGTGGCTTTTTGACCGGGAAAATGATTGCACGCAACACTTCCGAGCACTACGCTGACCTATATAAGCGCGGGTGCAGCCTGGGTGAAAGAGGCAATTGCATTCAGTGCACAAAACTGAGAATGTCTTTATCGTAGAATGGCATTTAGCGCACTGCGGCATTCGGACAATAAATAGCGTAAAATTTAAAACTAAGACAGGGAACAGTAGGGCGAGACTAGATTTGTAATACGAAATCAGACGAAGTTACTTATGAAAACTTGTAAAAATTTGTAAATACGACACTAACGGCATAATGCAGATTAACTGATGACACAAAAACGACGCAAATATATACAGATGACAAAAACATACGAAAAAGTTATAAATATACAGAAGAAGTAAAAACCATAGCCGATGTTAACTTTAAGTTATCTGCAGGTCCCGATTAAGACTGCCGTGTGTTGTCTAGATTAAAGACATCTGTAAGACACGTTGAAGACAAGTTGAAGGCAACCGCGTGTGAACTGTGCTCGCGGCTAACGCAATAGATTTAACAAGCAACATATACGACAAGCACTACACGTTTAACGTATTTAAATGCGCTCTGCGAGGTGAAATATGAGAAATGTAAGTATTAATACGATTCTCATTTATCGCAGAGCGACCGAAATTTACCAATAACTATACACACTTATAACAGACGGTAACAGTACTTAGCGTATATGGCTGCTCATGTGGACGCAGTAGAATACTTGGAATTCGAACAAGCTTGAACGAAGCAGTTCCGTTTGCTCTTTTATGTTGAAAATGACCGTCTGTAGAACGGTCAGCGGTACCCACTTGGATTGGCGAAGATGGCCGTGTACAGCTGAGTCCGTTGAGATAGTAAGCCGATCAAAAGTAATCAGTTTCTTAGCTTGATAAGAACTGGCAAGGTCGTTCGTGTTCAAAAAGAAGAAATCGACAGATGTCTGAACTTGGAGTATCAGAAGAGAGAAGAGCAAAGAAGAGAGAGAGAGAGAGAGAGAGAGAGAGAGAGAGAGAGAGAGAGAGAGAGAGAGAGACACTCTGGTCAGAAAGTCATTGAAATTGACGCCTACATGGCTGCAGGTATGTTCTTTTATTTAATATTTTATAATTTTTTTCGGTTTATCTTAGTTCACCCAGAAGAAAAATATATGAAAATTAAAATTCTTTCTGATGTTTCTGTTTCAGACAAGAATTTCGAGCTGCATCTTTCCCACCAATTGGAGACTTCAATGGCTAGGCAATCTACGAATGTGCTTATAAATCGGCTGTAATACAGTGTTTCACGTTAATAAAAATAGTTACCAAAGTTCAAATACACATGAAAATATCCCAAAAAGTTCGTTGGGCTCAGTTGTTTTTTTCCCTCACAAAAACTTATTATTATCGACTTATATATATATCGGCAGAGGAAAAAGGTTAGGAAATTTGAAGAGAAAGTTCGTGAAGCTAGCGAATTTATTCATCATTCAGCAAAGTTAAATAGTGAATTACAAAGTGATTCAACAAGTGAAGTCAGTGTAAGTGATATTGAACATCAAGAAAGTGAAAATTCAACAACAGTCACAGAATCTGATGTAGAAGAGTTATGTGGTGAATAACATAATAGCTCATGTACATGTGGACAAACTATTAATAATCTTGTAATCAAGACTTTTACTCAAATTACAACTATGTACAGAAACTATATTACAAAGCAATGTTAAGTTTAATATTGAAATCATAAAAGTGAGCAGCGACAGTGCGGGTGAATTTTAGTACTTTGATATGGCGAAGAGGTTATAAGCTACAGTGAACCCTAAGTTTCATGATTCAAATCTTTTAGAGCTAATGTCCAATATTGATGACGTCTCGTCATTTAAGTCTGGTACTGTCAGGATATGGTCAACACTCTACAAAGTATATATGAAAACAGATATTTACAAACCTTTTTCTACATCTATGTTTAGTCATCACGGAATGCCGAACTGTTCATCTGAATATCTACACCAATTAGTTGATGAAATTAACATTTTACAAAAATCACGTATTACAATTGGTAACAGATATTTTAATGTAAGAATAAAGTTTTTCGGCTGTGACTCTTCTGCTAGATCCTATGAAAAGTGCGTTGTTGGCCATGTAGCTTTCAAAGGCTATGAAAGATGTAAGGTAATTGGTCAGATAGATGCTGTGACAGTGTTTTCGCGTACTGATGCTGAGAAAAAGTCAGGCACTAATTTTAGAACATTTGAAGATCCTGAATACCATACATATTGTTCTCTTTTGACATGCATAGAGCCTCCAATTAATATGCTTGGTCAGTTTATACTCCATCTCATGCATTTGCTCTACCTTGGGTACACTAATCGATTGTTAGAGCAGTTACTTAAAGGGGGGGGGGGGGGGGTACTGTTTTTTTATTTCATTTGATGAATGTACAGCATCTTAAGAATATTGTACTAAATTTTTAGAGCATTTGGAGCAAAACTATGGAAGATATAGCGATTTAATCAACAGCTGCTCCGAGTCGCTACACTCCGATTTTGTATACCTGCGCGACAGCTGCACGGCGAGGCTACCTGACAACTGCTTCGTACTTATAATAACTCACAAATTTATTTCTATATTTATAGGTCTGCTCAGGTATAAAAGTACCTATATATGTACACTACTACATATTTACAACAGGCCTTGTATACATATTCAGTGTACTAAAGATCAGTCGAGAATGATGCGTTCTACGGAGCAGTTCTGTACGTACGTTAGCTTGTTTCGTGTCAGTTTTCGAATATTTTGACTGTTTTTCGTTAGAGTTTTAACGTGTTATACGTTTGTGAGTGAAAATGCCGAGAAAAGTTAGCAGAGAAGAAAGAAAAAGGAGTAGCTCACGGTTGAGCGATCCCAAAAAATTGTACCACTGCACAAACGTAAGAAAGATACAGTTGAAAAACAAACGTAAGAAAGATACAGCTAAAAGCAGTTCGTCGAGAAAAATAAGTACGAATAAATCTATTGAGGAAGATCTTTCAAAACACTACAGAATCGTTGATTTTATGTTAGTGTTTACAGCTCTTGCTACATTAGTGAAGTGTGGTGTCTGTGCAGGAAATGTATCATTCTAGTCTTGCAAAAAGGAAGGCCTAGGTTTTAAAATAAAAGTTACGTGCGAGAATTGTAAAAATCCTCGTTACATTTCGTCGAGTGAAAGAATCGAATCTGGTGGATATGAAATCAATCGTAGATTCATTTTCGCATGGCGACGACTCTTAGTGCGAATGGCAGAAAGCTGCAGCAGCAAATGAATTGAGAACATTCAAACACACTTATACTGCACTTCCTAGTGATGTTCTCAGTGCTATCAAACCTATCTACGAGGACTTAATCAAGAATGCTCTTCTGCAGCGATGTTTTGGCGGATTTACACAGAATAACAATTAAAGTTTGAACCAACTAATCTGGAAAATTTCGCCGAAATCAGTGAGTGGTACCGCGGTTTTGGTCGAAATTGCAGCGAATGTGGAAGCTTGCACATTTAATGAAGGATGTTTTGCTTTGCTAATTATGATGGAAGAGATGCAAATCAAATCTGGACCAAGCGTTCACGCATGGGCGCGCTCAGTCGACAACTTACGCATAAGCCGAGCGGATGAACAAGCTGAAAAGGAAACCAAAGAAGGTCGAGTTCGCCGAAGACAAGAGCAAAAGGATGCCTTGGACATCCTTAATGAAAGTGCTTCACTGTATGGACCTGGCATCGACGATTCTGTGTAAGTATACAGCGAGCAAAAGAGAATAATTCTGATTTTTTACTGTTTAAAACTTTAAATTGATTTTCATTCCCAAACTTCACGTTTTTGAAGCCGGTGGAGGCTGTTATTTCAAATCCACTGTACCGATCCTCTCCAAAATTTGTACATTACTTCTCTGCATAATGCATGAGGTAACCCTGTCGAGTTTTTTTTAAATTTATTGTTATTTTTTATTTTACAATAACAATTTGACCGATTTTTTAAGCGAAAATTGCGTTTCTCGCTTTCTAGTGTTACCAAAACTTGAAAAATCAGTAATAAAAAAAAACTCGACAGGGTTACCTGGGAAAACTCATAAAATAACAAAAACAATTTGATTTTTTGATTTCAGATGATCGAGTGCCGAGAAATGACCGTCACCGCAAAATATCTTTTTTTCGAGACGTCTCCGGAAATTGGCTGCCAACGGCTTAGTTTTCGATATTTTGTTTTTTAAATGATATAATACAATACTGTAATTAGATAATTTAAAATACATTACCTGTATCTTTTAAAAAAAGTATTGAAAAAGGCTCTTTTTTTAACTTAATTAACAATACTCCCCCCCCCCCCCTTAAATAAAAAACCAAGCATAACGTTCGATTAAGTTCTACTTCGAAAGATGAATTACAAAGACGATCACAAGAAATTCAACAATAGATACCAGCTGCTTTCCCAAGTAAGTTGCGACTCACAAATGATTACGCCAACTATAAAGCAGTCGAACTGAAGTTCTTTGCGCTGTACGCTGCATTTTCTGCTCAAGAAATTGTTATCAAAGGAAGTTTATGAACATTTTCTATTATTTTTCACATCATGAGATTATTATCAGAAAAATATGGATCAACATTTCTGGCGTTGAATGTGCATAATCTAGTACACACTTCTGATGATGTAGAAAATACCAAAAGCAATTTAAACGAGATTAGTGCCTTCGTCTTTGAATCATATCTTGGGAAAATGACTAGTTTTTAAGATCTCCAAAGCACTTTGTTGCCCAGAACAGTAAAAGATTATTTGAATAAGAAAAGCATGCAAGTGAAGTTACAAGTATACCAAAAGAAATAGAAATCTTATCAGATATAAAACAGAAAATTGTGAAAATCACTTATCGAGGAATGATATTATCAGTTTACCATCCAAACAACACTGTTCTATTAAACAATGGGAATATGGCGAAAATTGCTGAATTGTATCGTGCAAATAAAGTTATACATATTAGGTACAGAATATACGTAAAGAAACTTCCAGTGATTATGAATTCTAATATATTGAACATTTGGGAAGTCAACAAAATAATCTTCAAATATTTTGATTGCTTCGCTCCATGAAATTGCCGAAAAATTCATAAAATTTCAAATGAGTTTTGCTTTAATAGAAGAAAGAAAACTATTTGAATACCTCTTGTTTATTACAAACTTTCAGCAAGTTTAATATTTTTATTGTAAATAAGGTATGTACAATCTCAATATTTCGTGAAAAAAAAATATAATATTTTTTAAATATTTCATGCAAAAATCATTTTATTAAAAAAGTCTCTGCAGTTCCGGCGGAACGCATTTGTTGCCGTGAGTGCGAGAGAGAGAGAGAGAGAGAGAGACGGAAAAATCTCCGCTAACCTCTCTCTGGATTCGTTCATAGTGGAGCCTCAGCTGTAGCCAGCTGTAGTTATAGCTGTAGCTAGCCAAAAAACGTCTTGTCTAAATATTTTGCTCTAAGACTGAACCAATACCATTGGCATTATAGCTAAGCGACTAATGTTTAATTATAACCATATAAACTGACAATATAAATAATTATATTTGCCAAAAATGATGAAAACGTGTTTAGCAGTGCTATAGCTAGCTACAGCTGGCACTTCACTATCAACGGACCCACTCGCACTCACTCGCTAGAACTGCTCATCATGTGAAACAGCCTCTAGCTATAGTAATAACAATTTACTCTACTCTCTCGCTCTGTCTATTCTACTCGCTACTCTTAGCTATTTATTCAAAAATGTGTGGGCTGAATTCACTACTTTTTCTCTTTCTTTCGCTTTCTTTATTCTGATTTTTTATAATCTGTCTAATTTACGATATCAAATTTATTACAATTAGTGGTGTTTTATTTTTTTTTCTTCCAGTTTACTCTTCAAGTTTTTCGTTGTTAGTTCAAATTGTGACCTCGTAGAAGTGAATTGTGCATCATTTAGAGTAAAACCGGCCTTTGCTCAATCAATGTTCCCGGTTGAGAGGCTTTCGTGAATGTCTAGAAGGGATTTTTTCCATTTCCATAAAATCTACTAGATTACAATTTTCGAATAAAACTCTTCGAATTATTTTTTTTTCTTATATAAATAATCATTTTATCAAGGTATTTATATTGTCAGATAATTATCTGTTGGTATTTTCCAATTTTTACCTATGTATTATTTATTAGACACTAATCTGTTGATTGACTTGACTTATTATAGTCAGGTATTAAAAAAGAATTTTAATATTATTATCAGAGGTCTTTACTTGACCTGACTTGATATAGTTTCTTATGTCCCCAAAGGCTTTGATCAAACCTTTGTTTTTTTATTCTTGTACGTGAAGGATAATACCGTTATATTATTTTCATAGATAGCTTCTAATTCGTTTATCTGCTGATATTCATAAATTTCTTATTGTCTTTCCCATTCTAAATCATAACGATTTTAAGTTTACGTTTAACAATCCATTATCTATATACATAAACGAATTTGTCGGGTGCAAAAGGATGAAATGTGTGAACGAAACAAGATTTTATTGAAGACAAAAGATTAAGTTGATTCATGCGCAAAATTTTTGAAAAAGTATAAATTTCTTCAGGTTAATTTTTAACTAAATATACTTAAGAAGTAAAATAAATATTTATAAATCAATCTATATCTATAAAAGAAGATGTCCGATACACCTACTCACTGGCTCACTCACTCACTCAGTCATCAACGTCCAGACCAAACCACTGGATCTATAGACTTGACACTTTTGTGGTATATATCTCTTATGGTGTAGGGGTGAGATAAGGACAGATTTTACCACCATTCACCTCTAATAGGGTAAAAAGGAGGTAAACGTGTTTTTACGTTTTTATCGATATCTTCGGAATATCGAAAGTTATGAAGTCGATTTTTATCCCTAAAGGTTACCTATGAAACTACCTAAATATCAATTTATGGATTTATGGTTATCCAAAAGGGGTAAAATCCTTTCTTATCTAAACCATAACACATATATATTTTATTATATTATAAAATTTCAAGTCTCCAAGTCAAATAATAGATATTATTTACTTGTGAATTCCACACACTATTAGCACGCCGAAACCGTGACGGGGGATGCTAGTTATACATAGTTAAATACCTCTCGCTATTTTTTGGTATGTAAATAAAGATTTATGCTGTATGATTTGGTTGTAAATCACCAAGATTTGGTGTATTTGGTTCTAATTTATACAGCAATATTTTTCACCCTGTCAATTTGGATTTTTTTTATTATTTTATCAAGTGGCGCGGTAGCGCCACGAAGGCGAGTTTGAGAAGCAGAGGAAGCCGCAGCGCCCACGATACTATTTACTTCTATATTGGTGTTCGGATTTTTCTTTATACGATAACAAGTACTTATTACTATTATTACCAAGTTATTTCGACTTAATAGCATGTTTTCGTGCTAAACTATGATTTCCAACAAAAATATTAGCCAAAAAGTTATGTTATGTCATAATAAACGAGTATGTAATTCTCAAATGCTTAAAGTATATCAACTTTTGTTTCTCCAGCCCGAAAAGTAAAAGGACCGTGAAGTTAGCCGCAACAAATATATAAGTGAAAGGACCGTTAAGTTGGCCGCACATACGGCTGGGTATTGCCAACGAATATAGACCTATATAGAAGAACGATTCTTATGAAGCGGTTGGTTCTCAAAAGCGGTAGTTGAATAGTCTCCGCGAGAAGGCGCCAGCCGTTATTTTCCTATGGTGCTGTCTCTCTCGCACCTGCGCGCCGTTCCGGTTTTAAATTTTCTAGAGCTTACGGGCGGACTTTATTCTTGCGCTTCAATTAAGATATTAATAAAAATGTTTAGAGTTAAGATTTGATAATTTTAAAAGCATATATAAATTGTTATGTATTTAAATGACTTGGGTACAAATTAACTGAAAGTAATAATAAATTAGTATTACAGTTTCGATAAATCTAAGATAATAATAAATAAATAAATGAATTTACAGATAAAAAAGAACTGAGATCAATCAAACAAAGTCAATAAAAATGCTTATATTTTATTATTAGAACAAATATGAAACACTCGAAAAAATTTACTAAAAAGGACTGAAATCTCTAAAAATAATTAACTTTAAGAAAAGTGAAAGGTTAGGCGAGTTTGATGTATTCCACAAAATTATCATGGAGCAATAATCTATTTGATAAGGTAAGCCATAGATTAAAAAAGTAATGAGATCAATGGAAAATAGTCAAGTTTTAAATACATAAATAATTATAAATAATTTAGCAACGAACTTACAGATAAAAAAGAACTGAGATCAATCAAACAAAGTCAAGTTTATTATATTTAATCATAATAAAGCAAAAATATTGTTGTGTTCAATCAAGGGCTTACTTAACTTAAAGTTACGTTATATAATGATCAATTACAAACAATTCTCAAGATGCTTACTACGTAACTTGCCATGCTCGTTTCATTTTGTTTATTGGTGAACAACTAAAATTTTCTTTTTATATGTTAGAACGTGATATATATCTAATATATATCTAATATTTTAACTTTTTCGCACATTATATTGGTACTTATACATAGTTTTTGAATATACAAAAATAGATATAAATCTTTTAAAAATTAATTGTCTCTACATATTTACTTATTTTAAAATGAATAAAATTTTCATAACTTATGTGTAACTTCTATAATTTGTTTAGACATTAGGAAAATTATGTCATATTATACACTTTTTGTTAACTATATTTACAAATATGTGTTATGTAATAATCATTGATAATACATATCATTATATCAAAAAAACATTTTTATAAGTTTACGTACGCAATTAAGTTTGTAGAAAGTTACTGATGGACAACAACATAAACAAAATAAAACGGGCATGGCAAGTTACGTAGTAAGTATCTTGAGAGTTGTTTGCAATTGATCATTATATAACGTAACTTTAAGTTAAGTAAGCCCTTGATTGAACACAACAATATTGCTTTATTATGATTAAATATAATAAACTTGACTTTGTTTGATTGATCTCAGTTCTTTTTTATCTGTAAGTTCGTTGCTAAATTATTTATAATTATTTATATATTTAAAACTTGACTATTTTCCATTGATCTCATTACTTTTTTAATCTATGGCTTACCTTATCAAATAGATTATTGTATTGCTCCATGATAATTTTGCGGAATACATCAAACTCGCCTAATCTTTCACTTTTTTTAAAGTTCTATTAACTCGTTATTTCGAACAATTTCATATTTATTTAATTTGAGATTACAGTCATCATATAATATTGTTTGAAATCCTCCATGATGTGGCTTATTCGGCTTAGATTTCCAGAAGTATAAAATTACATATTTTAATTCACTCTTGTTACTTTGTCTAATTTCAGAAAACAATCATGAATGACTTGCAGATGTACCTGCAAACTGGAAAAGCTACATTGTAGACCTAAACGAATGTACAAAAACTTATGACGAAACCTTACAGAAGTTTGATAAAGGAAAAGGAACAAATTCTCACTCATTCTGATAGAGATGCCACAGAATTGATGAAGAAAATGGAAGAGGATGTTAAAAGAAGACGTCTTAACAGTGAATTGGAGAAGTTAAAAGCCAATAGACATAACAAGAAGTCTGATGTCGTAAATGAAGGTCATTCCCACAAATCTGGAGAAGGTATAGAGAAAAGTCAACAACCACAGACAACTCTATCAGTTAAGGAAGCAACAGCTGCTTCGCTATCCTTTGCTCTTTCAGGTATTGTAAATGTTAAAATATGCCAATTAGTTATGCATGTATAAGTTGATATATACTTATATCAACTTTGAAGATTAATAATGTAATTTTAACTTTAAGAACCATCTACATCAACTCCTCGTCAACAGTCTTTTAATTTGTCTGATGCTGGCACAGATGATGATGCGGATGATGTACCATCATCTACAAGGATAAGAATTGATAAGAAAAAAATTGGAGATTCAAATTCAAAATCAACTAAATCAAAGTGTAATAGTCCTATACATTTAACGATTACTATAGGTTAGCATTAATTTGATATAAAAATAATTCATATTATTAGAATTTGCCAAGATGAGGCCTCCTATTATTCGATTGACAAGGAAGTAGATAAGATTAAAAAGACTGACTTCAAACAAAATATAATCTAGGATTGCCTATGAATAAAAAAGAAACATTTGTACAATTCGATTAAAACGTTAAGTCAAATAGATTTCTCCAAAATGATATTTGTGTAGCATTGAAAAAGTATATCTTATCATTACAAAATCTTTTCTTCTCATGTTACGGGCTTTTATTATAAAAGATGTACCTTCAAGGTATACGGCAAGTATAAAGTCTCAAAACAAAGAAAATTCCCAGGATTAAATGAAACTTATGCAATTCTATAAATTTATGGAATCTGTAATGACAAATGCCAGAGAACAGAAAAATCTTACCACAAATGAGAAAGACCTCGTGTCGGGTTTGAGTGATGTGCTCTCGAATTCCAAGGCTTGAAATAGATTCAGCAAGTACATATTTATAATTCGGTGTGAAAAATACAAAATTTAAATTGGCGGATTCAATGTGGCGGATATATTTTTTAAAATCAATGAATTCCCTAGAATCTTGTTAGCTGGGTATTTTTGAGGTCATTGAAATGAGATATAATACTATGTGACGAATTCATAAATTCGAATCAATATACGCGACACACGCGCTGCGCTCTCAAATAATGGGGCACATGGATACTCCGTGGCTGAATACCCCATTGCTGGGGCCGCAAGCGAAGCATACGACCATGTGGCGGAAAGACTCCTTCCAGCTGTTAAACCGCACGGACCGCCGAAGTGGTGTCGATACGCACATGTGTGTAGAATATGCCATACAAATTTCAGCCCGATCGGTCAAATTGTTTTTTCTCAATCAGGTCAATGTCAATGTCAACCAGGTCGAAAAACGGTGTTTCGAGAAAAACGCGATTTACTTTTTTTCATCGAAAAATGTACCGTAAATCTAATGATTCTTAACCTATTATTAAAAAATGGTTTCATACCTTCAATCAGCGATGCCTGCTCCATAGATTTCACCTTCAGCTTTCTCGTAGTAGTGTTCTGCTTCCAATCTGGTATTCCTAAGGACCACCCTTTGCTCCTTAGATGCTTCACCGCTACGTCGGTTGGCAGTAGAAATACACTTAACGTCACTTCTGTTCACGAAGTCCGCTGCAATTTTGCCGATAGAGATGTTCATGGTTTCCATAATTTTTAATATAGGTTGGAAACCTATATTAAATTTGCATGCCGCACAGTAAGTTGTATTTCAACTATTTTCTTCCCCGAAAATGTATGTTTCGGAGCTAGACGCCAGACCCATGAGTTAAAGCTCTCGTTGTTGTTTTGAGTGTGCGCGCCGACACATCTTTGGAGCAAATCATCTGAAGATAAGTCTTTATAGATAGGTTTTAAAAATTCTTGTGTCTCCACGTCGAGAGCTGGAGGATGCTTGTAGTCTTTCAAAGAATTTGCTGCCTCTGCCTGACGATACTTGCACCTTGAGCTGGCCCCCGCTGGGCAGTACGAGTGTTGCGAATTAGCGCCAGTAGAGATTTTGTGATAGGTGGCCCATATTTCTTTCTTCATGTCCTGTATAGAATCTTTGTTTCTCAGAACGGCTAATCCATAATACAAAGAGAGGTCCTTCGTCAGATTGTTGGTAAGAGATGTAGTTTTCACAACTGCAGTTTTTGGAGCCGTTACTGCAGTTTTTCTCTTAGTAGATATCACTGTCTTCTTTTGTACTTTCACTTTTGCGGCTTGCTTTGCTTCCAAAAGTTTTTTTGGTTTTTCTAACTAAGTAAGCTGGTTTTTGGCATCTTTTGTACGTTTAAACATTCCCTTTTTAACGTGCAAAACACACACCTTTTTCTCTACTTTCAAAGCATCGCCATATGGCTCTTCATCTTGCAATAATTTAAATGTTTTTGTGTCTCCATCGCCGATATAGTATTTATAGTACACTTTAACCCTTTGTGGCCCATATTTTTTTTCTTTAAAAGCAGCTTTTTTCGTTACTTGTTTATTTATAACTATTTAACAATAAATAAAATATCAATTTTTGTTAATTAGTATTATAGAGAAACCTCTTAGCTAATAGAAGAATGTAAAATCATTTATATGCACCTATAAATAAAAGTTTTATACGTAAAAATCTTAGACGAAAGAGGTGGCTATTATAATAGCCACTAAGCCACAAAGGGTTAAAGTATTCCACTGATCTTTTGAACATTTCAATAATACTGTTCACTTCCATCATGCCGGCACTTCCCGCGTGATTCACATCGCAATCCTTTTCATGTGTTTCATACCACGCAGCATACTCTACACTGATTTCTTTTCCGGCCCACTGCTCACATGCTTTGCATACTCTCGATTTCACAATAACGCCAATTATTTTGCCTGAATATTTTCCGATTAAAGATGTTATACCAATAAGAGAAGAAAATCCCCTTTTTGCCCATGAGCCATCGCCAGACACTGACAAATGATTTTCACACTATTTTGATTTTTTCTTGCTCTTCTTTGGCTGCTTGTTGAAAAACAAGCTTAGTAACTGCTTTTACTGCAATCCAAATATGATCCACTATTTGATAATAAGTGTTCAATGCGAAACCTTTATTAATATCCATCAATGCGAGAAAAGTATTTAGGTCTTCAAGTCCAACACCGAGCATTCGCATTACGAAAACAAATCTACGATTGATTTCGTAAGAGTTAGAAATTGGCGGGCTCGATGGAATACGAGCTTCCTCTTCACAGCCACAAGACACAGTTAATAAACAACCTAATCCTTTTTCACTTCGTTTTAAAAATTTAATGTCCGTTTTACAAGTCTTGCAAATTAAAAGTTGTTATAAAGGTAAAAATAACGTGAAGTTTATAATATAGTAGGATATACTTTCATCAATGTTCACTTCGAAATCCGTGCCTTCTTTTGTAATTTTCTCTGCAAATGTACTTGTTGCGGTTGTATTAGCTTCAACTGTGTGCTGGTTACCACGAAATACTCTTTTTCGCGTGCGATATGCTCTTTTATTAGACTCTCTCGTACTTTTTTTATCCATCGTACTGCGTTTTTCGATATACACTTTAAATAGAGAGCAACGGTTTGTAGAGCGTTTACTAACTGGACCCGACCGGTCGAAATAAATTCTAAAATTGTTCTGTTTCACTGTAGCGCACCTCGTCGCCCGTCCCGTCGTCTGTCCCTTGCGCTTTTCACCGAGTAAAGGTATTTGTTAGCGTGCCAGTACGGCAGTACAGGCATTTTGACTATGTGCGAAAAGGGGCAGCGGTGCTCCCATGTCTCTGTCGTCCTCGCGCTCGCGAATTTATGGGCCGCGCGTCCCTTATATCTATATGTACGTCGTAGGTTGACATTTTAAAATATACGTTTTGTTATCTCCTATACGCGCGTTATTATTTCTGAATGCTGCATACACTTGCGAATCCTCATTCCCTCATATCCCCTAGCTGCATAGGGTTCTGGGGAGCTGAACTATCCCGGCATATGTAACCTGCGCGGAAGCAGTGCGCAGGTAAAAGCAGGTGAGTACCTGCATTAGCTGGTAGGGCGAGCCACTAGCAGTGGGGCCGTGACTGAGTCGACGGTGCGAGGATCGCTGTACTCAGGCGGATATAGGTCATTAATATTCACCAAGCCTAAATAAACTATTCCGTTATAACCAGTGTGATGTCCAACAGACTACAAATAAGACTAAAGCTACAAGCTTTTAAATGCCCCTTTTATTTTGGCCTATGCTTTCGCACAATAGCCAGGGCTTCTAAGGCAAATCGTATGTTATTAGTTTTTATTATCTTGAACCCTCGTAATGAGGATTCTCGGATTTACTTCAATTCTTAGAAATGACGTCTCTTTTTATTGACTGATATTACTGGAAATTTTGATTAGTTTACTACCTTGGGATACGTATATTAGTATAGCCGCGAGGTTCAAAAGTAGTTTTATTAGTGGGATGTACTGTACGTGATTAAATATTAATCTCGAGGCGTATATCGATAAACATTACTTTAGTATGCTTTACGCTTTCATATAATGATGGCGAGGTGCATTACTAAGCATGTTATTCTACAATTCTGAGGTACGTAAGCTAGAATAACCCGTGAGGTTCAGAATATATAGAAATCAAAGGTATACTATACGTTACTAGATACTAGCGGCGAGGTGCATTACCATGTGATGTATTGCGTTCAATTTTATGTGTATATATATATGGGGCGAATCACGTCAACTCTCCTAGCGCGGCGCGCAAGCGCTTAATACTGTTGTTTTCAACTCGCGTTTGCGGTATGAAAAAAAATATATAAAAAATATTCAATAAACTATTTCGATGTATTTTTTCCTCAGTTTTCCAATGGTGTGGTCGGATTTTTCAAAATTTTCCATTTTCCTTAAAAAAACACAAAACGTGTTATATCTCGTAAAGTCTATTTTTAATATATTTTTTAATACTTTTAATCGAAAGCTGAGGTTTTTTTACATAAGAAAAGTTCTTTTGTACAGAGTGCTCGATTATATTTCAGTGAGTAATAGAACGCCGAAAAGTAGAAGTACCGCGCGCGACTCGGCGCGGCGCGGCCGCCGTCGCCGCCACATCATGCTTACTTGTAAAACTAGTTCTTTTTTCAGTCGGTAGGTGGCTTAAATATAAAAAACTTTAATCTATAAATTAATTGTCACAAGAAATTCATATATACGACGATGTTTTTTTTAAAATTTAAATTTTTTTATGATTAAATCATAAATCTATTGGTTACGTATTTCTCCGGTTTATTGTAGCAACTACAATGGGTTCAACCTGGAAAATGAAATGCATAAATCCTTTCTCTCGAGAGAATCACCCTACGTCTAAAGATCTGTTTGACTTTCCTTCAACTTTTAGAAGTATATTTCTGTTTGTACCCGTAGAAGCGAAAATATGTGGTACATGTCGTAGGCAAATTTACAAACGTAAAGCAGATTTACCTATTTCAGATACAAAAAAAAGCTAACATAAATTGTTGTGATGAATATCATAAAGCTGGCGTAACGGTTCTCGAACAAATTAAAAGAAAATTTTCTAATACTATATCGAAGCAAGATAGAATTCAGCTACTCACTCTTGCTCCCGATTTTTGGTCTCGTAATGATTTAATCAGAGAGTTTGGTTGTACTGAATGGGAAGCTCGAGAAGCAAAAGAGTTAGTAGCTGAAAAAGGAGTTTTCTCAGTTCCTGAGGATGACATAAGTCGAATTATGCCAGGCTTGAAAGACTGCATATCCGTAAAGCAGGACAACGGCAAACGAGAACACGTTCAGAAAAGATTACTTCTTGGCAATTTGAACGGAATCTATTATTTATTTCTAAAAGAATACGAACACGTTAAAATTGGGTTAACAAAATTCATACAATTGAGACCAGTACACTGTTTTTTAGCTGGAAGCAGTGGTACACACAATGTATGTGTATGTGTACATCATGAAAACGTTAAGCTCATGCTAGAAGCTGCTGAGCTAGAGTGCTTAATGAAAAATAGTAAACTATATCTTACAAATTATCATGACTGTATTCAGGCAATCGTTTCTAAAAATGCACGTGATGAGTGTTTCTTGGGTGACTATCTAAACTGTCCTAATACGTCTGCATTACGAGAACATTTGCTTGAATGTTTTGATAAAAATAATGTTTTTGAAATTCAATTTGAATCGTGGTTTCAAACAGATCGGTGTACGATAGCTTCAAAAAGTGAGAACGTTTATGACTTTATCAACACGCTGGGCGACAAATTAATGAAATTGAAGACTCACGATTTTTTTGCTAAGAAACAGTCACAGTATGTGAATAAGTTGAAAGAAAATCTTCAAGAAGGGGAGTTTATTGTCTGTTTTGATTTTGCGGAAAACTATGCATTTGTAGTACAGAATTCTACGCAATCTTTCCATTGGAATAATAACCAGGCAACTATTTTTACAGTTGTAATTTATTACAAAGAAAATAGTGATCTTAAACATGTAAGCATTGCTGTAATTTCTGATAATCTAAACCATGATACTGTTGCGGTTTGTGAATATCAAAAAATTGTCATACTTTATCTGAAATCTAATTTCGTAGTTAAAAAAATTTATTATTTAACGGATGGAGCAAGTCAACATTTTCAAAATAAGAATAATATGCAAAATCTTCTGCTTCATGAAAAAGATTTCGAAATCTCAGCGGAATGGCACTTTTATGCTACCGCGCACGGCAAAGGTGCATGTGATGGTATCGGTGCGAACTTAAAAAGAGGTGCAAAACGTGCTAGTCTACAACTTTCATCCAAAAATAGAATTTTAACAGCAAAAAGTCTTTACGAATGGGATAAAAATTATTGCAAAGAAACCCAAGTATTTTATAGCAATAAAGATGATTATAAAAACTGTTTTAGAACTCAAACCAAGATTAGATAATGCTAAATCTATACCAGGGATTTTACAGTATCATGCTTTTAATCCATTGAATCAAAACACATTCAAACTACAGAAAACGTCTTTAAAAGACAAAGAAAGCCACGAAGCTAAAGACTTCGAAAGCCTCTTCGAAAGCCAAAATAACAAACAAACGATTAATAAAAACAAAAAAATAACTAAATTTAACTAACAGGTTTAAAAGAAATTATAAGGTAGCAAAATATGAAAAGGAGGACCGAATCCAGCGGCCACCGTCGAGCGCGAAGTCACGCGCCTTGCCGCTGCGCGCGGTACTTCAACTTTTTGGCGTTCTATTACTCACTGAAATATAATCGGGCACTCTGGGCAAAAGAACTTTTTTTATGTAAAAAAACCTCAGATTTCGATTAAAAGTATTACAAAAAATATTAAAAATAGACTTTACGAGATATAACACGTTTTGTGTTTTTTTAAGGAAAATGGAAAATTTTGGAAAATCTTTTTTCGGTGGGATGAGCTTTTTCTTAGAGAGAGAAGGGAGATCTTCTCTCTCACTTGCTCTCTTGCTTCTTCTCTATCTTTCGCATTTTACATTTGATTTTCTTAATATTAACCTAAAATATTAATGTTTATTATATTTTTATTTACTAAATGATCTTAAAATATAATAGTTATTTCATAAAAAATCATTAATGATAATATTGTGAAAATATTTACTTTTTATATATATAGTTATATTATATAGTTATTATTTTTGTTAAAACTCATATTACAATTATAGTAATTAATTAAAGTGTACATATGTTTGAAATAGTATAAGATCAAATAGTAATAATAATGAGAATAAGTAATGAAGGTAAATTTAATATTAATTTATATTTACTTAATTTCAAAGTGTGTAGAATAAATGCTCGCAGTAAAAATTACTATAATGTAAACAGTAAATA
Source organism: Gastracanthus pulcherrimus (assembly GCA_949152435.1). Classification (NCBI taxonomy): domain Eukaryota; kingdom Metazoa; phylum Arthropoda; class Insecta; order Hymenoptera; family Pteromalidae; genus Gastracanthus; species Gastracanthus pulcherrimus. The sequence continues at coordinate 53,524,529 of OX424572.1, forward strand.
GTGAATAAGCATTCATATTTCAGTACTTAAAACTATCATCTTACATGTAAATATTATTATTACAACAGAATATTTAAAACTACATTTAGAATTAAGCTATCGACTTGATTCTATCGCACAACAGTTTTATTTGAATTATAAAACTATATTACGATGTTAAAAAATGCAAAAAGTTATTATCTTATACGCTACGCTATCTGTTTTCAAAATAATATTTCAGCCTGTATTTTTCCGCTGGAAAAAGGCTGCATGTAGTGGATGCTTCTGCACCCGAGAGAGAGAGAGAGAGAGAGAGAGAGAGAGAGAGAGAGAGAGAGAGAGAGAGAGAGAGAGAGAGAGAGAGAGAATGCACATGTGCGCGTCTAACGGCACTTGCCAGATGTACCCATGCTGTGCAACATGTCTGCTTAGAAAAAGCTAGCTTCACACTGGCGACAGCCTAAAGAGAGGTTTTTAAGTAATTTTTTTATTTTCTATGTTTTTATAATAATAAATATTCCTATCATCGCAAGATATCACACTAGTTATGACAAATTTAACATTTTAATTAAAAGTTATTTATTTTTTATTTCAGAAGAATAATTTTTAGAAAAATCTAATGTTTATAAAGCTAAGATTATTACTACAAAGATACGTGAAAATATATAATCTATTACTACAAAGATACGTGAAAATATATAGAGTGTTTAATTATGAATAAGCAATTAGAAGATTAAAAATTGCTATTTAAATTACTTCTATTATATCTTTTAATTTTACAAAGAGTTTTTTTTACAGACATGAATTGTCTTGAATGTAAAATCGCTAAAAAAGGACTTTGAAAAGGTAAAACTTCGGAAAGTATGCTCTATTGAAATTTTATTTTAATCAGTCCGATGTTATATGTATATTAGTTTATTAATCAATCTGAAATTGTTTCACTGTAAATTAGAATTCATTATTAATTGTTTTGTAACTAGATAAGTATAAAAAAAAGAATGAAATCAAATGAAAAGAACGTAAACTATTAAACATATACATATTGGGATCTGTCATGGAGGCGCGGCCAATATAACATGTCTGATTTGAACGGTAATTTTATGCGCAGAAGTGTGCGCAGAGAGGTATTCGGGACCCAATGGTATGTATCCGGCAAGGTGATCGGCTACATTAATGACAAATGTAATCATCCTTAGATCATTTCTAAACCCCCTGATGGGCATAATGCAGAAAGGTTTATCGCTTGTGGATGCCTGGTGCAGACGTACAGGACTGTCTGTCAATTTAGCAAATATGGAGGTCATAGTCTTTACTAGGAGATACAAGTGGAACAGGTAATGTAACTGACACTTAAGGACAAAATCAAATATCTAGGTGTAATCTTGTACAGTAAACTATCTTGGAAAGAACACCTTCGTTACATAACCTGAAAGCTTTCAGTATACCTGTAGCAACTGAGAAGGATCGTAAGCAGAAACTGACCCTTGAATCCGGAAACACTGATGTGGATGTATGAGACTGTTCTTAATCCTACACTTACCTATGCGGCTATAGTTTGGTGGAATAGAACCGCCTTTTTTACCACAAACATCATACTCGAGAGAGTAAAAAGCTTGATTCTTAGAAGTATCTCCGGAGCAATTAGAACAACTCCTACTGTGGCGCTGGAGATGCTTCTAAATATCGAGCTTTTCGTTCGTCCCTAACCTTAAGTAGTCTATTACGGCTAAAGAAATTAAACTCGTCAATAAGCTTTCTGCATTTAACAGGGTTGAGACTGCCATTATATTAAGTACATAATGCCCGCATTACTTTTCTTTTCTTTAATTTTCTTATTATTATTTTTTTTTATAGTGTCACTTAGTAGTCTACGGTCATTATTGGATGCTTATCACCCGAATGTCTGAATATATTTAATTTTTTACCTGTTACTAAAAACGCATGCTCACTCTGAATGGTAGGTACTTGTGGAGTTTCCGAAAATCTCTTCTTAAGATCTTTCTCGCTATAATAGTGAATCTTGAGATTCTGGAATCTTTTTTCGCCCAGTTGAATAAAGCTGTTGAATCCAGTATTGACTTGAAGACTTGCGCACGTCGCTTCTCTTTTGAACATAGCTCCGATCCCATCGCATGCCCCCTTGCCATAAGCAGTTGCATAGCAATGCCAATCGGCTTCGATACGAAAGTCACTTTTATGGTTTACAAGGTTGCACATTTGGTATTTATTTTTATAGTTCTGTTTGGCACCATCGCTCACGTAAATAATTCTCTCAATTTTTGGGAACAACTTTTTTATTTCAGGAATCAGAATTCCTTGCATAACATACACGGCTGCAGTATTATGAGTTGTGCTATCTGATAACAGTACATGACTACAGCACATTATTTATTTGTAATTTCAGTAATAAAAGACTAATGGGTGAACGGTTGCTTGATTGTTATTATAATGAAATTGTTACGCGGAATTTTGCACAATATACTAAAACTTTTCGGAAAAGTCCGTGTGAACAAGAACTTCACTGTAGATTAGTCTTCCGATCTGATAAATAGTTTGATTGATTTTTAGAAATGAAATGATGTGGCATTAATATTTGCAACCGTGAATAACATTCAGTCACGTAGTCATTTGTTGAAAGGCACTGCTTAATAACAGTATACCTATCTATAGATTGCTACAAGCCGAAGATAACCTGTTCTATACCTCTTGTTTCTAACAAGATAATCAATTATTTAATCTGCAAATTTGATCTTAGGGCATAATTCGCACTTTTTGAGATAACATGCATCTTTCTGCTGCTTGTACACTACTAATGAAAATCGATCCTTGTAATCTGTTAGTGGTTTATCTAAATCACTCGTGTTCCTTTTTATATTAGCAGCAACAAACATATTTTTAAAATTCTCGTGTATCGTACAAATGCACACAGTGTGTGTACCTTTTGCGCCTGCCAAGATACACCGCTTTGGTCGGAGTTGTGAAAACTTAGTAAAACCAATATGATTCTCCGGATGTAATGTTTTAAAGTCCATATGTAATGATTTTATATCAGATAATAAGAGCCTCGTTTGTACTTTTTGTTTCTTTCCATCAATATTTACACTGATAGCCTCATTTTTATGAGGCATCAGTCTACTATTAATATTATCTTCATAAAATTATTCTATTTTTGTCACAGTATCTTCTGGTAACGTTTTCCCAGATTTTGAAATTGGCATGGCAAGTACACCCTCTAGTTGTCTCAACACCTTAGCTGATCTGGCCATTTTTTCAGAAGTGTTAAATTCTAAAACTAGTTGCCGAACACTCCAGCATTCAGGAGCAGTTGTAAGAATAGCAACTCCTAAGGGATCAGTCTTATCTAAAGAAGCAAATTTATTCTTCAATCCATTTAACAGTTCTTCCAGTTGATTTTCCCTGGATGGGCATTATCTTTTGGGAAGAGAAGAATCACAATTGCTATCAGAGTCCTGCGAGTGAATGTCATTCTCAATATTATAGGACTGTGTAACACTGAATTCCTTTCTGCATTTGGAACAAATTTTTGCAAGTTACAGCAAATTCGGGAATTTATCGAGAATATTTGTAGTAATCATTCGTAAGTCTTTGCCAACGAGTCCATTATGACCGAATGGATTGCTGCATCTGTCTGATCTAATTAAATCGGCACATGTCGGTGTATTCTTAATAGTAGACATGATGGAACTCACTCAGAGAATTTTAACTTTAATTGTTATAAAAATAAATAATTTACCGTTAGACTGCCACTCAAACGTGATCTCTAACACGGCAACATTTGTAACACTAAAAAGTTCGGTAAAATTCCATGGATTAGTGCATTATTATATGCCTTTCGGAACGCTACTCCGCTAGTGAGTACGAAAACTGGTGGCGTCGCTGCCTAGCAGCCGGGCGGGGTACTACTGGCGCAGTGATGCGCGCTGCAGCGTATGTACGGCGTCTGGCGGGTTGCGCGTTGGCAGGGGTTTGTGTAAGAGAGCCTGCGACTGTGTTATAACAATTTTCTCTTTTTATCTCTAAAACGGCTCAATTAGCAGCAAAACTAAAGTCATATTTGGAATCAGCGTACCAAAATCTCAGCTCTGATAAATGCGCTAATCCTTAAAATGTTGCGGAACTTTTTCGTGTTACAAATGTTACCGTGTTAGAGATCCCGTTTGAGTGGCAGGCTAACGGTAAATTGTTTATTTTTATTACAATTAAAGATAAAATTCTCTGTGTGAGTTCCATCATGTCTACTATTAAGAATACACCGACATGTGCCGATTTAATTAGATCAGACAGATGAAGCAATCCATTCGGTCACAATTAACATGTTGGCAAAGACTTAAACTGATTTCTAAAAAATTCCAGAATCTCAAGATTCACTATTATAGCGAGAAAGATCATAATAATATTCAGCGTCATCTTAGGAAGAGATTTTGGAAGCTCTACAAGTACCTACCATTCAGAGTGCGCATGTGTTTTTATTAACAGGTAAAAAATTAAATATATTCAGATATTCGGGTGATAAACGTCCAATAATGATCGTAGACTACTAAATGACACTATAGAAACAAATAATAATAAAAAAATAAAAGAAAAGAATAGTAATGCGGGCATTATGTACTTAACATAATGGCAGTCTCAACCCTGTTAAATGCAGAGAGCTTATTGACGAGTTTAATTTCTTTAGCTGTAATAGACTATTTAAGCGATTTTGGGGTATTTTTAGGTTAGGGACAAATACTGACCAGTTAATGTTATACAAATATTGGAATTGGACTCAGCCGTCCAAAAACAGAAAGATATGGTGGTCAGACTTGATAACTATTATATTTTTTGAGATTAGAGACGGCTAGTGACTATTTGGGTTCAAACGGATGTCGAAAGTCGATTCAGCGACCCCGAAAACGTAAAGGTACGTTAGTTAGTCTTCATTCCTAAACGTAGAAAAGTGTAATCTTAGCAATTTGTGGTATTTCTTAAGGTTAGGGACGAACTGTGCCTAGTTGAAGTTATACGGATATCAGTATTGGTTTCAGCGATCCTGAAAACATGAAGTTGTGGTGGTTAAACTGTATTACTCATCATAGAAAAGTGTTATTTCAACGATGTGAAGTATTTTTAAGGTTAGGGACGAATTGTGACCAGATGGGGTTTAAAGAACATTGTATTCGAATTCAGCAACGCCAAAAACATATAGACACGGTGATTCAGTCTACTAAACAGTATTTTTATACTTCTAATCTATCAGTATTGATCATCAAACAGAATTGACCATGATTGCGGCCGCCATATTAGAACCGCCATGATATTTTTCTTAAATCACCAGACGGTTTTCGATACAGTTTTTAAATATGAAGATTTTGACATGTCGAATATTAATATTGGTGACTTTTTATTCTGGGCAGCCCATTGTGCCCGTTGGCGTAAAACGTCCGTACATAAAAAGTTTTCTAAACTCACAAAAAAAAAATTTTTTTTTTAGGTTTAAAGTTTCTTGCGCAACCCATAATCATGGATATTTTTTAAACTTCTAGAAAATATCGATTAAACCCTGGTAAAAAATTAATCTAGAACTATGTAGATCTATCTAGTTTGCCAAGGAAATAATCGAGAGCCTCGATAAAACTAGATAATTTTCTACCAGGGAAGTATTTTGAAAAGAAGTAAATATTTTGTTTTGAGGTATATTGATAATAAATGTTTTATTCGTCAATTGTAAGTATTGAAACATGTAGCTTTTTATACTTTTTAAGTTAAAAAAACGCTTCATTTATTTCAAATAGTATTTAAGTTTAAATAATTCAAAAAAAATTCTTCTTCAAATATGACAAATAAAGTACCAAAATTTTAATATTGTTGGACAAATAGGAGAGATTTTTTAAAAATAAGTGGAGTTTTCCCTTATTGTATATTATATTAATACACAATTAATATTAAGATATATTAATATTGTATATTATATTAACCCCAGGATTGTTCCCTTGCAACTTAAAATGAACAAAAGTTAATTTTTTTTAAATTATTTAAACTTAAATACTATTTTAAATAAATGAAGCGTTTTTTGAACTTAAAAAGTATAAAAAGCTACATGTTTCAACACTTACAATTGACGAATAAAACATTTAACATCAATATACCTCAAAACAAAATATTTACTTCTTTTCAAAATACTTCCCTGGTAGAAAATTATCTAGTTTTATCGAGGCTCTCGATTATATCCTTGGCAAACTAGATAGATCTACATAGATCTAGATTAATTTTCTACCAGGGTTTAATCGATATTTTCTAGAAGTTTAAAAAATATCCATGATTATGGGTTGCGCAAGAAACTTTATTAAGTTAGAAAAGTAAATTTCGATAATAACGCGTTTAAAGTTTTAATTTCATATGCTATCCAATGTAAATTGTTTCACTCAACTGGCTATAACTTTGATATGTTAAAGAGTTTTTAAATCCAGCAAGTCTCAAAATGTTCATAACACTGTAAATATAAAATATATGTAATAACAAATTTTGTCAATCTTTTGGTTAAATATCAGTGGAGTTCTCCCTTAACAAATCAAATATAGAATAATTATTAATTACTTTATATTATGTTACAATGTATCTTCTAAAAACGTGTAAAATTAATTTTCTTTTAATAATACATTTTAAATTAAAATACAAATAGACAATTTCCTGACCACGAGCAAGTGTTAGCAAGCGAGTATTTTGGCTAGTAGAAATTAAGATTTCAGATCGTTAATTTTACAATATTATATTGCATCTTATGCTGCATAATTATGATATGTATCGTCTATGTTACGATACAGTTTTCTCATAAGAGGAGACCACGGAGTCCGGGTCTCGTATTTTTATGAAACTTTGGGGATCGACTTTTGGAACCTAAAAATGAAGCACTTGAACCCGTAGTTTTATCCAATGCGTCTTTAAATCTGAGACAGGCCAAGAAACATTAGCATGAATCATATGGGCAATGCTTAAAATATGATATATAGATAGATATACCAACGTTAATGAAAACCATGAGTATTGGATTTCATATTTATGTATCAGAAGACGATCCCTAAAGTTTCATCAAAATCCGTGACTCATACTCCGTGGTCCCCCCTTGTCAGTGTAAACATGCGATTTCTTGACATTTCATTTTAATATCTTACAGTTTTTAAATTGAAATTTTATAAATTTTACCTGGAGGGAGATAGACTGATAGATCTTGTTGTAGAGGTACTCGATATATTTGATGAAAGATACATGCAATTCCTTGACAAACATGTCGTACTTAATGATGAGCTTCTCAACGATGTTAGCAATCTGGTTCATCGAGTCCCCTCTAAGTATCGCACTTATAATCTCGGAGAGCTTTTGGTAGGCGTTCTTGATAGTTTCGATAATCCAGAGGAGCGAGTTGCGAATAGCCTTCCCTGATTCACCCATTATCTCCCAGATCTCGTTGATGATGTTGGGCAGCGATTGAATGTGGCTACGTAATGACAACTCGTCGACCACGTATATACCCATCATGACAATATCTTTGATGTAAAAGTCATTAGCGTTGTATGAATCGTTCAAGTAAATCTTGAGGTTCTGAAAGTCGTCCTCGATCAGTCTTAAGTCACTGTAAACAGAATTGTATAATAGAATTATAGTGACATTTTATTTGTCTTTTGAAAAAGAAAACTAAAGTGTTTTGTTTGCATAAAGATGGAAAACCTACCCTGGTAGAAATAGAGAATAGAAGTGGATGAAATGGAATTCAATGGATTAAATTGAATTAAAGTGGATTGAGAATGAGCATTAAAATTGATTAAATTGGATTAGCAATGAATACTCTTTTATTAGGCCAAGTTAGAATTTTTTACCTATATTTACCCCCTTCCGACCCCTACTTAAAGGGCTTCCGGACGAGTTAGGGGTTGACATTTTTTTTTAATGCATTCTATCATAATGAGGATATGTGTAAAGTAGAAAACGGTAAGACTTTTATTAGGCCAAGTTAGAATTTTTTTACCTATATTCACCCCCTTCCAACCCCTATGTGTTGGGTTCCCGGGACGAGTTAAGGGTTGTAATTTTTTTTGTAAGGTTATTGTATCATAATGAGGGTATGTATGAAGTAGAAAACCGTAAGACTTTTATTAGGCCAAGTTAGAATTTTTTACCTCTATTTACCCCCTTCCGACCCCGATTTAAAGGGCTTCCGGACGAGTTAAGGGTTGACATTTTTTTTAATGCATTCTATCATAGTCAGGATATGTGTAAAGTAGAAAACGGTAAGACTTTTATTAAGCCAAGTTAGAATTTTTTTACCTATATTCACCCCCTTCCGACCTCTATTTGAAGGGCTTCCGGGACGAGTTATGGGTTGTAATTTTTTTGATAGTGTATTCTATCATAATGAGGATATGTGTAAAGTAGAAAACCGTAAGACTTTTATTAGGCCAAGTTAGAATATTTTTACCTATATTCACCCCCTTCCAACCCCTATGTGTTGGGTTCCCGGGACGAGTTAAGGGTTGTAATTTTTTTTGTAAGGTTATTGTATCATAATGAGGGTATGTATGAAGTAGAAAACCGTAAGACTTTTATTAGGCCAAGTTAGAATTTTTTACCTCTATTTACCCCCTTCCGACCCCGATTTAAAGGGCTTCCGGACGAGTTAGGGGTTCACATTTTTTTTAATGCATTCTATCATAATGAGGATATGTGTAAAGTAGAAAACGGTAAGACTTTTATTAAGCCAAGTTAGAATTTTTTTACCTATATTCACCCCCTTCCGACCTCTATTTGAAGGGCTTCCGGGACGAGTTAGGGGTTGTAATTTTTTTGATAGTGTATTCTATCATAATGAGGATATGTGTAAAGTAGAAAACCGTAAGACTTTTATTAGGCCAAGATAGAATTTTTTTACTTATATTTACCCCCTTCCGACCCCTATTTAAAGGGCTTCCGGACGAGTTAGGGGTTGACATTTTTTTTAATGCATTCTATCATAGTCAGGATATGTGTAAAGTAGAAAACGGTAAGACTTTTATTAAGCCAAGTTAGAATTTTTTTACCTATATTCACCCCCTTCCGACCTCTATTTGAAGGGCTTCCGGGACGAGTTAGGGGTTGTAATTTTTTTGATAGTGTATTCTATCATAATGAGGATATGTGTAAAGTAGAAAACCGTAAGACTTTTATTAGGCCAAGTTAGAATTTTTTTACCTATATTTACCCCCTTTCGACTCCTATTTGAAGGGCTTCCGGACGAGTTAGGGGTTGACATTTTTTTTAATGCATTCTATCATAGTCAGGATATGTGTAAAGTAGAAAACGGTAAGACTTTTATTAAGCCAAGTTAGAATTTTTTTACCTATATTCACCCCCTTCCGACCTCTATTTGAAGGGCTTCCGGGACGAGTTATGGGTTGTAATTTTTTTGATAGTGTATTCTATCAGAATGAGGATATGTGTAAAGTAGAAAACCGTAAGACTTTTATTAGGCCAAGTTAGAATATTTTTACCTATATTCACCCCCTTCCAACCCCTATGTGTTGGGTTCCCGGGACGAGTTAAGGGTTGTAATTTTTTTTGTAAGGTTATTGTATCATAATGAGGGTATGTATGAAGTAGAAAACCGTAAGACTTTTATTAGGCCAAGTTAGAATTTTTTACCTCTATTTACCCCCTTCCGACCCCGATTTAAAGGGCTTCCGGACGAGTTAGGGGTTGACATTTTTTTTAATGCATTCTATCATAGTCAGGATATGTGTAAAGTAGAAAACGGTAAGACTTTTATTAAGCCAAGTTAGAATTTTTTTACCTATATTCACCCCCTTCCGACCCCTACTTAAAGGGCTTCCGGACGAGTTAGGGGTTGACATTTTTTTTTAATGCATTCTATCATAATGAGGATATGTGTAAAGTAGAAAACGGTAAGACTTTTATTAGGCCAAGTTAGAATTTTTTTACCTATATTCACCCCCTTCCAACCCCTATGTGTTGGGTTCCCGGGACGAGTTAAGGGTTGTAATTTTTTTTGTAAGGTTATTGTATCATAATGAGGGTATGTATGAAGTAGAAAACCGTAAGACTTTTATTAGGCCAAGTTAGAATTTTTTACCTCTATTTACCCCCTTCCGACCCCGATTTAAAGGGCTTCCGGACGAGTTAGGGGTTGACATTTTTTTTAATGCATTCTATCATAGTCAGGATATGTGTAAAGTAGAAAACGGTAAGACTTTTATTAAGCCAAGTTAGAATTTTTTTACCTATATTCACCCCCTTCCGACCTCTATTTGAAGGGCTTCCGGGACGAGTTATGGGTTGTAATTTTTTTGATAGTGTATTCTATCATAATGAGGATATGTGTAAAGTAGAAAACCGTAAGACTTTTATTAGGCCAAGTTAGAATATTTTTACCTATATTCACCCCCTTCCAACCCCTATGTGTTGGGTTCCCGGGACGAGTTAAGGGTTGTAATTTTTTTTGTAAGGTTATTGTATCATAATGAGGGTATGTATGAAGTAGAAAACCGTAAGACTTTTATTAGGCCAAGTTAGAATTTTTTACCTCTATTTACCCCCTTCCGACCCCGATTTAAAGGGCTTCCGGACGAGTTAGGGGTTCACATTTTTTTAATGCATTCTATCATAGTGAGGATATGTGTAAAGTAGAAAACGGTAAGACTTTTATTAAGCCAAGTTAGAATTTTTTTACCTATATTCACCCCCTTCCGACCTCTATTTGAAGGGCTTCCGGGACGAGTTAGGGGTTGTAATTTTTTTGATAGTGTATTCTATCATAATGAGGATATGTGTAAAGTAGAAAACCGTAAGACTTTTATTAGGCCAAGTTAGAATTTTTTTACTTATATTTACCCCCTTCCGACCCCTATTTAAAGGGCTTCCGGACGAGTTAGGGGTTGACATTTTTTTTAATGCATTCTATCATAGTCAGGATATGTGTAAAGTAGAAAACGGTAAGACTTTTATTAGGCCAAGTTAGAATTTTTTTACCTATATTTACCCCCTTTCGACTCCTATTTGAAGGGCTTCCGGACGAGTTAGGGGTTGACATTTTTTTTAATGCATTCTATCATAGTCAGGATATGTGTAAAGTAGAAAACGGTAAGACTTTTATTAAGCCAAGTTAGAATTTTTTTACCTATATTCACCCCCTTCCGACCTCTATTTGAAGGGCTTCCGGGACGAGTTATGGGTTGTAATTTTTTTGATAGTGTATTCTATCAGAATGAGGATATGTGTAAAGTAGAAAACCGTAAGACTTTTATTAGGCCAAGTTAGAATATTTTTACCTATATTCACCCCCTTCCAACCCCTATGTGTTGGGTTCCCGGGACGAGTTAAGGGTTGTAATTTTTTTTGTAAGGTTATTGTATCATAATGAGGGTATGTATGAAGTAGAAAACCGTAAGACTTTTATTAGGCCAAGTTAGAATTTTTTACCTCTATTTACCCCCTTCCGACCCCGATTTAAAGGGCTTCCGGACGAGTTAGGGGTTGACATTTTTTTTAATGCATTCTATCATAGTCAGGATATGTGTAAAGTAGAAAACGGTAAGACTTTTATTAAGCCAAGTTAGAATTTTTTTACCTATATTCACCCCCTTCCGACCTCTATTTGAAGGGCTTCCGGGACGAGTTAGGGGTTGTAATTTTTTTGATAGTGTATTCTATCATAATGAGGATATGTGTAAAGTAGAAAACCGTAAGACTTTTATTAGGCCAAGTTAGAATATTTTTACCTATATTCACCCCCTTCCAACCCCTATGTGTTGGGTTCCCGGGACGAGTTAAGGGTTGTAATTTTTTTTGTAAGGTTATTGTATCATAATGAGGGTATGTATGAAGTAGAAAACCGTAAGACTTTTATTAGGCCAAGTTAGAATTTTTTACCTCTATTTACCCCCTTCCGACCCCGATTTAAAGGGCTTCCGGACGAGTTAGGGGTTGACATTTTTTTTAATGCATTCTATCATAGTCAGGATATGTGTAAAGTAGAAAACGGTAAGACTTTTATTAAGCCAAGTTAGAATTTTTTTACCTATATTCACCCCCTTCCGACCTCTATTTGAAGGGCTTCCGGGACGAGTTATGGGTTGTAATATTTTTGATAGTGTATTCTATCATAATGAGGATATGTGTAAAGTAGAAAACCGTAAGACTTTTATTAGGCCAAGTTAGAATATTTTTACCTATATTCACCCCCTTCCAACCCCTATGTGTTGGGTTCCCGGGACGAGTTAAGGGTTGTAATTTTTTTTGTAAGGTTATTGTATCATAATGAGGGTATGTATGAAGTAGAAAACCGTAAGACTTTTATTAGGCCAAGTTAGAATTTTTTACCTCTATTTACCCCCTTCCGACCCCGATTTAAAGGGCTTCCGGACGAGTTAGGGGTTCACATTTTTTTTAATGCATTCTATCATAGTGAGGATATGTGTAAAGTAGAAAACGGTAAGACTTTTATTAAGCCAAGTTAGAATTTTTTTACCTATATTCACCCCCTTCCGACCTCTATTTGAAGGGCTTCCGGGACGAGTTAGGGGTTGTAATTTTTTTGATAGTGTATTCTATCATAATGAGGATATGTGTAAAGTAGAAAACCGTAAGACTTTTATTAGGCCAAGTTAGAATTTTTTTACTTATATTTACCCCCTTCCGACCCCTATTTAAAGGGCTTCCGGACGAGTTAGGGGTTGACATTTTTTTTAATGCATTCTATCATAGTCAGGATATGTGTAAAGTAGAAAACGGTAAGACTTTTATTAGGCCAAGTTAGAATTTTTTTACCTATATTTACCCCCTTTCGACTCCTATTTGAAGGGCTTCCGGACGAGTTAGGGGTTGACATTTTTTTTAATGCATTCTATCATAGTCAGGATATGTGTAAAGTAGAAAACGGTAAGACTTTTATTAAGCCAAGTTAGAATTTTTTTACCTATATTCACCCCCTTCCGACCTCTATTTGAAGGGCTTCCGGGACGAGTTATGGGTTGTAATTTTTTTGATAGTGTATTCTATCAGAATGAGGATATGTGTAAAGTAGAAAACGGTAAGACTTTTATTAAGCCAAGTTAGAATTTTTTTACCTATATTCACCCCCTTCCAACCCCTATGTGTTGGGTTCCCGGGACGAGTTAAGGGTTGTAATTTTTTTTGTAAGGTTATTGTATCATAATGAGGGTATGTATGAAGTAGAAAACCGTAAGACTTTTATTAGGCCAAGTTAGAATTTTTTACCTCTATTTACCCCCTTCCGACCCCGATTTAAAGGGCTTCCGGACGAGTTAGGGGTTCACATTTTTTTTAATGCATTCTATCATAGTGAGGATATGTGTAAAGTAGAAAACGGTAAGACTTTTATTAAGCCAAGTTAGAATTTTTTTACCTATATTCACCCCCTTCCGACCTCTATTTGAAGGGCTTCCGGGACGAGTTATGGGTTGTAATTTTTTTGATAGTGTATTCTATCAGAATGAGGATATGTGTAAAGTAGAAAACCGTAAGACTTTTATTAGGCCAAGTTAGAATATTTTTACCTATATTCACCCCCTTCCAACCCCTATGTGTTGGGTTCCCGGGACGAGTTAAGGGTTGTAATTTTTTTTGTAAGGTTATTGTATCATAATGAGGGTATGTATGAAGTAGAAAACCGTAAGACTTTTATTAGGCCAAGTTAGAATTTTTTACCTCTATTTACCCCCTTCCGACCCCGATTTAAAGGGCTTCCGGACGAGTTAGGGGTTCACATTTTTTTTAATGCATTCTATCATAGTGAGGATATGTGTAAAGTAGAAAACGGTAAGACTTTTATTAAGCCAAGTTAGAATTTTTTTACCTATATTCACCCCCTTCCGACCCCTATTTAAAGGGCTTCCGGACGAGTTAGGGGTTGACATTTTTTTTAATGCATTCTATCATAGTCAGGATATGTGTAAAGTAGAAAACGGTAAGACTTTTATTAGGCCAAGTTAGAATTTTTTTACCTATATTTACCCCCTTTCGACTCCTATTTGAAGGGCTTCCGGACGAGTTAGGGGTTGACATTTTTTTTAATGCATTCTATCATAGTCAGGATATGTGTAAAGTAGAAAACGGTAAGACTTTTATTAAGCCAAGTTAGAATTTTTTTACCTATATTCACCCCCTTCCGACCTCTATTTGAAGGGCTTCCGGGACGAGTTATGGGTTGTAATTTTTTTGATAGTGTATTCTATCAGAATGAGGATATGTGTAAAGTAGAAAACCGTAAGACTTTTATTAGGCCAAGTTAGAATATTTTTACCTATATTCACCCCCTTCCAACCCCTATGTGTTGGGTTCCCGGGACGAGTTAAGGGTTGTAATTTTTTTTGTAAGGTTATTGTATCATAATGAGGGTATGTATGAAGTAGAAAACCGTAAGACTTTTATTAGGCCAAGTTAGAATTTTTTACCTCTATTTACCCCCTTCCGACCCCGATTTAAAGGGCTTCCGGACGAGTTAGGGGTTCACATTTTTTTTAATGCATTCTATCATAGTGAGGATATGTGTAAAGTAGAAAACGGTAAGACTTTTATTAAGCCAAGTTAGAATTTTTTTACCTATATTCACCCCCTTCCGACCTCTATTTGAAGGGCTTCCGGGACGAGTTAGGGGTTGTAATTTTTTTGATAGTGTATTCTATCATAATGAGGATATGTGTAAAGTAGAAAACCGTAAGACTTTTATTAGGCCAAGTTAGAATTTTTTTACTTATATTTACCCCCTTCCGACCCCTATTTAAAGGGCTTCCGGACGAGTTAGGGGTTGACATTTTTTTTAATGCATTCTATCATAGTCAGGATATGTGTAAAGTAGAAAACGGTAAGACTTTTATTAGGCCAAGTTAGAATTTTTTTACCTATATTTACCCCCTTTCGACTCCTATTTGAAGGGCTTCCGGACGAGTTAGGGGTTGACATTTTTTTTAAATGCATTCTATCATAATGAGGATATGTGTAAAGTAGAAAACGGTAAGACTTTTATTAAGCCAAGTTAGAATTTTTTTACCTATATTCACCCCCTTCCGACCTCTATTTGAAGGGCTTCCGGGACGAGTTAGGGGTTGTAATTTTTTTGATAGTGTATTCTATCATAATGAGGATATGTGTAAAGTAGAAAACCGTAAGACTTTTATTAGGCCAAGTTAGAATATTTTTACCTATATTCACCCCCTTCCAACCCCTATGTGTTGGGTTCCCGGGACGAGTTAAGGGTTGTAATTTTTTTTGTAAGGTTATTGTATCATAATGAGGGTATGTATGAAGTAGAAAACCGTAAGACTTTTATTAGGCCAAGTTAGAATTTTTTACCTCTATTTACCCCCTTCCGACCCCGATTTAAAGGGCTTCCGGACGAGTTAGAGGTTCACATTTTTTTAAATGCATTCTATCATAGTGAGGATATGTGTAAAGTAGAAAACGGTAAGACTTTTATTAAGCCAAGTTAGAATTTTTTTACCTATATTCACCCCCTTCCGACCTCTATTTGAAGGGCTTCCGGGACGAGTTAGGGGTTGTAATTTTTTTGATAGTGTATTCTATCATAATGAGGATATGTGTAAAGTAGAAAACCGTAAGACTTTTATTAGGCCAAGTTAGAATTTTTTTACTTATATTTACCCCCTTCCGACCTCTATTTAAAGGGCTTCCGGACGAGTTAGGGGTTGACATTTTTTTTAATGCATTCTATCATATTGAGGATATGTGTAAAGTAGAAAACGGTAAGAGTTTTATTAAGCCAAGTTAGAATTTTTTTACCTATATTCACCCCCTTCCGACCTCTATTTCAAGGGCTTCCGGGACGAGTTAGGGGTTGTAATTTTTTTGTTAGTGTATTCTATCATAATGAGGATATGTGTAAAGTAGAAAACCGTAAGACTTTTATTAGGCCAAGTTAGAATTTTTTTACTTATATTTACCCCCTTCCGACCCCTATTTGATGGGCTTCCGGGACAAGTTAAGGGTAGTAATTTTTTTTGTAAGTGTATTCTATCATAACGAGGGTATGTAGGAAGTAGAAATTCGAAAGACTTTTATTAGGCGAAGTTAGAATTTTTTTACCTATTTTTTACTATCTTCCAACTCCTGATTCACGGGACTACAGGTCGATTTAGGGGTTAGAAATTTTTTTAATGCCGTTTTAGTTCATATTTTGCATGTATCTATCAAAATAAATTTTTTCATCATTTTCGACTGATTCTGACGTTTGAAACTTCAAGTACATAGTTTATATCACTTAAGAGTCATAACCATTTATTCATTGGACCTCTCGAAATCAAATTATTTCAACAGAAAGCTCCCTTGCATCTAATCTACTAGAGGACCGGGCTTCATTGAAGAGAGCCGCAAGGTTGGCGGTTGACCCATATTGATTGATTTATACAATAGCACCGCTGTAAAGTACTCCCCCCTCTCCTTAATAGTTAACCAGCCCATTCGGCCCTCGTGAGAAGAAATGTGCTCATTCTTTCTAACACCACATATATACCTTACACATGAATTCTGCAATCTTTGAAGTCTAGTTTGTAACTCTTCTGACACGTCAAGATACACTAAAGAGTAGTAGTTTAATTGAAAGATGACAAGAGCGTTTGCAAGTTGCATACGTAAAGCCTCAGTGGTGATGGATTGAAAAGACCAGAATACCCCATCAACCTGCGATTTTCACGTCAACTTTGAATCCATGACCTACACGAGGTTAGTTACTGTGTCAACAAAGAGAACAAAGATGTTGTCCTGCACCTTAATACCCGAATGCCGCAAATCATGAAACTTGTTAATGTTATAATCTGAACCAAAAATAATTGTTTTCATCTTATTGACATTAAGACCGTCTCTGGTAACTTAGGTCTGGGTCTGCAGATCATCCGCGTATAACAAATGCTTGCCATCTATAAGTATGTCAAGTAAATCGTTAATGAAGAGACTGAATAGAAAGGGACGCAGTCCAGAGCCCAGTGATTTACCGTTTGAGTCCATAACCACTCTCTGCTTGAAAAAGGAGACATTAAAAATTGAAATCGGATAATAAACAAAAAAGTCTCCACTATTTCATCAAATCTTTCTTTAGTTGCCAGTAACTACCTTTGCAATAACGGAATATCGAAAAAACAATTCTTTTTAGTTCGACAAAAACTGCTTATTATATAATTTATTGACTTTCGAACCATTATGTGAGACTAAATTGTAGTAAAAAATGTTTATTTTTTATGACATGTATATGTCAATAGAACCTCCTTAAGGTATGTGTATGTGAGTGCAAACCAACAAATTTGAACGTTAAACTGAATTTTACGAAATTTTTCATTTTACATTTTTATTTTATAAATAACGTAACAAAAATAATGAAACTGTTAGTTATAAATCGGTCCCTGCTTAGTAAATAAAAATATTATTATTAATTTTTTTACTTTTATAAAAATTTTATTTTTAGGTAGCCACGGATACCTTGTTTTATAAGATATTGATTTAAATATCATTAGGAGTGATAAAATTATTGTAAAAAATGTTCTTATCTTCAGGTCAATATGACGATAGAACCTCCTTAATACATAATAACCCATATTAATTTATGGGTGATTCTCCGTGAAATCGAGATCGAATAGATTTTTTTTTCTGTAACCCCAACAAAACGGTTGTATTTGATATGTAGAATATTCGTGAATTTTTTCAGTTTCTTTCAAACTTTGAGGTTTCACGTTGTTCAAGGCTAAATATGAGTATGTAGTCACTTTTAGCAGCTTTGAGCAAATTTCAACCTGTCTTTATTCAACAAAATTGAATCTTGATAATACAATATAAATAAAAAAAAAATTAATATCGGGCTTTTATTTAGTAAAAAAGCGACCGGCGAGCAAAAAATAATTTTATACCCATCTCAAAGAAAATGTCTACTTTTTTCCCTGAAAAGCGAGACCACAGTAACACTTTTTCCCCGCAAAAATGATTAGGGGGAACAAAGTGACTTCACTAGAAACTAGTCCAAATTCTTTTATTTCATCAAGTTCTACCAATAACCCTGATTTTCGATTGTCTTTAACAATACAAGTTATGTTTTACCCAATAAAATTAAAACAGACATTATATACGAAATTTATTAGAATATTCAATATTTAATACGAAAAACTATTACTTAGAGAGTAGAGCAGCGCCGTCCACACCGCGCACCGACCACGTTTTTAATCATTCTACGTCAGTCCATTAGTTCCGCTTTTCAAGTCAAAAAGTGGCCACAGTTGAGATGGGCATAAAATACTATATGTAACTCGAGAAAAAAGTCGATTTTTCCCTCGGATGATACTACCCACAGGAAAAATATTCGACTTTTTTCCCTAGTTACATAATATACCTTTTTCGTACGCCGGGTTAAACGGATGACACTTTTCGCCCGCTACTCAAAAACTCAATATATATCTATGAGCAAACGTGTTCGCATGCGTGCGTGCTGCGTACGTGCATGCGTACTAACTTGTAAAAATATAAAATTTTTTTGAAAACTTAAATTTTTTTTAAAAATTTAAATTTTTTTTTTAAAATTTCAAAATTTTTAAAAAATTTAAATTTTTTTTGTAAAGTTCAAAATTTTTAAAAAATTTAAATTTATTTTTAAAAATTTAAATTTTTTTAAAAATTTAAAAATTTTTTAAAAATTTAAAAAAATTTTGAAAATTTAAAATTTTTTTGAACATTTAAAAAATTTTGATAATTCTTTCTTGCCCTTGTGTGATTGCAGTCCTTGTCTTTGGCTCGCAATTCACATTCGCCTTCGGCTACTGCTTGCTTCCCTGGACTTGTACTGCATACCATACGTGGGCAACAATAGGTTACTTTTCAGTCTTGGCACTCAATCTACTATTTTTAACTATCCAAACTTCAAGATATTACTTAAAATAAAAGCATGGAGCGCCTTATATCTTTAAATAAAAATGTAGTTGACCGTCAAATATCAGGCACTTGATGGCATGCATTCTGTATGAGCTCTAGGTCTGTGTGACACAGTATTGTGTTCGAAGGTTAATATTAGATTACGTAAGTTTTATTTCTAGTACTTGTGACTGTAACTTTAAGTAATTTGATATTTGATCTAATTAAGTATTAAACTATAATTCTTACATACACTACAATAGCTTATGCTACATTCAAGTATACTTGTCAATTGTCATACATAAAATTATTATCAAAAATTAAATGGAATTTACAATAATCCAGCAGTAATTACAAGATATACAGAAGCTATATGAAATTGTTGTTCCGTACTCCACGCTTTTATTTTTAGTAATAGCTTAAAGTATGGATAATTAAACAAATTATATTTTTGTTTTTTAGTACAAAATAAAAGCTTGTTCTTAATTTTTTTTTATTTATAATTTACTTTATCATTTTTAGTCTTTTATATAGATTAAATCTTTCTTACTTTTAATTAAAATATATTATGAAAACAAAAGATGTATTATCAATCGTAATAATTTAGGTAGAGGAGAACGGTCCAATATGACGCACCTAAAGCGCATTAATAAATGTGCTTGTTAACATTCACTTAATGTTATATTTAAGACTCTTAAGGGGTACTTTGATATCTCTTATTCGATTGATAAATAAATAATAATTTATAATGTGTTTAATTATGCTGCGCCACATTGCCTACAAGCAGGTTATCTGTTATTATAATATGTTATGAAATGTATATAAACTATTTTTTCAAATTTAAGGTAGAAATCAACAGTACTTAAGTCGAAAATATGTGTCTGTTTGGGTGAGTGTGTGCGTGTATATGGATGTGGATCAACACTACTCTGAATATACACATTAAAAAATAATGTTTCGAATAAGCTATTTCCCTTGTTTTGCTGTTTACGAAATAGTCATTTTCTTCAAACGGTTATATCTGTTAAATCCAGGAAAATTTTTCAAAATAATTGATATGATTAGTAATTTGGAAAAGAATATTCTGTAAAGTTTTTAAGGCTGTATCTTTTTCTTTTGAAGGGAGAAAAACCATTTTGTATAAAAAATCAGGCAGCATTTAATCTGAAACTTTCCATTGATTATATTACTTTCTCAAAGAGAGAAAAACTCTTTAGAAGACTGAAAACCACATGAAAATTTATATAATTATTTATATGAAATTAGACAATTTTTTTCGTCGTCGTCGTCATCGTCATCGCTATGTATAAATTGAATTAGCAGCCGCGAACAATGGCCCATAATCCACAAACATTTACTCTTACATTCATTACGCTGCACTTTCCACATGCACTAAACTGAACAAAATACTCAAATATGTCCTATCGGGCGGTATGACTAGTCGTGAGGTAGATGCACAGAAACTGCCTGACTCGATTGTTCTTGCGCAGGAACACGCTGGGAGTGCTCGGAACACTATTGATTGTTTCCATCGGTATGGGCGCGAGATCAGAAGCTGGCCGCTTCGGACCCTGATCAGGAAGTGCGTATTGGACAGGGGGATTGGAACCCCTGTTGCTCCGGGCGAGCCCTGATCCGTCCGTGTATTCCGGAACCGGGAACATGAAGGCTGGACCTCAAGGATCTGGGATAGGATTAAAGTATCCAAGGATGCACCCGTTTCTAGCTATTTCGGCCCGTCCCCGTACGCACGATGCGCTGGTTAACAAGCAAGAAAGAAAATGTCTCAACAAATCTATGAGATGTATCAGGTGGCAGTTAATTATCAAACCTGCAAGGAAGCAATGGTGGTAGTGGAGCAGCTTGTTCCACAATAGCCCAGCCGCCCGGAGATAAGAAGTATCGAGGAGTTCATAGAGAAGGTAGACGAACTCCTAAAAAAAATGAGTAAAGGGTTAGAGAGGCAGCTTGGTGTCAATACCGACATCAAGCATACCTTACCCAAGCTCGTCGAAGTTTTCGACTCATGGAAGGCCCGCCTGCTCTCCAACACCGAAGCTGCGACAACAAGGTACCTACGTGGTACAAAGACACACTTGACACAGCAGCAATCTACATGGACCGACGATCCTTCAGAGCGGATGAACACGGATCCGGGTGTGGCTTTGTTTCGGTGAGAAGCAGAAATGTAACATACGTGAGCTACTACATTATCCCTAACGTTCACTTTGAGCAATTCACGCGGGGTCTGGACGAGCTGGAAGATACGATTCGCGAGATGAAAGGCACTGATATCGGCGCAGCATAAAGCAGCGCACCGACGGCTTCGGCACGAGATCAACCGGAGCAGCTGGAAAGACTTGAACGAGGAAGTCAATCGGGACGTGTGGAGCTTAGGCTACAAGATTGTGACCAAGAAACTCTGCACGCTCCTGAATCATCCTGTTGACGAGAATACCATGGCTCGAATCGTGGACACTCTGCTCCCAACACATCCGCCCAGGCAAGACCAGGAGGAAACCGCTGAAGTAGGTGAGATATTGAAGATCATCGCGGTGAGAGTACCGTCTCTGTTGCTGAACATGTACAACGCGTGCCTCAAGGTGGGGTCTTTGGCACCCCCTGAAAGGTTGCACGTCTCGTGCTGTACAGCGAAAGAAAGGGAGGTGATCCCCGGCTTCCGCCGTCTAACAGAGGACTGTGCATGTTGGGCCACGCAGGGAAGATCTATGAGAGGTTGCTCAAACCACGGCTACCGGGAGCTGTGCAGGCTGCTTAATAAGGCGATGCGCAGGATCTCGCACTGGATGGGGGAACCATATAAAATTCATACAAGGTTAGGTACGAGGGTAGTTCAATAAGTCTTTAGAATAAAGTATAAAAACAATTTTTTTTGGGTAAATTTTTTTTTATTTTTCAACATAATCTCCTTGGAGCTCTATACACTTGGTCAATCGCTTTTTAAGTTTTTTTAATTCTTCAGAAAAGTGCGTTTTCGGAAGTTCCTCAAAATAAGCACTTACAGAGGCAATGACGTCTTCGTTGTCCGTAAATCTCTGTCCACCGAGCCATTTTTTCAAGTTTGGAAATAAGAAAAAGTCACTGGGGGCTAAATCTGGTGAATACGGTGGGTGTTCGACCAATTCGAATTTTAGTTCTTCAATTTTAGCCATTGAAACGAAGCATGTGTGAACTCGGGCGTTGTCGTGATGAAAGAGAATTTTTTTTCTCGCCAAATGTGGTCGTTTTTTTTAATTTCTTCTTTCAGCTGCTCTAATAATGATGCATAATACTCACCAGTAATTGTTTTACCCTTTTCCAAGTAGTCAATAAGTATAATTCCACGTGCATCCCAAAAAACTGTAGCCATAACCTTACCAGCTGACTTTACGGTCTTTGCCTTCTTTGGAGCTGGTTCGCCTGTGGAAATCCACTGTTTGGATTGTTCCTTCGTCTCAGGAGTGTAGTGGTGTATCCATATTTCATCCACAGTCACAAATCGACGAAAAAATTCCTCAGGATTCCGACTTATGCGCGCCAAAAGAGCCTCAGAGGCGACCACTCTATTGCGTTTATTCTCAGCTGAGAGCAAACGCGGCACCCATCTTGCCGATAGCTTTTTCATGCCTAATTTTTCATGTAGAATTGAAACAACTGCACCTATAGATATCCTTGTGGCCTCAGCTAACTCACGCACTTTTAATCTTCTATCCTTCAACACCATATCGTGGATTTTATTGATGATTTCGGGAGTAGTTGCTTCTACGGGCCTTCCTGAACGTGGTTCGTCACTTATTGATGTACGACCACGCTTAAATTCATTTACCCAGTTATAAACCGTTGCTAAGGCAGGGGCAGATGTGCCATGAACTGAGTCCAATTCATTTTTTATCTCATATGGAGTTAAACCCTTTAAATGAAAATGTTTAATTACCGCTCTGAACTCGTTTTTTTCCATTTTTCTTAACAAGCAATTTTTTTTTTCAATTGGTTATAAAAACACGTAAACTCAGAAGATGTGGACTGTGACTGCACCATATATCTAGTCGGGAGTGGTGCTGACTGAAAACAGATGATTTGGAGTGATTCGCGCGCCATCTGTTGGTCATTCTAAAGACTTATTGAACTACCCTCGTATGAAGGTTAGGTTAGGTTAAGATTAAAGTTAGGCTCCATTCTCGCATTGCGGTGAGATAGCGTCCTTCCTGACAGAACGTTCCCGTGGATGTACCGTACCGGTTGAGTACAAGTAAGCGAAAGCCCTCGTAAAAAAGTCAGGTCGTAAGCCGTGATAATAGCCGCCGTTCGCGCATTATATAGTATTCTTAAGCAATGAACGAAATCAGTGAATTTTACTACACTGTATTCTCATTTCTCTGCTCCCACAATCCTTAACAATAAATATAAATACTTTTGAATAAATTGTTCGGTAAAATGATTTGTATTTTATCAATGTTTACATAACCCTATACCAATATATTTTTAATTAACTAAATTTTTAATCATTATTTAACTTTCAAAATCATACATCAATTTAATAATTCATTTATTAATTCATTTAACAATTGACTTTGACATATTTATATTTAATAATTTAACCTCAAAATCTGAGAACAGTATATTTATTGTAATCTACTTTTATAAAGTAAAATTCTTCTCTGTATGTGATTTTGCAACTTTATATTAACGAGGCAATGTTGTATGAACTATTTTAGTTATAAAATCGTGACAAATTTACTTTTTTGTGATTTTTAAAATTAAGTCTCAGTTGGTCAACGACAATGGTTATTCCGTGAGGAAATAAGTGTGATTTTTAACCAACCGATGGCTAAAACGTTAGCCAAATTATTGCGATTTGCTGAATACTTGCTGAACGGTTGGGTACGGTTTCTACCATGGTTATGAACTTTACTTTACAAAAGTATGTTGTAATAAATATACTGTTCTCAGATTTTGAGATTAAATTATTAAGTATGAATATGTCAAAGTCAATTGTTAAGATGGTTCAAACGTGACTCCCGAGTCAAATGAGTGTGTATAAAAACAAGTTACGAAAATCTTATTTAATGCATGTAAATAATATTTATTAAATTTATTTATGAATTTTTAAGATAATTTTAGATTGCTATAAGGTAAGTGTACCAATGACTGGACACGTCCCAGTACCTGGACAGCAGCTCGAATATCACGTTATATCGGGTATTAAAGTGCGTTTAATGAAAATAATTATATATCCTAAAAAATAGTTTTGTAATGGAACTAATGCATGCACATCAGCACGCCATCTTCTTAAGCAATGGCTAAGATATGCCTTTTTGATATTAGAAGTTGTTTAATATTTTATTATTATTTTCGATGCCCGATCGAAATAAAATGTTAATATATGCCAAAATATCGTTTTTCTTGCAAAAAACAAGTGTTCAGTCTCTAGTACACAGATAAGCTAGAGTGCCGAGTACCTGGACACCTATATGAATTTCAATATTATAAACATATTTTGATACAAAACACGCCTTTCTCTGCGTAATTAAGTTCTCAAAAGTGATTACGATTGGTATTTTTACCGTACATAATACAAAAAATTATGTTTTCTTCAGTAAAGATTTGGTACTTTTATATCTTGATTTTTTAGTTTGATGTGAAGTTTTTGTAAAGAAATATCTTAATATTACTGCTCAGAGTCACATCGACTGCCATAAGACATGTGTAAAATAGACAATATTTAAGTAATTTTTTCTCCAAAATTTATTCAGCAACATATTTTAAAATTGAGAGAATACATTTCATGTTTATAAATAACCTGTATAAGTTTTATTGATACTGAAGTTCTTTCATTCGCGTTTAAATGACCTTAAATTAACTAATAAATGAATTATTAAATTTATGTATCAGTGCACTCAAGTATCAAATTTTAGATTTTACTTTTAGAGCTGTAAGATTTAGATACGATACATTCGCAATACCGAACAAACTGGAAAGATTTATATTGTATGTTAAAATTGATTTCTTTTTAGAGGTTTCACTGAGTGCAGCAAGTATAAAATCATATATTTGAGTGACACAAACAATTCATACCAAATATTACAGTGTATAACATACAAACACATATACATTAGCTATGCATAATATTTCGCTGAAAGCCTCTTCTTTCCAGATCAAAGACAAGGCTGAGATTTAAGTACAAATCGACCGATACCCTCAATTTTGAATTCTCTGATATTTTAAAGTAAAAGTGATTTTCTACGGCGAGAAGCGGAGTTGGCATCTGTGGGCAGGCGATGGCGCTACGAACAGTATCGCTCCGGGCATCGAACACGATGCATGTATTTCGATTACACGGACCTTTTCAATAAATGGAGTTAAACTGCACACATGATATTTATTTGTCTAGCTTCTCTCTATTCCAGCTCCCGACAAAATAATTACAATGAATAACGCATCCTGATAGAATATAGCTACGGTAATATCTCATTGTAAGTCTCTACTCTCCAAATCAAAGAAAGAGCCTGTCGAAGGCTTAGAAATCATCTTTTACTTGCTTTCCTAACCAAAAGAAACTTTCACAACAATTTTTAGGATTCTAACTCTTTTAGTTTCTGAGCTGTGAGATTTGGGTACGCGATTTTTACCCAGAATTTGGAGAAAATACATATTGCAGATTAAATATGATATGTAGTGTTTTAAGAGAGTTCGCTCAAGTATAATATGACATATTTGAGTATCATAGACAATTTATAACAATTATTACAATGAATAACAATAATATGATGGTACCGCCTTAAGAGCCACCCGATAAAGGCTCTGAAAAGTATTTTGTGTCACCCAACAAAAGAAAACCGCTGCAAATTCATTGACACTTAGCTTTCTTAAACTAAACTAATTGTTCCAATATGAAATACTTTGTTCAAATAAATTAGTTTTAAATATCTATATCTTTTTCTAAGTAATAGCTAAAAAAGGTGTGCTTTTTATCATTGATGGTTTGTGAACAAAATGCTAGTAATTAAAAAATAGATATAATGACATGAATGAGTGAGGGAAGGCTGGGTAGATAGATAAATACACAATTTTTCGCGGAAAAAAAGACAACTTGCCTTGGCGTAAAAACTCCCACGAGGCAGAGAGAAAAGCCAGGGCAAGCGAATAATTTATTTAATAAAGAGGAAATTATACATAAAAAAGAGATGCTAAAATAGGCCAAAAAAGAAGGGAGAGAGAAGGTGACGAAACGCAAATAACCTAACGCTGCGAGGTACCTTTAACGGCTGCATGTGGTTGGGATGCACCTCTTTGGTCGCAGGGCGTCTCGACGTCTCGAGGGAACCGTACCTGGACCACAGGCAGACCCTCTGGCCCTACCGCGTAGGTGATCGCCGGGTGGAAGTCGGCACGTCGAGGGAACTCGCACGTGGCCGGACTTTCCCAATCGTCCTTAGCACACCGAACACACACACACACACACATACGGCTCGCTTTACGCACACATACACCCGACGCAGTTAATTAATAAACGGAGAAGTTGACCGTCCTGATAAGGACGTACGTGCCAAACTTCTCGTACAATATACTAAAAAATCCAGTATCGGGCCCGATGCGCAACCTAGAAAAACGTCAGAAAAAGATCGACCGGTCTCTGCGGGAGAGAAGTCGGAATCAAACGGCACGTGCACAAGGCGCGCGAGAACTTCCGCTCTCGGCTGATAAACCGCGGCCCGCGCATCTACTCGGCCGATCGTACTACGCGGCGGTCAGCGTGCTACGGTGCGCAATTCAAGTTACCTCCAAAGGCTTAAATAACCCGAACAGTTTGACAAAAGATACTTTTTACTAAAATTACAAAACGGTAGGTAATAATCCTTATCACAGCAATTTTCTTTCTGTACGTAATTTATTAAAATTGTTTAAATATTTAAATTAAACGTAATCAGATATTAGCACGTAGATTCACTCAATTCCTAACTATCTAAAATTTTGTGAATAATTTGCCATCATAGATTTCCGAGATATAACCGTTTAAACTAAACATTACTGTTTTCGTGTATAACAAAAGAAGAGAAAGAATCTATCCAAAATTTGCGGTTGTAAAAGATAGGTAATTTTATGCTGTTTTGAATCTATTTACACTTAATTGATCATAATATGATATTATTTCTAAGGTATCAAAAAATCCGAAAAACTAAAACTCATAAATCTACTAAATAACAAAAACGTATCAAAAATTATACAAAATATTTTTCAACCGCCGTCCTAAAAAAAAAATGTGGGCCCCGAAACATTATTTTTCACCGTATACATTCAGAGTAATGTTGATCCACATCTATACACACACACACGCAGGCACGCACGCACGCACGCATGCACACACACACATCCATACTGCTGTGCAAATGAAAAAAGTGGGTATCTGCATTTTCTATGAAAAAAGAGTTTTTTATACCATTCAATTCATCATGAAAAACTGCATTCATCTATTCTAATAGTAATTATCAATTGTAATGAGATAATTAGGTCCGAATTATCCAATCTACAGAGATTTTAGAGAATTACAAAGGAATAAAATGGGTATCTGCAGACTAATAACCGTATCTGCGCGATTTTCTGTATTTCTCCTCGACTCTACTCGGAAATACGAACCTAAAATACATGAAGTTACCCACGTTCTTCGTTGGTATTGGAGCGTAACTTTATGCAACTTTTACAGCAAAAGCTGTATCTACATATTTTTGTAAAAAACTTTTAATGCAAATTTACTACCTCGGACACTGTGTAAGAAATCAATGTATTAATAACCTTAAATAATGAAATTTGGTATATAAGGGTTTTCGGGGTCGCTGATTACGAATCAGCAGTTTGAATTTAAAAAAACAAAATGAGGGAGTCAGTAACTATTCGCTGGAAGCATGTGGTATAGTATATGTTATCTTATTTTCAAGAATAGCGACATCTTGCGGTCTAGTGCCGTGATCTGCGTAGTACAAAATATACAGGCTCTTATAGGCATTCAATAAAAATAATATTGTTTTAATTATTAATATATTTGAGAATATCTCCATAATGATTTTTAATAATAATAATAGTATATTGTGTATCTAGGGCGCAAAGTGGGCTTTTTTAGACCGAGTGTGGAGATTGCAGTAGGACTCGAAGGCGAGCTAGCACGGGCCGAAGGCGAGTGTGTTTTCGAGCCAAAGACGAGTACTGCAACCAGATGAGGTTAAAAAGCCCACTTTGCCCTTGGTGCAAACCATATTTTTTGTAACGCATGTATTGATTTTTGCCCTTTTATAGCATATTAAGCGGGACTAAATACATATATATATATAACAGCAATTTTCCGAAAAATGTTAGCGGGCGCAAAAGTTACTTTTGCGATAGATAGTGGATGGATCAGGAGGAAAAGAAAGAAGAAGTGCAGCATATATATGGAATGAAGAACCTATATATATATTTGTCCGGATATACTATCTTCTTTACTTCCTCTTCTTTCTTGCACTACATTTTTTTGCTTTTTATTTTCTTCTACCATTCTATATATATATATATATTTGTCCGGATATGCTATCTTCTTTTTTTCCTCATCTTTCTTGCACTACATTTTTTTGCTTTTTATTTTCTTCTACCATTCTAATCCTTTCGTTTCTTGATTCATTAAAATCTTCATTCTTATATCTGCCTTCCTATATTCGTACATAATCCTGACATGATTCCTTGTTTTCTTCTTCATTCCATATATATGCTGCACTTCTTCTTTCTTTTCCTCCTGATCCATCCACTATCTACTTTTCAGCCATTCATTTCCTGTAATTCTTGCAAGCTTTTTGTACGCTCGTTCCATTTGTACAATTTTCCAATTTTCCAATTTTCCAATTATCGAAATATACATAAAATTGAGTAAACACTAAGTTATTGGCTTCGCCATTTTTATTTTTGAAATTTTAACCTTTAAATCGTAATCAGCGACCCCGAAAACCCCTGTATACATAATTTTACCAATTTCTATCGAAATTTGAATACCATTAAGTAAATGTTTGATGGTTCTGGTTTGATATACGAGTATTACTCCTTTAAGGGTACCGTTTATCCGCAAATCTACTTTCTTTATTTTACCGACTTAGCTTTAATTCTTTTTTTTTTTTATTAGATGACGTATGTAAAATGCAGTAAAAAGTTACGTTATGAGCCTAAAAATACCGCTATATGCTTGAGAAAATCAAAAAATTCCTTAAAAATAGTTTAAAAATTAGCCATTTCGAAAATGTGATTGGCGATGAAATACTGATTTCCTAAAATTTTTTAGGCTATTTTAGGGGCATATTATTATAATTATTTATATGTAGTATAATAATATATGAAAATTTAAAAAATGATCTTTTATTGTATTTTTTACGATTTTTTGGGTAAACGGCATACTTGAGTAATATTGATATTGAAAAAAAATGAAATAACATATTTTATGCGTAGTTGAAGACTCGAATGTATATTAAAAGCATATCGACAAAAATTACGAACCATATTGGCATCACAATCGTATTATAATTTTAAGATAGAATTTATATGCAATACCGTAATGTAATATTTTTGTATAAAATCTCTTATTGAAGGTTTATCTACCCACGTTCTTCGTTTGTAAATCGGCTGAGTCTCGGAGACCTTTTTTGGCTTTAAAGCGTATCTGCGTAGATAAGCTCTTGGATTTGTTTTCTCGGCGATTTTAAGAACCAATTTTAACCGTATCTGCAGTTTCTCATAAAAACACATGTAAACATAAATTTTTTTTCTCTATTAAATAAAGTAGGTTCAGTCCGCATGTAGATACCCACTTTCTTCATTTGCACGGCAGCATACAGACATTTTCTAATAATAGTGTATTTTCATTCCTAATATCTCAAAACATGTTTCTAACATATTTTTAGCATATCTATTTTTACCTTCACAAAGTTTCCTCTATGAGGAGGTAAAAATTACTTAGTTTTTCTGCAATGTGAGGATGTATATCACGGGAATGATTTTGTTCGACTAACTAACCCAGTATACATGATTAAGGCCAGGGTAGGGTTTTGCACTTTCGAAAAATCGATTTCTTCAGGCGCTCGAAAACGAAGCGCGCAGCTGAGGAGCAGGTATACAGTTTATTCTCTCTGTGATCATTCTGTTCCGATTTCATGTTTTGAAAAGGTCGTATTTAGTAAGGAGAAGCAGTTGAAGCCTTATATACATGCTATATACGTGTTTATATTTCGAAAAGAAAGAGAAGCGTCAGTTGACCGTTGAACCTTCGTTCGATCGCGTGCCACGCAGTGACTTTATAATAGTGCTCGTGAAATTGTTTCTTTAATTATAAAATGCCGAGAAATTGAAAAGTTTCACGAGAGGAGCGGAGTAGCTCCAGAATTTATTTGAGTAGACCGAGAAAAAGGCCTAACCCAATGTGTGACAGTGTAGCAGAAGATACTGAAAAACATTTCAGAATTATTGATTTTTTACAAGTATTTTCTTCAATTTCAAGTGTAGTTAAGTGTGCTGAATGCGATTGAAAAGTTGTGTTTCAATATTGTAAAAAAGAAGGTCTTGGTTTTGAGATACAAGTGCTCCAATTGCAATCCACGCTACATACCGTCGAGTGAAAAAATTGGTCACCGCTACGAGATTAACACACGATTTGCCTTTACAATGCGTGCATTAGGTTTAGGCCTAGCAGGGTGTAATAAATTCTGCGGCTTAATGGACATTTCAAGTCACTTTTTATCCAAAACATCTTACTTAAGTAATATATCCATGATCGCAACTTCTGTACAAACTACTGCTGAAAAGTTTCTCCTTTCCGCTGCACAAGAAGAAATAAAAATAACGAAGAAAAATTCAGAATATGATGTTTTAACCGTTTCGGGAGATGGGACCTGGCAGAAGCAAGGTTTCAGCTCTTTATATGGTGTAACTTCGTTGATAGGCTACTGGACTGGCAAGGTAATTGATATTCAAACTAGCAGTTTATATTGTCAACAGTGCAAATTATGGGAAAAAAAGTTAAATACGGCTGAGTTTGAAGAATGGCATGAAGAGCATGTAAATAACGGTGAATGCCAAGCCAACCACGCGGGTCCATCAGGAAATATGGAAGTGGGAGCAGTAATAGACATGTTCAGCCGCTCCGAAGAGAAGTATGGAGCAAAGATTGGTAATTATGTTGGTGACGGAGATAGTAAGGCGTTCGGTAATTTAGTCAAAGCACAGCCATATGGTAAAGATTTTGTTATTAGTAAAAAGGAGTGCATCGGACACGTGCAAAAAAGAATGGGGAAACGTTTGCGTGATCTTGTTAAAAATACTGTTGAAGAAACAGTCGTAAAAACAGGAAAAAACGCTGGTAAAAAACGTAGGAGTAAAGTCCTTGGCGGTAAGGGAAAACTCACCGGAAAAATGATCGACAATTTAAGTAGATACTATGGAGCAGCTATAAGACACAATTGCGATTCGGTGCAAAAAATGAAAGATGCCATCTGGGCTACCTACTACCATCAGCAGTCGATAGACGAAAATCCTCATCATGAAAAGTGTCCGAGTGGCGAGACTTCGTGGTGTCCTTATAACAAAGCTTTGGCCACAACGGGGGTAGGAAACTTTAAGCATGCATACTCTCCACTTCCACAAGACGTTATTGAAGCTCTAAAACCAATCTACGAAGAGTTGAGCAAGGACGAACTCTTAGAAAGATGTGTCGGAGGTTTTACCCAAAACGCCAATGAGAGTCTTAACCAGTTGATTTGGAAAGTTGCACCGAAAAAGTTACCTGGTAGCAAACAACTCGTAGAACTGGCATCGTATATAGCTGCAAGTACGTTCAATGAAGGCGCAGGTGCTTTACTTACCTTTTTGTCCGATATGGGTATCAGCGTTGGACCAAGCGAGCACGATTATGCAAGTTTGGAAGATAACTGTCGGATAAGTAAGGCAGAGTTTCAAGCTGAACAGCAGACTAAAGAGGCCAGGATTTTGCGTAGATTGCAAAAAAAAGAAGCTGAGGATAACAATGTTGCAGCAGGAAATGTCCTTTATGGAGCTGGAATCGATGACTCGGTGTAAGTTAAAAAAAAAGATTTTTTCTTAACTTTTTCATACTTAAAAACTTTAAACGCGTTTTTCTCGAAACCACTTTTCCAAAGTCCGTGATCATTGTCATTTCAGAACCGTTTAACCGAATTACACCAAATTTGGTATACAGTTTCTAGGTATAATAAACCTCCCCCCAACGGTTCGTATGAAATTGTTTTTGTACATTAAGGGTGTTTTTCACCCCCAAAATGACGAAAATTTTAGTTAAAAATCGCAACTTTTGATTCAAACTGCTATAAAATGTATAAAAATGAAAAAAAAAATACATTTGGAAACCGTTGGGGGGAGGATTTAATGATGTTTTAATTAAATTTTACCGAAATTTTGGTTACAGGTAATTTTGGCCGAGATACAGTGACCATCGCAAATCATCTTTTTCAAAAGGCGTTTTGGGAAATGCTCCGTCACCGGCTTATTTGCCGACATAATTGCATGAAAAAATTGCAACTTTTGATTCAAACTGCTATAAAATGTATAAAAATAAAAAAAAAATACATTTGGAAACCGTTGGGGGGAGGATTTAATGATGTTTTAATTAAATTTTACCGAAATTTTGGTTACAGGTAAAATTACCGAGATACAGTGATCACCGCAAATCATCTTTTTCAAAAGGCGTTTTGGGAAATGCTCCGTCACCGGCTTATTTGCCGACATAATTGCATGAAAAAAATTGAGAATATTGTTGAAATGATGCTTAAAAGTGTGCAAAAGGTTTGAATAAATTTGGTCAACCCAGTTCTCTAAAATAAATTCGCAAAAAAAGTGTTTTTTTTTAGCATGAAAACCCTACCCTCCCCTTAAAGTCTTTGTTATTTGTCCGAAATACGAAGATCTCGACCTAACCTCAAATATTAAGAGCAGTGACTTAACCCTTTCAGTCACAGAAGCCGATATATCGGCTCCCTATTGTTTTTAGTCACAAAATTTGATTTCTATTGTTATCGCAGTACAAATATACGTTTTCTATGTATTTTTGATCGTAGAATACGAATCTGATATCAATAATTTTATAAATATAAAAACAACCCTTCAAATGGGGTGAAAACCACCCTTTTAGTCATGAAATTGAATTCGTTTGGTTATGAAAGTAAAAAAATTTTTGACACTTGATTTGGATTCTTCGTTCAAAAATACATTGGAAACATATATTTGCACTTCCATAACCAAATGAATTGAATTGCGTGACTGAAAGGGTTAAAAGAGGTCAGAGCTTACATGCAGTTACGTAGTTACCGGCAATTTCGTACATTATTCTCATTCAATTTTTAATTTTTTTCAATTATCTCAGTTATCCGGTGCACCTTCGTAGATTGAGAAAACCGGACAACTGAAGATTTTAACTTTTATGAACAATTAAATTAGAATAATGTAAAATTCAATTCACAAATCTGTAATCGGCTCAGACCTACCCTTAAATGATTTAACGAAAATGATCATCGCACAAATCTAGTTATATGACAAGAATAAATCAGTACTGAACGTAAGAAACAACACACTAAGCAATTATCTCCTAGCTCAGACAAGGCAATAGGATGATACAAGGAGATGATAACGAGTTGGAAATCGATGCTGTCAATACGGAGAACCATCTGTTGAAAAAACTAAATGCTGAACTGGAAGACAAAAATAACTTGCTAAAACAGATATTGAAGGAAGAAAAGACAAACAAAACAACTACGTATGCTGAGACTCTACAAAGTAAACCATAACAATACACATATGTGTGCCGAGCATACAAATGAAAGCAAAGGACGAGAAAAATGCTGGTATTGCTCTGAATAAAATATCTGAATAAGAATGATGTATTTAATACAGTTGAATCACTAAAAACTGATTTGAAAGAATACTTCACTATCACTATGCAGGATTGGGAAAACCCGAGATTGAAAGTCGTCGGCATTGAAAATAATATGTGTTTAAAAGAACTTTGAAAGTCATATTAACGAAAGGAACTTTTGTTAGTTTAATAAAAAATGTGTAGCTGTTCATTCATATAAAAGCAGTAATGAGACACAATGTGTTATTTTGGAAGTAACAGCTGATTTATATCCTCATATCAGGAAAAATAAAAATAAATTCTCTACTGGACACCAGAGCTGCCGAGCATTTGATTATCTGAATTCATTACCATACCCATTATTGCGGTAGATATGGACATAGTGGGAAAAAATGTAAAAACCCTGTAACATGTCTAATATGTGCAGGAAATCGTAAAACAAAGGATTGTGTAAAAAAGAACATACAAAAATGCTTCAACTGCGAATATGCTAATACCAAGTTAGGAAAAAATAGAAATTGTAGCCATATTACTTCAGATACTGAATTATGTGAAACTTTAAAAATCATTATAAATAACATAATCTCATCGACGGACTATCCCGTGAAACCTATACTGTACCGAGACACCTTCGTAAAATAGGAATCGATAAAGTAGGGCGCAGGAAAACGCGCTTACCAAACGATCGTGAAACAACAACCGCACCAATGCCAGCGCCTAATTCGAAAATGAACCAATAGAAAAACGAAAACAGCCAGAAATCTTAAGTAATATATTAATTTATAAATTACAATGATAGACGCAAATAACGATTTATATAATTTTTTGATAAAAGTAGAACAAATACACGAAAATGTTCAAAGTCTGAACGACGAATTGCAAACCAATAATGGACTGATTTAATTAAAAATTTCAATCAACTAGAATTGCTAATTGAAGGTTTAAATATTAAACATGATGTTAATAAATAAAGTAGAGAAAATAAGTTCCTTGTACAATGCTACACTATATTATATAGTCTACCCACAAATCTGAAAGCTCTACGAATGAGTAAAAATGGAATAAAAAACAAACTGAGATGTTGGGTCGGACAACTGACTACATAAATACAACGAAGTTATTACAATAAATTTGTTTTAGTTTTAAATAGCTTTAATTACATATTAAGCAAATTAAGTTTAGTTAAGTTTAGTTAGATTACTTTATGTTAAGAATTTTCATATAAGTAACTTTCATATAAGTAACTTTCGTTATATATATTTTCGTTCTGAACCAGATCTGCCTAGGGGTAATATCTTACCTCCTGCGGAATCCCATATATTGTATTTTGTAAATGTATATGTAATACATTGGAATACTTTGTACCTGGACTATAAATAAATACATAAATAAATAACACAACCTGATATACTATAGTTATGGTAATATTTCATTGTGAACTTCTACATTCCAAATCAAAGGAAAAACCTGTCGAAGTCTTAGTAACCAACTTTTTCTAAGATTACTAACCAAAACAAACTTTTACAACAAATTATAGGTCTCTTGTTCTTTTTGTTTCGAATTATGAGATTTGGGCATGAATCTGCCATATAGGTGTGAATCTGGGAAAAAAACTTGTATTGTAGGTCAAACGTTATTTACACACCTTTAAATCAGTATATTCAAGTATAAAATGATATGTTTGAGTAAAGTATATTGTTATATTGTTTATATTTTCTTTTAAATTAAATAAAGTAATTCAATTTAGGGTTAAAAGAAATTTGTGTTGAAATTATAAAATAAGAATATGTAACTAAACATAAAAAAGTATTATAATACAGTTGTGGCGTGTTATCTAGTGTCAATAACTTTGTGGCCTAAAAGGAACTCGGTTGGCCCGCTAATCTGAACTTGGGTGGCGTCGAAAGCTCATAGCTAACTTGGTATAGTCTCGTAGCGTATAAGGTACGTAGCCTGAAAAGCTACTTGCTTAGGTGGGTCAGAAAAATTCTGGCTGGCCCGATATGCGCTGTAAAATACAGGTGGCGTCGTCTGCCCATAAAGATCGGTGCCCTTTGGCGTCGTTCCCCCCTTGGCGTCGTACCCGCCTATAAAGCCATATATAACTATATATACTCTTATATAACCATATATAACTACATATACGTCTATATGCGAGTTTCGAGCGTGTTTGTAAAATGTGTGAAAAAATGTCCATTTGCGGGGAAAAATAACTTGTTTCTCCGCTTCTCAAAAATTGCGAAAAAATGTAGAAAATAAGCCCAGAACCCATTTTTTCAGGTAGGAACATATATAAGTATTTCTTTTTATATATTATTTACAACTTTTAGATTGTTAAATATTTGAACTGTACGATTAAAAGTGAAAATTAAGAATAGAATAATTTTCAACCTCGTTGTGCACGACTCACGAAAATACGGTGTGTAACACGCGGAGAAAAGCTATTTTAGACTCCGAATCGTGCTAAATACCTCATCCTCGCTAGAAATAGCTCATTTTCTCTCCCTGTTGCACAATGTACTATTGTACTATTGCATATAATGTACCACGATATAGATATACTAATAACATTGGAGCATAATTTTAAATAGTTACCCTTACAAAAAAATACCGAAAAGACACCTAAAATAGA
Source organism: Gastracanthus pulcherrimus (assembly GCA_949152435.1). Lineage (NCBI taxonomy): Eukaryota > Metazoa > Arthropoda > Insecta > Hymenoptera > Pteromalidae > Gastracanthus > Gastracanthus pulcherrimus. The sequence continues at coordinate 53,560,933 of OX424572.1, forward strand.
GTGTGATTTCGTACTTCCAAAGAACAATGAATTTAAGTGTATACAACAATTTGGGTGTACGTTGAGTATACCTAAAAACAAAGCAGCTTATTATTATAATAAAAATATTGAAAAGAAAAATGTAAACGCTTATCAATCATCATACTATGAGTATTATTATTAATGAATAAATTGTAGATTTTGTTGATCACTACGAGTAAGTTTATTCCGTATTACCCAATGTTTAATAAATAAACAAAAAACTTATTTAACTATCTAATAAATAAAATTACATATAGATTGTAACGACTATGTGATGTCCAACAGACTACAAATAAGACTAAAGCTACAAGCTTTTAAGTGCGCCTTTTTATTTTGGCCTATGCTTTCGCACAATAGCCACTTAGGCAAATCGTATGTAATTCGTTTTTAATGTCTTGAACCCTCGTAATGAGGATTCTAGGCTTTACTTCAATTCTTAGAAATGACGTCTCTTTCTGTTATTGATTGATATTACTGGAAATTTTTATTAGTTTACTACCTTGGGATACGTATATTGGTATAGGTTCAAAAGTAGTTTTATTAGTGGGATATACTATACGTGATTAAATATTAATCTCGAGGCGTATGTCCATAAACATTACTTTAGTTTAGTATGCTTTACGCTTTAATAAATGATGGCGAGGTGCATTACTAAAGTATGTTGTTCTATGATTCTGCGGTACGTAAGCTATAATAGCCCGCGAGGTTCAGAATAAGTTTTATTAGTGGGATATACTGTACGTGATTAGATATTAATCTCGAGGCGTATATCCATAAACATTGCTTTAGTATGCTTTACGCTTTCATAAATGATGGCGAGGTGCATTACTAAAGTATGTTCTTCTATAATTCTGAGGTACGTAAGCTAAAATAGCTCGCGAGGTTCAGAATATATAGAAATCACAGGCATGCTATACGTTACTAGTTTCTAGCGGCGAGGTGCATTACCATGTGATGTATTGCGTTCAATTTTATATATATATATATATATATATATATATATATATATATATATAATGTTATGATCGGGGTCGGGTAATGAGAATGACAACACGTATTTATAGAAAAGCACACTTGAACTCTGACTCTTTATTCAAACGTAAACACAACTGTTCTCAACAGCTGTTAGAATCAGACTAAACATAAACAATAACATCCGCGACGTCGTTGATCTCGTTGCTAGGGGTTGCTATGCGCGATTCTCGGTGTTCGAATCGCGCAACGTTCGAGCTCGGTCACAACATTGCCCTCTCCTTTTCAGATTGTCGTCCCGACAATCATAACCATCCATTCTTCAAGCGGGTTGATCCTCTTACAATCCAATGATGACTTACGAGAACCGACACCAACATCCTCTACCTTGACCCATCCTTGGCATCAAGTTACCGAGCAAAGCTTACAGATGCGATACCAATCATCACTTAACAGGACTAAGATGAATCCGTCTCTTGAACAATCTACTTTAATCATCCTTCTTATTTGGTCGAAATCGGTTTTCAGACAAGAGGGGGGAAGTTGACATGCTGTGGAACCTCACCTCAAGTCCCTGCTTCGGTATTTACCTTCACGCCCACGGGAAAAACCACAGCTCAAAAGAACCGTGAGTAGAGCAGTCTTCATTATCGGGTGTCTCTCTCAGTGTAAGTCCCAAGACGATTGATGTTGACTATCTTGGATTTATGTCTTGCTGAACGACGAATACAATAAACGACGTCATTAATTTTCCTCGCAACTTCCCAAGGTCCTACCCAATTTGACTGGAGTTTTGATGCTTTTATTGTTGTTCATGCAAAAAAAATTCGTTCCCGAGTGGATAGGTATAGTGTTCGGTAAAACAGAATTATCTACATTTGAACCTAAACCACGAGTATCAGTAATCAAAGGATCAATAACAGAAGTTCATAACCTAAGTCTATTCTGATTTAAAGATAACCCAGTGTCATTGATTCTAGCGTTCTCTGTTTCTGTTGTATGTGAATGTATATCTCTATTCTATAAATGACTTAAAGTTTGCATAAACAGGTTCTAGTCTAGTATAAACATGTCTAGATTCTAAAACGTAAATAGTGAATAAGCATTTATATTTCAGTACTTAAAACTATCGTATTATATGTAAATATTATTATTACAACAGAATATTTAAAACTACATTTAGAATCAAGCTATCGACTTGATTATTTCGCACAACATTTTTATTTGAATTATAAAACTATATTACGATGTTATACATGTAAAAAGTTATTATTTTATACGCTACGCTTTCTGCTTTAAAAATAATATTACAGCCTGTATTTTTCCGCTCGGAAAATGCTGCGCTTAGCAGATACATTTCGTGGTCGAAAAAGAGGGTTGATATCCCTAGTGTGAGAAATCTATTAAATCCTATTCACCAATACAAAAATTGCATATACATCCTATTCGCAAATACGATCTTTTCATATTTGGAAAAAGGAATTAATAGGATTTAATAGATTTGTCACACTAGGGATGGATCCTAAACACGTGTGCATCCGATTACACTTGACTCGTACACCCTAGCTAAGATTCACGAGCACAGACCTAAAGCCTCGTTCACGACAGTTAGAGAATAACAGTTTTAAAAACATGCGTTTTTTTCATGTATAAAATAATATTGAAATATAGTTATATACTTATTAAGTAGGATATAACAACTAATCAAAAATCTTTATTCACAGCACTTTTTTGTAAACACTCACCCAATTGAAAATAATTTGTTGCTTAACGTAGCGACATTATTACATTTAATAAAATTAAAGCCTACAATTAACTAAGGTAAAATTTTTTTTTTAAATTATTAAAAATTAAATTAAATTAATCTAATTAAAAAATAGAAAATGGATAAAAACTAACAAAACACTAACCCTGAGTTCCTCCTATACAAATATAAAAATTCGTGCCCTGCTATCTCAAATACTTACAACAATACCAACAATCATACGGTAAACAAACATTTCACGGTCCTTCCATTATTAAACACCTTACTCCTAAGATAAACCTAATTTTACATAAACATAATATTAACTCCATTAATAAATCCATTAATAAACTTAACAGCATGATTAAGTTAGGTAAAGATAAGTTGGGCACATTTGAAATTAGTAATATCATTTACAAAATAGACTGCAAAGGAGACAATAATAATGATTGCCCAGCTACTTACATTGGTCTTAGCAAAAGGAAATTTGAAAAACGAAACATTAAACATTGTTATGATGTTAAAAATTTAGAGACAAAATCAGCATTATCCACACATGTAAAAAACATATGTCACACTTTAGATTTTGATAATTTCCAGTTCTTAGATTATGAATAAAATACATATAAAATGGCATTTTCAGAAATGTTAAATATTTTTTACCATGATAACACGATCAATAAAAAAGAAGACGTCAGTAACCTATAAAACACGTATAAATATTCGCGTAATATTCTGCAAAGACTTAATAAATGATTGAGTTTTGCTATTTATTATTGACCCTCCACTCTCACCTTGTTTGTTTACCCCTCGCATTTATTTACATCTATTCAGGCAGCCGTACTCATATCGGGAATATATACACACAGAAGAGGTGGCAATGGCCGTTCTGGCTTTTCGTCGCGCAGCCTCGATGTTTCGCTGCAAGATCCCCCCGGAGCGGTATATGTATTGTGTCCGTGTGGTCGCATATATGTAGATTTTTATATTGTGTGCGCCCGCGCGTGCGAGAGACTTATGCCTCCCCATCTTATGGTACATATATTTTTCTACTGTTCGGTATTGCTTGACTCTGTATTATCCCAACTCTCCCTTCCACCTCCCACCATGTGTTTCGCACGTTCCATTGTCACTGTCTCTTCCTTTGTAGTCTGTCTTTGGGGTCCAAAATGGCAGGGCGCGAATTTTTATATTTGCGTTCATGCACTCGGTCCCCGGAGGCAAAGGGTATATAGGAGGGATTCAGGGTTAGTGTGTTGTTAGTTTTTATCCATTTTTTATTTTTTAATTACATTAATTTAATTTAATTTTTAATAATTTAAAAAAAAAATTTTAGACTTAGTTAATTGTAGGCTTTAATTTTATTAAATGCAATAATGTCGCTATGTTAAGCAACAAATTATTTTCAATTGGATGAGTGTTTACAAAAAAAAGTGCTGTGAATAAAGATTTTTTATTCGTTACAATCTATATATAATTTTATTTATTTGATTGTGAAATAAGTTTTTTGTTTATTTATTTTTGTTTATTATAGCTCTTGATAAGAGAAACGTTGGGTACAACGGAATAAACTTACTCGTAGTGATGAACAAAGTCTACAATTTATTAAATAATTTCCATGAGTAATCGAGCCTTCTACTTATACATTATTATTATTAATGGTTTGGCATTAAAGAAAAAAAGAAAAAAGTAATAAGCCTTCTATTGCAATTTTATCTTAGCGCTTACCCATGTTCTATCGACCAAAATTCTTGGTCGCAAAAGAGCTGTACCTCATACATAATAAAGTTTATGAATCTAATGTATACACGCGTCTCTGAAAACAACTTCTTGAATGTGCCGTGAAGGAAGTTAGTGACAGTTGGTGCTGGCGAACCTAACGAGGTTTACGTTTCAAAGGGAGTTGTATTTATTAACCCATCAATAGGTTATCAACACCGAGAACGTCAAAGACTACGGATACTATGATTCATGGGATTGAGAAATTCAACTCCCTTCGAAACGTGAACCTCGTTAGGTTAGCCAGAGCCAGATGTCACCAGCTTCCTCTACAGCACATTCGAAAAGTTATTTTCAATGTCGGGTGTACACTATAATATGTTATATATGTTATGTTACGCTGAAAATTAGCTGTTGACACCAAAATTTTGGGTGTTTTTCAGAGAGTATCAGAGATATGTTAAATTAAATATACAGGTTACATAAACACCATATGAAGATGCAAAAATGTGGACGTTAACCAAACGGGAAGAAAATAGATTTAGAGTATTTGAGAATAGATCCTTAGAAAGATATTTGGGGGCAAAATAGATGAGATTACTAGTGAATGGAGAATTTCACATAACCAAAAAATACACGAGTTATACGGGAAGCGAAACATTACCACAGTGATTAAATCTCGAAGACTAGGATGGGCTGGGCATGTAGCTAGGATGGGTAACGAAATAGCAGCACCTAGAGTGCTCGTAGGGAAGCCGATAGAAGCAAGAACCCCAGATAGACCGAGACGAAGGTGGGAGGACTATATTAAAATGGACCTACGAGAAATAGGATGTTAGGAGGAGGATTGGGTGCAACTCGCAAACAATAGAGAAAGATGGCGTGATTGTGTGAACAGGGTTATGGACTCACAGCTACGGATAGCAAGTCCCAACAAGTAGTTATGATAGGTATGGTGATGATGCAAGCACGTCTACAGTCGATTTATAATAATAATAATAAAAATTAGGAAGCTCGTTAACAAGAAATTATGCTTGATAATTTTTTATTTGGTTTATATATAAATATATAAATTTTTGGGTAAACTACCACATCTTTAAAAAAATATTTTCATTGTTCAACATTTTTACAGGTAATGATTCTTTATATTATAAAATCACGTCAATTTTTTTCATAATTTTAATTTTGCTTTATCTGTATAAATATACTTTCTTTCGTTAAACCACCATATCTATACAAAAATCTTCCAAATTGTTTGAAATTTTTACAGTATACTTAAAAAAATTTACTTTATAAGGTGAATGACCCGATTTCTGCATGTATAAGTATTTTGAGTCAAACGAAAAGGTTTAAAAAGTTATTCTAAGATTAATTTATAAAGCAGCTATGATTATTGTCTTAATAATGAATCAAAAAGAAAAGATTAATATCAATTTTTTATATTGGTTTGTTCTGTAAAAAGATTTAAAAAGAAATTAATTAAAGGAGAATTGTTTAAGTTTTAGTACAACGGAATCAAATTTTGTTAACGTACCACTAGTATCATGCACGCAGAAAAGTTCCTAAAAAAATTATGGTATTAACAATGATAATATATTATTATGTAGCGTAGAATCAAGATTTTAAGGTTTCACAGTATAAAAACTTAATAGTTAAAAGATTGTTAGAATCATTGCTATTAAAGAAAAAAAAATTGTATTCATTCGTAAAAAACCTTTTTAGAGACCAACTTATACTGGCTGTCTTAATTATAAGAAATATTAAATGTATTCAGTGTTACGGCATTATAAATACTAAAAACCATGCATATAAAATATTTTTGATAGAACATTCACACGGATAGGTTTTAGCTACTTTTTATCTGAAATATAGGTTGGAATCGAAAAGCCTTTTTTTACAAGGTAATAAAAAGTTAATAATAGCACTATTTCTAAACGACGGTATTATGAAAATAGTTAATAGTTAATAGTTTAATAGTTTCTAATATATTAACCCGTTATAGTCAAATGCGTCCTCCACAATACCGATTCTATTTTTATTATTTTTAATATAATTTGTAAATATTTTTCGGTAAAAACTATATTTCAAACTCAACAAACAAATTTTCTAGCGAATCTATTTATTTTATTACTGCGATGTTTGGGCTACTATTATAAATAACTGTATCCGCAAGTCAGGTACCCAATCTTTTTAGTGATGATATTAGGATGGAATCGCTTGAGATTATTTTGATTTTCTATTTATTGATAAATGAAAGAGCCTAAGATATAGTCTTTTCCATAAAAATATTTACAAATTATTTAAAAAATAAAAAATATAAAGTCGGTAATGTAGGAATCTTTCCGTCACTTTCACATCTTCTTAAAATCTTATTAAAAATTGAAATTAAATTCAACATCAAATACTCTCAATTTAATTTATTAGTCTTATTTGAGTTGTAAGTTTTCCGAGCATCGTGCTTAAAAGTTATGTAACCTGCAGGGCACAAACGGCGTTTTGGAATTAAAAGAGAATACATGATTTAATCATTCATTACGACATTACATTTTAATATATATACGCATATATTATGCACATATTATATGTATGTTTGTATGACTGTATGTACCGTAGCCAGAGTCCCAATTACTGATACCATGTGCCTATTCGCTGAAAGGCTAAATTAAAAATTATTTTTAGTAAAATAAAATTATTGAGTGTCGATAGAAAACTAAGGAAGAGGTGCCTGAAGTAAAAAGTTTAGGTATACACTGAATGCTCGAGTGTGAACACTGAATTTAGCTTTCAATTCTCGAAAGTTTAAGTGTGATCACTGAATATAGGTGTTCATACTCAATCTTCTAAGTGTGGACAGTGTATGTAGGTGTTGATTCTCGAAATGTTGGTGTTCTACACCGGAAATTGTAAGTGTACACTGAATGCTTAAGGGTGCCGTTTACCTACAAATTTATTGTTTTTATTTTTCCGAATTACCTTTAATTATTTTTATTAGATGTATGTAAAATGTAGTGAAAAGTAACGTTATAAGACTAAAAATAGCGCTATATGCTTCAGAAAATCAAAAAATTGATTAAAAATGGTTTAAAAATAAGTCTTTTTGAAAATGTGATTGACGATGAAATACTGATTTTGGTGAAAAGTCCTGAGGTATATATATTCTGGGGTATAAAATAAAGAAAAATTCGTAGGGATTTTTGTAACTCAAGGTGAAAAAACTGCACCTGTTAGACCAAACAGGACTATAAAAAACAATTTTTTAGTGCTTTTCTTTTAATTGTAGGTTTTACCTTGAAAACTTTCGTAATTTTTAAAAAGTTTATGTATTTTTCTTGCTTACATAGTGAGAAAACACTGTACAGACTTTCATGTTGAGCCCTCAAAAGCTTCATCGCCAATCCCAGTTTGAATCTGAAAAATAATCAAATTCTTAATTCTGAGATAATCAAAGTTTTATTAAACAGGAGTAAAAAAATAATAATTACAGGTTTCAATTTCTTTTGGCTGTTGAATTTCGATTTACTAAAGTTTCATAAATATCATCTAATTTTTTCAGGTTCTTTTCTCTTGGGCATCTTGTTTTGAATAGGTTGAATGACTATATTGCTCTCTGGTGGAAATGAGAACTCAACAATATCGATCACGTACACACACACATACGCAGACATATGCTGGGGGGAGTAACGTACATGCAACGAACACTGCACATTCTTGCGCTCACTTATATATTCACACATACATACAGACATACATACACACACAGACACACACACACACACATACGCACGCACGCACAAATACGTACACACACATAGACACACACACACACACACACGAAATTTTAGTAAGAGACGCCTAATCTTGAGCCGCTTAATTGTGCCTACAGCCTATAAAATAGAGATATAATTGGCGACGAACTATCTTTCACGAAGTTTTAACGCAAAACGAGACAAAGACGTGTAAACCGGTGAACGGGAAGAGGAGATTCGCGACGACGGATAAGAGTTACCCGTACAGCTACAAGAGGGCGCCGACGAGGACTGACGCAATTCCACAGAATAATTCTGAAATCTGAGATACAGATGGCGTTCGTATCGACAACAGATATTTTATGTGGGATTTTAAGAGATGATTGATTCCAGCAGCGGGGATATGGAATCTCATTAACGAACGCGGAGCCACCAACAAGTTGATTGGGCGTGGCGTGGCACTTGACGAAGAAGCTCATTGGCGTTGGTCGTGACATCCGCGAGCTGATTGGCCGCAGCGGTAAACGAGCTTGCTGGTGGCGCTAGTGTCGACAAGCTGATTGGTGCTCGTATGAGCCCCATCACGGTGCTCACGGCCTCGCTCCCCCACCACGGTCGCGAGTTCCTCGATAGAGGTGATACCTTATGAAGAGGGAATTTTATCCGATGAATCATGTGGGTCAATACAAATCATGGATGCGGGCTGCAAACATCCGTTCACGTCAATGTTGTGCGGTCCCACAGGTTGCGGGAAAATGGTGTTTGTGCAACACTCGAATCGAACGCATAATCGTTTATTATTCAGAGTGGCATACGAATTACAGAGATTTCGGCAAAGACGTTGAATTTCGCGAAGGTTTACCACAGAGCACCGACTCCGCTGGTGATTCAAGACCAAAGCTTGTGATTATAGACGATTTGATGCTCAAGATCAGATACGACACTTCTGTCGTCAAGTATGCCTCAAAGATCCACGATTTTTACACGAAGCTTACTGGGACGCCACGGCAAAACCTTACGGCTATCTCTTGCTGACCTTGAAGCTAGATACATCCGATAATTGTCGATTTCGCCCTTCTATTTTCCTGACGACGAGTTACACTACGTTTACATACCACGAAAAACGATAAATGGTCTCGATACTTTGAACCCGGGTCCAGTCGCCCTTGTGATGGCTCCAAAAAATCGACATCCTTTTGGTCACAAAGAGGCCACCAATCTACGAGCATTGGATCATCTCAACGAGAAACAGCACAAGGCTTTTTTGAAAGGAGCGGATACAAAATTGGTTCGACATATTTGCGAGTGTGCTCTGAATGTATTGATCGGTACCAATTGAGAAACGACACAAGTCTCGTCTACGTAAACATGCAATAACTCTACGAATATTGGAAGCACCTAGTATATGCTTGTCTAGAAAGAAAAAACTTATCATACAGCGAGGAGGATTCTTACCTGATCTACTAGCACCACTCCTAGGTACCGTTTTGACTACTCTAGTAAGTAAATAAATAAAAAATATGGAGCATGCGCGAAAGATGGTCCTCCTACCACAGGAGACCGTGAGACATCTACAGAGTACGTTCGCAAATGGTTCACTAAAGTCTGTGCAAACTCCCGGTACAGCTGTGAGCAGACTAGAAATATTAAATTCTTCGACGTGTAAGGATGAACGAGAAAAGTGGTCGCTGTATCGCCAAGTCTTGCAACGTTATCTTCACTTTAAGGATGCTGATTGTGCGGTAAAGAGAATAATGTTGAATGATGATAATGTCGCTGCTCCAGTTAATCAAGAATAGGATGAAGACGAGGCAATGCAAGAGGAGGATGAGGAGGCGATAGAGGAGCAGATTGACGCCGATATCCTACAGAGTGTTCCTCAAATGTACAGAAATAAGACAGGACAACTCCTGCTTGTAACAATAGGTAGCGTGTAGATGCATGATAGTTACATGGTTGACTTATTAAAGGACGTTATGAGAGAGAGAGAGAAAGCCGGGTAACCCCACCACCGGAATATCTCCAGTTTGCTGTTGTACTCCGTGAAGCATTCATTCCTCGAGAGTTTATCGGCAACAAAAGAGTTTGGCGAAATATTTTTTAATTGTCGTCAAGTGGATCGTCTACAGAGGGTATTGCTTACGCTTTTGCGCCCCGCCTACACTATGTGAACGATCTTGATGGTAAATGTGACGTCCTCGGTGAAGGAGCTTGCGCTATACCAGTCAAAAGAAAGAGATTAAAGAAAAAAAAGACGTCTGACGTATAGAAGAGGAAGAAATGGGAGAAGAAAAAGACGTTTCGGCATTAAGGACAGAAGTTACAGTATGGCATCGATTCAGCGGGGAGTTCAAGAGAAAGAAAAAGTGACTTTGCAAGAAGAAGACGATAATTTACGAGAAGAAACAGCGCTTTGGACAGTTTGATTGATTTACTACCATTTGAGATGCATGTAGCTGGTTACAGATTCTGTTAACCAGGTACTAAATTAGCTGAACGCATCGAGCGCGGCGAAAAAGTTAATCGTCGTCAAGCCGATCGAGTTTTAGCAGATTATGCTTTCTCTCGTATGCTTGCAGAGGATACTGAAGCTCACGAAAAAACGTTGGCTTTAATGACAGCTTGTTGCATGGTTAGTAAAATAGCATTTGAGAAATTTTTTTCTCGCATCAAGAGAGTTATAAAGAGAATACCAAAGCAAGGAAAAGAGAAATCAAGGTCGAATGATAAAAAAACAAAGGAAAAGAAAGTGAATAAAAAGGTTGATAATGAATAAAACTTTTGAGAATCTTTACTACAGTCCTGCACAACTTCGGGCGTACGCTGGTGCTGATAAATGTTTTCAAGCTACGCGTAAGAAACACGGCCGACAAAGTGTTATTGAATGCTACGAGAGTCAAGCTACCTACAACTTGTACAGTCCTATTAGTCGTCGATTCCCACGATGATGTGCGAAATTTTGACGATGTGTGGGAAGCTGATTTGATGGATGTGAGGTCTATAACAAATCTAGAATATCAATATGGCAATCATGCTTTTCAACAGCCTAAATACAGTGTTTTTGGTTCGAGTCAGTCGTGCAAAGAACATCTGTGTCAAAGGTTACCAGAGCGGATGGTCGTTGAAATTATTGAACATTGTTCGAATCTCTTTGACATGACAACCACCGGTATATTTCTTGAAAGATTTGGTATATTAGTTGAAGACATTGATGGTTTTTTTACGCAGAAGAGTTGAGCAGAGTGCGAAAAGATTTAAATATTGACATTGTTGAGTTTGAGAAAGTTTTAAAGACCAGAGGTAAAGGTCGTTCTAAGGAATATTTTGTTAATTGGAAAGGTTACTCCGATAAATTTAATTCTTGGGTTACAGCGAGTCATTTAAGAGAGAGAGAGATAAAATGAAGGACCAATTTTACATCATTTTGCCCAGCGACAGTATTCTACAATATCTTAACAACACCACAACGCACTTTATTGCGCAGTTACGGAGGTTCAAATACCGCTGACGTTTCAACACGTGTCATCGGATAAATTAGAAGAAGACAGAAAAGTTTTGTTAAACAGCATACCATACACGCATTTAGAGACAAACAAATTAAGAGTGGAAAATCTCAATAGTGCCCTGTCACTGATTCGGCCGGGAACAAAGAAATGCAGAGTCTGATACACGAAATAAATAATTTAGACTGTACGAAGGATCATTTGGAGTTTAGAGTCGAGTGTAGCGGATGCGTGATGACTAATAGAGATTGTGCAAACACAACTTGTACCGAATTATGTCACGAGCTTTGTCTGTCCAAGAAATTGTAAGAAATTTTGGGCTTTGAAAATATGTACAGCATTCTTATTAAAGATTCGACAGCGGGCGCTAGACTAGCTCATTTTTCCAACGATTTACCATCCATGTTCATGATTTACACAGACATTTGTGAACCTTACATAATGGGAGACGTTTAATCACGGTTGTTGCGAGCAGTATCGCTAAATATAGATCCCCTTCCATGTACCGACCTTTACTGTACAGCTGCTTTCAGACCATCGAAACTGATATAAGGGACCAGCGTTGACGATACTTCATTTTAAAGGAATAGACTAAAGTGATACACAAAAAAAAGTAATTTATACGAAGAATCCTCACATTGGTGGGGTTGGACACATTTACATTTGCTCTCCCTACTAGCGAGTTCATGGTGGCATTAGCTCATTCCTGGCTGGCATATTTCGTCGTGTTCTCCGACTCTTTACTCATGGAGCCAAGCCGGTTGGGAAGGAGGCTGTGCGTGATTGAATTAACATTATGTCTGACATCGGCACGCGAAATACTCCAATCAGAGAATCATTTCGCAACCGCATGAGAGAATCTGATGAAACTCTGAAGAGGAAGGCTGAAGAAAAACTAGATAAGCTGATGGAAGGGTCAGGATATAAAATGCCCCGCCACGTCGATCCTCTTCAATTGCAATTGCTCGGCGGACCTGTCACACTCCGCAAAGGCAGAAAAAGGAAAAGAGTAACAAAAAGACGAGAAAGGTATCAAGACGTAAGTCGCCTGGTGAGAAAAAAGGTATAGTTAAGAAGAAGCGAACGAAAAAGAAGAAGAAGACTAATAAAAGAACAACGAGATATATTTGTGATAGATGAACCTGGCTACATGTCTTGTGCTGTGAAGATTCTCCTGGAAAATTAACGATTTGGTAGATGCTAACGAGGGTCTTGTACATCGACGAAAATTTCTATCAGCGGGGAGAGCTATCATCTTAAAAATACACATTCACGGTAGCGTATATAACCAAGAAAAGTTACTAATAAACGGTGTTAAGGTAAGAGTACGTTTAGTAAAAGTTTGCAATAACTTTACTCTCATAGATCCTACGGGATATTTTTCTTTGTACATTGAGGAAGCTAATCTTTTGGTTAGCTGCGTAAACATTAGCCCGGGTGTATTACTTGCGCACTCTAAAGCACTTTCAAAGACAACTGCCAAATATCCTCTTACAAGAGTAGAAGTCAAGGCTATTTCTATACATAGTGGTATTCATGGTGAAACTTTGGATAACGTTATATTAGGTAAAATACCAAAAGAATTATTATTGGTTTTGTTAATAATAACACTTTTAACGGCGATCGAGAACTTATTCCTTTCAACTCTAAACATTTTAATATCAATTTTCTATGTTTATACGTTGACCGTGTACAAATCCTTCAAAACCGATACAACTCGCTTTTAGCCCAACAAATTAGTTGTACGTTGACGATTATCACACCTTATTTTCGGGATCAGATATACATTTTCTTAACGAGGGCAATCAAATTACGCGTGAAGCGTATCCTAACGGTTATTGTCTATTCGCCTTTGATTTAACACCCGACTTGTTAGCTAACGATTGCACTCACTGGAACTTGATTAAGCAGGGAAGTGTTAGAATAGACGTGAAATTCGATAATCTTTGACTGACACAGTAAATTACATCGTATACACAGAATATGATAATATTTTGGAAATAGATGCGTCGCGTCAAGCTGTCGTAGACTTCAGCGGATGAAGTTGTTACATGTAGATGTTGCTGATGTGCATATATACAAATACCGTTGTCTTTCACGTGTCAGTCAGTCAGTTTCCAATATCAATCTTCGTCACGAGCTATAAAAGACAATGGATTTGGTCATAGATATTGAGTGCTTTAAAGGCATTAAAGGCGTCAACCACGTCTATATACAATTTAAGTGAAAATATTCGAAGACAAAATAACTGGTTAACTAAAAGTCATCATGGTTTTGACTATTTTGAAGATGAAGTGTATTTGAAAGTGCTTTATAAGACTCTGCGAGATATTACCAAAAATGTACGAAAAATATACGTAAGAGGAAACTAGAAGTGGGTAACATTGCACAAAATTATAGCTCGGGAAATTATTAATTTGGAATACGATTTAGATTGCTCGAGTTTAAATAATTTATCGGCCGATGCGTACTGCATTCATCACGCTGTAAAACCTTTTATCAAAAATATTGTTGCGCATTAAATAACGTGTACCGTTTGAAATCTTGGTTGTGTACGCAAAATTCTAAAAATTTTCAAAACTTAATTGAATTTTGTAATGGACAGTCTGCAAATCTTGAAGATCCTTTCGGGAACCCGATCTTATACTGTAGGTTTGTTTCCAGCCGATCAAATGCCTCAGCGATGGATGAAACTGACAGCGTTTGTAATAAACACTAACAGTCACGAGAGACCTGGTATGCACTGCATCGTTATATTCGTTAATAAATCTTGGAACGCTTTGTATTTTGATAGTTTTGGATTACCACCGTTTGTACCAGATCATATAGGGGGAAACGGTACAATGTAGCGTAACGAGCAAGGTCACGCACCTTTGTTTTAGGTACTTTAATTGGTAAACAAGTTAAAGCGACTTTAAATAGTTCTCTAATATACTTAATGTAACCTGAAAAGTCATTATATCGTATTATAAACTCTTTGCTCTAAAAATGGTAAAAGTATTTTTACGGCCTTTTACCTATAAAATTTACATCTGATAAAGTTACTTATAATTAAATGATTGTTACCCTGAACAATATAAAAAATTATTGTATGTATACCTTAGACTTAACTACTGTTAACTTCTACCTTAAATTTAAAAAAATGGTTTACATATATTTCATAAAATATTATAATAATAGATAACCTACTTGAGGACAATGTGGCGCAGTATAATTAAACACATTACAAATGATTATTTAATTACCATTCGAGTAAGAAAATACGTAGAAGTGAATTTTTAACAGAGTTATGCATTAAAACCTAGCCCAAGTATGCACAAAATTTCAAAATACAAAGAAAAAGTGAACTAACCTAACTTTTTATTTTGCACGATATTTTACGTGAATACTTTTGCAAATTTTTACATTTATTTAATAACATACAAAATAAGTTATTTAATTAATACTGAATATCACAAAATCAGTATACTGTTTTAAATTAATACTTATATCAATTTTATAGTGGTGGGCCGCATTGTCCGCTATCGTCGAAAAAGAGACCTGTGAATTTATTTATAAAAACTTGAAATTTAAGAGAATAAGCATCTCGATTTTATGAAACTTTTTAGTATTTGTAGCTAATATATCAAAGTACCCCTTAAGACTTTTAAGCATAGCATTAAGAGAATGTTAACAAGCATATTTGTTAATGCGCCTTAAGTGCGCAACATTGGACCGTTTTCCTAAATCGCTTACGCAAAAATTGTAAACAATTTCGTTGGATTGCAACACAACTACAGACTAAATCATCCGACGTATGTGGCCAGTTTTGTATAATGATCTTATATTACATGAGCGTTGATTCAGGTTTCCAGAAATTTCTAGATAATTTTTCTACCGATTTGAAGAAAAACAATAGCATAGCCAGACGTTTTGTAAACTATAAAAATGCTGACAGAAATTTCATTGGTATGTAATATCAAGTTTCAAGAAGTTTCTCGATAATCTTTTTACTATCTTTGTGAAACATGACACCGTAACCAAAACATTGTTGCTTTATCTCGACACGCCATCCAACGCAATATTCCTCAGTCTTCTTGAAATATCAGTATTTATTGTTGTATGATACCACCTCCGACTTTCACAATATTTACACTTTCCACATCCACTTCTAGTTTGAAAGATATATTAAGAGCTGACATAGTGACACTCTAACATCAGTCATTTCTGACCACTCGTAGAGAGACGACAACATGGCTGACCAACTACGATCCATTCGTCATCCTCATCAAATATTCAGCACGTTATACGGACTAAACAAATCATTCACCAAGAAGATTATCATTGGCTTAGAATACGATAGTTACAAAGACGAATATTACCGACCAACTGTGTGACTGCTGTTTTCTGACTTTGAGGGAATAGATTTCTCAATCTATGATTGGCAAGAATTTAAAAGTACTTTTGTTCATATTGTCAAGTATTCCGATCCTCCTCTATTTCGATAGCGTTATCTTGATGACTATGGGTGAATTTTAAAATCCAACCTTTACCGTAAACCTTTTGATCCCTTAATTCATCAGTGTTCCCACGAAAATACTTGACAATATTAACAAAAGTACTTTGTTACGTGGGAACACTGATGAATTAAGGGATCAAAAGGTTTACGGTAATGGTTGGATTTTAAAATTCACCCATAGTCATCAAGATAACGCTATCGAAATAGAGGAGGATCGGAGATCTAGAAAATCTATTGTATGTAAACGTTTTCGGCATAGTTGTATTATGAGGAAAGTTACTTTTGAATGTTTTATCGAATATGTAGAAAAGTTTATTGATGCTCGACTCGAATATTTAAATTCTATAGCGGGTAGTGTAAGTTGCGTTTCGGATGAAGTCATTGAATTTATTGTAAATAAAAGTAGTCTTATGCATGAATCGCAATTACAAGTATTTGCACCTAGTATTGTTAAAGATGTAAATACTGTAACGGTACATATGGGTATGGTATGAATATGGGTATATTTAAATTATTTATTTATTAAAATACTGTTATATACTAATGTTTTCTTGATATATGCAAAGAATGAATGATAAGAATAAATAAAGTGAAGATGAGTAAATGAATTAAAAATCGCGTTTGTGCGTGAGAATGATCGTCGCGAAGCGAATATCCACACAAAGAGGAATCGCGGAGAATAAGGATGTGTGCCTACATCCATGTAAGCTATGATTGATGGAAAGAGTAAGAAATGTGGGAGCCTGGTTGCTAGGTGACGTTAGCGGTGCGAGGCCGAGCCGCCGAAGAAAGTCGCGAGGCCGAGCAATCGAAAGGATTGAGCTGGCTGCCGATCGAAGGATGGTCAGTCAGCGCACAGCCGCCTAGCAAGCAGGACTTTCACTCCTCCTGCTCTTATAAAATGATTTGGACAGTTAACTTATATATTCGTCAGTTTACTTATCACTATTGACAAATATATGAGTAAGCGCAAATTGTTTTGATGGTATGGAACCGTGAAGATATTATAGAAATAATATATATCACTTTATTAATAAACCTATACAAACACACATAAAAACTCATCTTATAATTTTCCTTATGACTTTCTATCATTTAGGTACCTCGGGTAAAGATAAATAATTAAATATTATAATAAAAGGTTATAATATTTAAATTAAATAATAATAATAAATTACGAATCCTTACAATACAGTTGACGATAATGAATTTAACTTTATAATCACTAGCGTACAAACACGTTCAAAGGAATTGTATAAACAAATTCTCTTTGTAAACTTGATGTCATAGATGTATTTTATCAACTCGTATCTCTACTTATGTAGAGTATTATAGATTCACTAAATAATTGATTATCATCAAATAAATAAGAAAATTTAATTGCACTTATCTTCTTTTTTGACCTGATTATTTGTCTTTTTTTCCTCGTAAAACCATTTATAATTATATATTTGAATGTTTAAAGTCTTTTATAAAAAATTTGTTTTTTTATGTTTTTATTTAAATGTTAAAATTTATTGAATTACATTAAATTTTTTTTCGTTAAATAATAACATTTACATAAAAGACAAAAGATTTATTGAAAATCATAGGTCACTCTGATAACATATGGTGAGTCATCAAAGTATCAGATATCACACCGCTGGCGCTAAGTGTCGCTCTCTGGCGACAGCCGGGGACATCTGATGTCAAGGTCAAGTTTGTTTTGACGCACCATTGTGGTAACAGAACTACTGCTATTTTAGTGGCATATTATTATACTTATGTGTATGTAGTATAATAATATACGATTGAAATTAAAAAAAAAGATTTTTTTAATTTTTGACGATTTTTCGGGTGAACGGCATCCTTAAGTGTAGACACTGGATCTTCGTATTTACACTGATAATTTTAGCGTTTCCACCAAAAGGCTTGGCTGTGAACACCATAACTTGAGTGTACACACCAAAATTTTGGTGCTAACACTAATTTTTTCAGTGTCAATTCCCAAAATTCAGTGTAGACACTGAATATTTAAGCGTTTTTTTCGTAAGGGTATATCTTTTTAAAAAGTACCGTTTACTATGCGTTTTTATATAATACTTCTATGCTTATTTTAAAATACATACGAGTTGTTTTCGTGAGATAACCTTTTGTGAGAGCTCAAGATAGGGCTCCCATATTAAACATTGAAACTATGAAGCTAAATTGCTCAATTTTTGATCATATATTGAAAGTTTAAAAATATTTTAAAGAAATTCGATTTGCTGATGAAGGTCCTTAACACCATGGTGTCCACTGAGAAAAATGTATTCCTAGAGCAGCCAGATTCTCATTGATCGAACTAAACTGCTTATTGCTGGTAACTAAACTTTGTTATTGCTCTCACAGCTATATTGTTTTGGTGTGACAACCATATCATAGCAACGGCAGCCATAATCTAATTACGACAGCAATATGTAGGGGAGAGCGGGGCAATCTTGGTAGGCAGGGTCACTTTGGGACGCAGAATTTTAGCATTTTAAATGAATATTTATGTATTTTTCTTTTTGCATCTCAATTTTTAGCCCATTACACTTTTTTGAATTACATGACACTTATAAAATTTTAATATTTTCTTAATAAAAATTCAAGTTGAAATTCCGTCAGCTTGCTTGCAATCGGTGAGTTAGGTATGAGATAATGTTCATACATATTTGCGTATCATTTCATTAAAAAGCTTAGCTCTCGAACTTCAATTTCCATTTTTTATTTTTACCGTATGATGGAAAATAAAAGACTTATTCTTGATTTTTAAAAAAGTATTAAGCGGGGTACGACTGGCAGCTGAAGCATGGTACATTTGACGCACACAGGTACGCAATGTTGGTGTCGTCGACTCAAAACAAATGTACACAACCTCTTTTACGGGTTTGGGAACAGTGGAAGGTCACACAAATTTTAAGAACACCAAGTAGGCTCATGCACAGAAAGTTTATTTAAAAACAAATTAATAACTAAATACGTTTGATTTACTTCCATTTTATTTTGACTCAATTGAATTTCTCTTGCACGAAACCGTGCCAAACATGCCCCACCCGTATGCCAGCATTGTCCCGCTAGCAAAACAGATGAGGCACGTCTAGCAGGCAACAATTACTAATTATAAAAAAATAATTAACGCTTAAACGGGTTTAGAACTTGGCATTTATTTTTCGAGGAAATGCTGAATATATTATACGATATTTCATATTATTCAAACTTATTTCCTTTTTTATTTAACATGTCTGAAACTATTTTTGCCGGTGGTGCCCCGCACTCCCCTGCGGTTTCTGCAATACAGGTATAGTTATCGTGTAAATATAAAAGTTTTCATGTGTAACCCAATCCTTTTTATCAGTGACTCGGTGATCTATATAGGGAACAGCCGAATTACTTTCAAAGTTATGAACGCAATTTTTATAAAATTAATATGCAGGAGTTTTAAAAGTCAAATTTCATAACTAATTATTATAGATTAATTTTTTTAACTTATTTTTTCAATCAATATGATTATATAGCAAGCATATTTTAATTACTTATAACCTTCAAACGCACATAAATGCGATAATAGCGTTACACACGGACAATTAATATAGCGAACACATTCACTTTTTCTTAGGAAAATTTTTTACTGTTAATGTATTACATAAAACTGTAATATAGTTCAGACATAGCGTTTCAAAAGCTGTAATTCAAGCTTTTTAGAAAATATTTTTCTCAGCATTATCAGTAAGAAAAACGCGTTAAACATTCAAAATATATATTCTTGAAGGAAAATGTTTAATTTTTAATATGTACTACTTCCCAGAAGTTAAAATAATTTGTTTTTAATAAATAAATACATGGAAAATTCAAAAGAGTTACACACGGGAACGATGATAGGGACTCAATAAAATCAAGTAATTTTATATTTTCGATTAAAAACATTTTTACTTTTCAGATATTTTATGATTCAACATATCACGTACTTCAATATGTATATGATTAAAGTATACAACAAATTTTTATAATATTTTTTTATAAGCAGCGAAGATAAAATTTATAGTTGAAGACGCGTTACACACGGACATTTTTTAGTGCATCTAATTATATGTGAAAGAATAATAAGATAGGTATTGTGGATACATTTTAATATAAAATATAGTAAATAGCATGTACTTCAATAATTTTATGCATGGCGTAGCAGTAAGTATATAGGGATAGGATTTACCATGGGACATGATATTGATAATTTTTTGACTAAGAATAATCCTATCTACAAAGTTGTAATTTTTAAAAAATTAAGTTCGCACGAATTCAACAGCTCGCTCCAAGCTTTGAGATCACAATAGAACAAAGCTCAGATTAGGGAAACCTTAAGATACTTTAACCGGCATGTAATGATCATGGGCAAGTGCTGGAGTTAGATAGATAGATAGATACTTTAATTTTTTGAATTTACAAAAAAATATAATACAATAATTTACATATAACATAAGGTTGGTCGTAGTATGAAATATTACTTCGATTCTGTCAGGTACATGAAATAAAAATTGCACATAAGCCATTGATCGCGAGCTAACTGGCTGAACTTTATTTAAAACTATCAGGCGCGGTATTAGCGTTGATCGGGTGCAGCGAGACACCAATTTCCGCTGGTAAATTTGCGTACGTAAGGAAGCGGGAGAGTGAGGCGAGTGAATGTGTAGAATGCACTGATTTTATATACAAAACAATTAAATAGCATTTATTGCTTATCTTAATTATAAATTTAACAAAAAAAACTTAACAATGACTCGATGTATGTGTGTAAAAGTGTGGTGTTGATTGTCCTCTAGGCGACACGCGGTGGCAATTTTAGCGTTGCTTACGCGGTCGTAGACTTGCTCAAGGTAGAGCCGCGGGTAGAGCGGGAGAGAGCGAAATTGCGGCGGCCAAGGAGTTTTGTTCTCCTAGCTCCGCCTGAAAGGGGAGGAAAGTATTATGCGGAAGGGAGAAGTCGTGCTCGTCGCAATTCACCCTGCGGCTAGGCTTCCCGCAGAGTTGTCACGAACTGGTCACGCATAGAACGAGTGACCAGAGGCGCGCTCCAAGAGTCGTTTGGCGCGAGGATTTAAACCTCGGCCTCAATAGCCATAAACATTAAAATTCGCATATCAGTCATCGTATACATCTATCATGTCGAGATATAAAAATATTTACAATAATTACATAGATATTCACACAATTCGAGTCATTCATCTATACATACATTATAAATACATTCGTTCTCATAACATTTAACCTAACTACACAATAAATTAAGATGTTACAGAAGATAATAAACAGTATAAATCAGTCAAGAATTAGTCAAGAGCAGCGAAATGTTTCTTAACCACCGCCTTAAACGCTTTTAACGATGGTAGTGTGCATATCTTGAAAGGGAGTGAATTCAGAGATGCGCACCTTGCACTTGGAAAGATCTTCGTCTCAGTGCGCATGTGTGTAATCGAGAGTTCTTTTGCTTCACCTCTTAGAGGACGCTTAGGTTCATTCTTTTTGAACAGTGGTCTCGGGTAAACAGGTTCTTTAATGTTCATTATTTTGTTTGCGGTGATCGCCATGAATATCGCGTTTCTAGTCTATCCGTGTCCACCCTAATTTTTCCCTGTAAGGGGTCAACCTTCCTAGCACCTAGAACGTATCGCACACACAAGTTTTGCACTCTTTAGTGATGCGTCGAGATACACTACAGAACAATAGTCAAGGTGTGGAAAAACAAGAGCCATTGCTAAAAGCATGCACAATCCTGGGTGGTATACTTTCTAAAAAATCTCAAGTTATAGTTCACCCTATTAACCTTTTTTGTGACCATGTCCACGTGAGGCTTCCACGTGACTTTAGAATCTAGGATAACACCCAGGTTCGTAACGGTTTGCGACAAGGGGATGAAGACGTCTCCTAGACTGAATTCCGATATACCTTGTGACTCAAGACTAATAATGTACCTACATGAGCCGAAATCAATGGCTTTAGTCTTGGTCTTATTCAGTCTGAGGGCAATGATTTATCCTGGAGTACTTTCGAATGAGATTGCATGCACTGTCACGCTTTGCGCGCAAAGAGATATAGGTACTCCGCGGCCTCGTTTGATCGTTGGTGACCTATACCTCGCACGCGATAAAAGTCAGCGATGACCTCGGACGTTTGGTTATACTGCGCGCGTGAGGCGAGACTGAGCGAATTATCTGGATGCGCTCGCGCGCAAACAGAGACCGAGTGAACCCTCGACTGCGATTGCGCGCGAGGAGAAACCGAGCGAACCCTCGAACTGCGCTCATGCCTGAGGGAAGAGCCAGCGGTACCTTCAGACATTTAGTTACATCGCGCGCGGGAGGATCGAGTCAGAGGTCACCTTGGTTACGCCGCGCGCCCTAGGTGCTGTCCTAGTACGGTGAGTCTTAATATGATTATAAAAAAGCTGTTTGCACTGTACATTTTATTATTAATTTTAAATCTACATTATTCAAAATCAACACTTTTGGTAAGGCCGTTTTAAAATTTTGAAATACTGACAAAGTATTTGAAATCAATGACTCCGAAAAACCTTATATACTGCTATAAATGAAAAACTGGTGGTTAGAAAAAATTGTGTTTGAAAGGGTTATTTGGTCACTTTTGTTGTTAAACCCTCTGAAGCTCAAATTGCTCCAGTATGCATACATTTTCGGGAACGCTACAAGGCCATATTAATGATTAAGTCATGGCGTCAGAGTGCGCTTGCACTCGATAATTTCACTAGCGGTAATTACTTTATTTCAGTACATCATACGGGACCGTACTGCATACGGAAGCCCAAGATGAGAAATAGATGTGCGTTCGTGTTCAAGCACGTCACTGTAGGTGTATGGTATACCCTGCATCGTGACAAAGAACAAAATATGTTCTTGCACTTGGAGATAACTATTGGTGTCTTTTTGAGCTCGAGAGCATGACTTTGGTGTGGCCAAGCACAGCTTGTGGCTCACATGCTACATAATGCCCACGGTTGTTCCATCATAATTCTAGCACATCCTCGAAAATAATGATCTCTATTTGCATAAAATGGTGCATGCAGATTAAAGTTTGAAACGATATAGCGCGCTCGCTACTGTGTAAGTACTATAATCGTCTTCCACTCGTGGTGCACAAGATATTTTTTGTCCTACCTGTACTGAAACCATGATTTTTCGTGTATATATGAAGCAGGCGGAAAAGTACTGCACTTTCCGTCCGAGAGTGTTCCGTGTCCGTCGTTTGTTTTCCGCCCGAAGGCGGTAAAAAATCACTTTCTGCCGCCTTGTATGCATGAAAAAGCATACTTTCGATGCAAGTAGAATACAATAGTAATCAGCGGGCAAGACAGTACTTTATTGCCTCCATATGCGCTAATGAAAGCTTTCGTAAACATCAGCCCGGCTAAAAATGAGTCATGTATAATTATATATAATTATATATAAGTGGTTGTGTATAATTATATATAAGTGGTTGTGTATAATTATATATAAGTGGTTGTGTATAATTATATATAAGTGGTTGTGTATAATTATATATAAGTGGTTGTGTATAATCATATATAAGTGGTTGTATATAATTATATATAAGTAGTTGTATATAATTATATATAAGTGGTTGTATATAATTATATATAAGTGGTTGTATATAATTATATGTAAGTGGTTATATATAATTATATATAAGTGGTTGTATATAATTATATGTAAGTGGTTGTATATAATTATATATGTTGGGTAAAAAGATATATTATGTACGAGGGTTGTTCAATAAATCCTTAAAAAAAAATTGAAAAAAATAAATTTTGGGTAAATTATTTTTTATTTTTCAAATTTTTTAACCGTCCAAAAAGCAGGATTTTGGAAGCTCCTCAAAATAGGCATTTATTTGGGCAATGACCTCCTCGTTCGACGTAAACCATCGTCCGCCAAGCCATTTTTTCATGTTTAGTAATAAGAAAAAGTCACTGGGGGCCAAATCTGGCCCATGACAATTGCTTTATAATAAGAACTGCCGCAAAGTACGCCCTTCTTTCCTCCACAGTCCACCAGCCCAGTTTCTTCCCGTAGAGAGTGAGATGCTCACTTCTTCCAAAACCGCAGACATATCTCCCACATGAATTTTCCAGTCTCTGTAGTCTGGTCTGAAGCTCGCCTGACATATCAAGATACACAATAGACCAGTAATCCAGGTGAGAGGTGACAAGAGTACCTGCAAACTGTTTGCGCAGGTCCGAAAAGACCTAAGACCGAACAGGGCTCTATTAACCTTTCGGCTAATCGCATCCACTTTTGGTTTCCATGTCAACTTGGAATCCATAACTATACCGAAATTCGTGACTGTATTGACAAACGGAACAAAAACATTGCCCTGTACCTCGATGCCTGGCAATTGCAACTTATGTAAGCGATTAATGTTATATTCAGAACTAAAAATAATAGTTTTCGTTTTGCCAGTATTGAGATGCAATACATTTTCCGAAGTCCAGGCTGACACAGCACGCGTCACAGCCGACAGACGATATATGCCCTCCTGAACATTCTTCCTAGAAACTTGCGTGTAGGTTAACAAGTTGTCCGCGTATAACAAATGCGCAGCACTATCCGATAGCTCTCTTTTCGGACCCCTAAAATTTAACAAAACCCCTTTAAGATCATTCACATAAAGGCTGAACAGAAGAAAACCCAGGACTGAGCCATATGGGACGCCGAGGTTGGTTGTTAGCCAATCCGATTCCCCATTTGCTTTTGTAACCACTCGTTGATTACGTCCCGAAATATATGATTTGATCCACAAGACAACATTCCTAGAGAAACCCATCCTGATCAACTTGCAAAGCAGCTTTAAGTGGAAAATGGTATCAAACGCTGCGCTAAAGTTAAACATCAATAATATGGTGAGTAACTGCTTTTCGTCGTCGATACCAGTCCGAATGTCTTCAGTCAGTTTCAGGAGAGCTGACTGCGTAGAGTGATGCTGTCGAAAGCCTGTCTGGTGGCAGTCAAGTATTCCTTTTGGGGCTAAGTGCTCTGCGATTTGGTCCTGGACTATCTTTTCCAGGACTTTGGAAAGAAAACTCAAAAGAGCAATTGGACGAAAGTCCGACACAGTAGATGGAATCGTCGTCTTTTTAAGAGACACTAAATGAGCCCTCATCCAGGCCCCAGGAAAAACTCCACTGACAAGAGAGGAGTTAAACAGAGCAGTCAAATGATATAAAGATTGACGATAAAGATTTCGCGATGACACTTTGCGGCATACCATCCTCACCCTTTGCCTGCGACGAGAAATGGGCAACCGCTAGGACCACGTCCGAAAAAGTGACTTCACGAAACGTGAAGCCATCGTCACTAGCCTTCGACAACATTGCGCCCAAATCTGCCTCCTGCTCAGTATGCGAGGTAGACACCGCAGCTATATGCGCGCTTAATTCGTTTGAAGTAAAGGGATGTAGTTCGTCATTGAGTTTGAACAATAGTCCCAGATTTCGCCGCTCTTTCCAAACGATTTTATTGTTTTTCAGAGCGCCGAAAATTCTACCCTGAATGAACGAATCTCGTGCTTCCTTAGTTCGAAGTTCGGCCTCTGTAGCAAGACTTTGATATTCATTCCATAAAGCATTATCCTGAGTACGATAAAGATCTCTTAGTCGGCGTCTACCCATGGAGCGAAACCTTTCTTCTTTGGTGTGAAATGCTTTAGTAGTGCAATCCGATCTACAACACTCATGACGTTTTGGCTTAAATATTCTAGCCGACTGTCTACGTCACTACTAAGGCAATCGACGAATGACCAGGCACAGGAAGTAAGTAGGGATAGAAGTTCCTACTGTATGATAGATTTAAAATCCTTGTTCATGAACCTGTTAAGAGCAGGAGGCTTTGATGATTCAAATTTACTCAAATTTACCTCAACGTCTATAATACGAGTAAAACATTCTTTATTTAAGAGTTCATTAATGAAAAATTTTCTATGTATCAGTCTATTACACGTTTCCTTACTAAGAAACGACTACGGATGGCTGAACCGTGGTCAAGATGACATGGACGACGTCCATTCTCTGTTCTTCTGACCCATCAAAAATATTAAAAATAATTATTTCTGCCTCATCCGTACCACTTTTCAACCCAATCGCGGAAGAGCCACACGTGACTCGATCAGCGGAGCCGGTTTTATTCGATCGAGGGCCTCGAGTTTGACGCCGACGATACCGTGTTCGAAACCCGTGGTCACCTGATTTCACCATCGGAGTAATACGGGATGGCGCGATAGGTGTAGCAGCTGTATTGCAATCGCCGTCTATGTTATTATTACTATCGACAATTACATTGACATCACAAACATTTACCTCATCACTAATAATACTACTGAGGTTACGCACTTGCTCTTCAAGCAGCAGGACTCTCTCAGCCATAGCCGTACACTTTGAATTTAACGATGTGCTGATATTCTCGTCCGCTTGGTGCTCCTCTACACTCTTTAATTAAGTTGTCAACTTCTTGAAGCGGGTGTTGGTGCACTTATCGAGATTCACACAAGAAGAGCACTTTAGTATGGATCTTTCATACGTCTTCTGTATGATTGTCATGCATTTAGCATGACATTTTAGTGGAGACGAGCAGTATTTTATCAGCACATTACTGTTCCAATCTACCTTTCTGCAGATGACACACGTCTCCCGCTCTGGCGCGAACTGCCCTCTAGCGGAGAAATTCGACATCGCCAGCTATTTGAGGAGGGCAGGCGTGGAGTACGCTTGTATGAGTTGTGGATATAGCACACAGACACGTACTTGCTAGCTAGAGGCGAAGGCTGATCCTCATAAAACAACAGGATCACGCGCGAACGATCTTATAAATCGCGCCTGTTGACGAGAAGATCCGCCAAGAAGACTAACCTCCAAATGTGATGCCGGCTAGGAAAATCGTGGATATAATGCAAATATCGCAGGAACTCTAGGATATTATAGTTCCAGTTATGGCTTGCATTAATGTGCGTACAAGCAGCTAAAACTAAATCGACCCTTGGGCGAAAATGCAGCAGTAAAAGATTTTAGAAGCCCGAGCTGCTCTGAGTGAGTGTTGCTGTATTTACCCCCACTTCAATGTTCTTCATATATGTCTATCTCTGTTACATAAGTATAAGTTATTTATACCTTTAAATTCCTAGTCCATCAGGTTATGCGTCCAGAGACGCGTTAAGTAATAATTTAGGAAATTAACTGAACTATTGAGTAATATATACATTTATTTGTGTCAAGGTGATTTAGTAGTATATTTTTCAACAAATCGTTGAACCGATACATAACTTCAGAAATTTATACGTGCTTTTGATGTGTGCAGATGAAATAAGATAGACCTGAATAAAGACTCTAATATTTAGTTCCGAAAATGACAAGCGGTAATAACAATTTGTCTCCGATTGAAAAACCTAAGGGAGTTACGGATTACAGTGATTGGACTTTTGCTATTAAATCATACTTGGAGCATGGAAACCTCTGGAATAATGTTGAGGGCGAAGCCACTGCAGTGACAAATGAACGCAACATTGCAAAAGCCTCAGCAAAATTAGTTTTATCAGTGGACAGATCTAATTACACGCACGTATGTGATGTCACAACGCCTAAACAAGTTTGGGAGAATTTAAAGAAAGCTTTGGAAGATAATGGTCTCGTTCGAAAAGTTGGCCTGCTGAAGATATTACTGATAACAAGACTGGAAAGTTACTCCAGTACAGAACAGTATGTGAATAAGTTATGTACAACAGCTCGGCTCATTAGTTTTTAAAGTAGGAGATGAGTGGATAGGAGCGCTAATGTTATATGGTCTACCCAAGAAATATAAATCAATGATAATGGGGCTCGAAAGTTCAGGCACAGCAATTACAGGTAAGATCACAAAAACAAAATTGTTCGAAAATGTCCGACCAGAAGTAAAATTTTTCAGTGATGAGTCAATGTTTTATATAAATAAACAAAATACGAGGGTAGTTCAATAAGTCTTTAGAATGACCAACAGATGGCGCGCGAATCGCTCCAAATCATCTGTTTTCAGTCAGCACCACTCCCGACTAGATATATGGTGCAGTCACAGTCCACATCTTCTGAGTTTACGTGTTTTTATAACCAATTGAAAAAAAAAATTGCTTGTTAAGAAAAATGGAAAAAAACGAGTTCAGAGCGGTAATTAAACATTTTCATTTAAAGGGTTTAACTCCATATGAGATAAAAAATGAATTGGACTCAGTTCATGGCACATCTGCCCCTGCCTTAGCAACGGTTTATAACTGGGTAAATGAATTTAAGCGTGGTCGTACATCAATAAGTGACGAACCACGTTCAGGAAGGCCCGTAGAAGCAACTACTCCCGAAATCATCAATAAAATCCACGATATGGTGTTGAAGGATAGAAGATTAAAAGTGCGTGAGTTAGCTGAGGCCACAAGGATATCTATAGGTGCAGTTGTTTCAATTCTACATGAAAAATTAGGCATGAAAAAGCTATCGGCAAGATGGGTGCCGCGTTTGCTCTCAGCTGAGAATAAATTTCTTTTGGCGCGCATAAGTCGGAATCCTGAGGAATTTTTTCGTCGATTTGTGACTGTGGATGAAACATGGATACACCACTACACTCCTGAGACAAAGGAACAATCCAAACAGTGGATTTCCACAGGCGAACCAGCTCCAAAGAAGGCAAAGACCGTAAAGTCAGCTGGTAAGGTTATGGCTACAGTTTTTTGGGATGCACGTGGAATTATACTTATTGACTACTTGGAAAAGGGTAAAACAATTACTGGTGAGTATTATGCATCATTATTAGAGCAGCTGAAAGAAGAAATTAAAAAAAAACGACCACATTTGGCGAGAAAAAAAATTCTCTTTCATCACGACAACGCCCGAGTTCACACATGCTTCGTTTCAATGGCTAAAATTGAAGAACTAAAATTCGAATTGGTCGAACACCCACCGTATTCACCAGATTTAGCCCCCAGTGACTTTTTCTTATTTCCAAACTTGAAAAAATGGCTCGGTGGACAGAGATTTGCGGACAACGAAGACGTCATTGCCTCTGTAAGTGCTTATTTTGAGGAACTTCCGAAAACGCACTTTTCTGAAGGATTAAAAAAACTTAAAAAGCGATTGACCAAGTGTATAGAGCTCCAAGGAGATTATGTTGAAAAATAAAAAAAAGTTTACCCAAAAAAAATTGTTTTTATACTTTATTCTAAAGACTTATTGAACTACCCTCGTAATAACAAAGGTCAGAGACATTTTCAGGACAATAATAATAACAGGAATAAACCAAGGTGTTTTCGTTGTAACACATACGGTCATGTGGCTAAATACTGTCGAAACTAAGAGGGGAATGGATCGCAACAATTTCTGCAATATTGAAGACGATTAGGCTATAGCTTGGATAGTTAGTAGCTTCGAAGAGATTGATAAAGAAGCTTGGTACATCGACTCGAGTGCTACACAGCACATGTCACCGAATAAAAGCTTTTTTTTTTAATTATAAGACTATACAAGGTAAAATGTTGAAGAATGCAAGGGGTAAATAAATAAAAGTATGTGGCCAAGAAGACATTCCGATCAAAGTGTTTATGCAGGATAAATATCAGAATATAATTAAAAGAAATGCGCTGTACGTGCCAGAACTGGAACCTAATTTAGTCTCTGGGCAAAAATTAAATGCTTCAGGTTTTGGACTTGGTTTTCTACATAATAATTGCAATATTCTGTCAGGACGAAGACTTATTGCCAGTTCCGTTAAAGTGGGATATATATATATGTATAAAGTGATTATGCATCCAGAGAAAGTTTGTGTAGCCGTTACGATAAAGCCAGCACAAATAATAGAAAATAAAAATTGGTACAGCAGATTGGAATATTTAAACCAAAAGGATATGATAAAACTGGATAGTTTTGCCACTGGAAATTCAGTTTCACCTTGCAACAATGAGACTTGTGAAGTGTGCTTAGAAGGCAAGCAGTCTAGGTTGCCCTTTCAGAGCAAGAACCATCGAGAGAAAGAACTATTAGATCTGGTACACACAGATCTTTGTGGAAATAAAGGATCTCTTTGGAAATAAACTTGATAGGAGGAGTCAGATATTTATTAAGATTTACTGATGACTTCAGTAGATACACTATGGTGTATTTCTTAAAGGCACAATCTGAAGTAATAAACTATATCAAAAGTTTCAAAACTCTAGTGGAACACCAGTTAAATAGTTATATAAAAATCAAAGTTCTGAGATACGATAACGGCAAGGGGTATATAAACAACAATGTTCAGTCGCTTTTATCAAATAATGGGATTGTTTGTCAGACTACTTGTCTGTATAAACCAGAACAGAATGGAGTAGCTAATAGAAAAAATAGAACAGTAATTGAAAAAACAAGAAGCATGTTGACTGAAGCAAATGTACCAAAAAAGCTTTGGACCGAAGCTATATCAATAGCCAGATATCCAATGAATAGGTCACCCACAAAGGCTCTAAAAAATTCTGCTTCATTTAAAAAATGGCCTGGGAATAAAGAAGATTTAAGTCACTTAAGAAGATTTGAATGTGTTGCCATGATGCATATACCAGGAAAAATGATTAAAATGGAATATAAAATTAAAAAAAATTGATTTTCTCAAGAACTCCGATAATAAGAACAGATTCAGGCTTATGGATATAAATAATTATAAGGTATTCTAAAGCAGAAATGTAGAATTTATAGAGAACAAGATAGTCTTTGATAGAGAGGATGAAAATGTATTTTCGAATCAAGAAAAATACAATATTATACCATGGTTGAGTGACGACAGTCAAGAAGAGAACATTCACATACAACTCGAAGATGAAGAAATGATTGTCTACAACCAATTCCAGAACGTGAAGAAAATATTAATCAAAATGAAAATTTTACCAATGAAAACATCGAAGACTTTTCTGAAGTAACAGTGATTAATGAAACTCATTTGAATAAAGTTCACGAAACATTGGATGGCAATAAATTTAACTTAATTGAAGGGCGAAGACCTAGAAGAAATGTAAAATTACATAAAAGATTTGAAGATTCTGTAATTTACGCAGCTCAGAATACGGATGTACTTGAACCTAAAACGTGAAAAGAAGCTATATCGTATAATCAGTAAGAAGAGGGGATAGCATATATGAAAAAGGAACTAGAATCGTTGAACGCAAATCACACTTGGACAATTACTCAAATTCCATAAGATAAGCTATAGATCTCAAATGGGTCATTAAAGTAAAAACAAAGGATGATGGAAAAGTCGACAGGGACAAAGCCAGGCTGGTTGCAATGGGCTTCATGCAAGATCCCAACCAGGATTACGAGGAAATATACTCTACAGTCGTAAGTTACAGTACTCTTATGTACTACAATCAAGCACAATCTACTTGTTATCCATTTCGATGTTGAGACTGCATTTCTCAATGGCGAATTGGCGAAAGGCTTGGCTGAGTTATATATATATATATATATATAAATCAGCCAAGCCTTTTGTAAACAAAGAACATCCAAACAAATTTTTGAGGTTATACAAGGCAGTGTATGAACTGAAGCAAGGTTCAAGAAATTGGAACCAGAAACTAAGTGAAATCTTGAATGGTTTGAAATTTAAACAGTGTAAGACTGGTCCGTGTGTGTTCTTAATCGAAAATGCAAAAAACTGGTTTATTTTAGGAACATATGGTGATGACCAAGTAATTATAATATCATCTGAAGATTTGAAGAATGAGCTTCTAAAGGAATTAAGGTTGTCCCATAGTAAATTTTGAAAAATTTGCTAGTTACATGATAAAAATTTCTTACATTGGTGGTTACATTAATATGAGTACAAATATGAGTATACTCTTAGTTATATAGGAAAAATGAGCAATTTTCAATAAAAAATTATGTTTTTTCAAAACTGTCCTTGCGCATGGGAATGCAAGTATAGCAGTTGAAAAAAATTATGTAATATCTAACACCTGCACCACACATAACTGTGAACTCCAATTTTTTAAAAACACAATTATAAAGAAAAATAAAATTGTATTGAAATTTCATTGTAAAAATAACCTGTATAAACCACATTTTTAACTGTATTCGTTGGCAACATTTTCTTAATAAATTTTTTTGAAAAATCAGAGTTCATGGATGTAATGCTATTAAGTTGAATACGATATCCTTGAAGTTTCAGATTGATTCATTGTAATCCTATGCGCATAAGACTTACTGAACATTGGAAACCATAAATCGAGAAAACTGCATTTTTGTAACAGTAAGAAATAATTTTTTGATCATTTTAAACCAATTTTTCGATCGCAGATTATCGACCAAAAAATTTTTTGAATAATTGCTATGTTTTTTGAAGCTTTTCTGCATATTAAAGAGAATATTTTGACACAGGTCAGGATTGGGTTAATTTAGCAACACGCTGAATTGTGCAATAAAGGTCGAGGAAAAATACGTATAAGTAACTATTAAGTTCATTAAAATGATTTCTATGGCCAATATTGCCAATATAAAATCATTTTCTGTTCTACAAATGTACAAAGTATTAGAAAATGAAATAAAAAAATCTAGTTTTTCGTCAAATTTTACTATAGGACCACCTTAAGGAAAATTTTAGTGGTAAAGGACTTAGGAACACTTCATTTTTTTTAATATAAAAATAGACTACAAAATAGACTTAGGTGAAATGACAATGAAACAAGAGAATTACATCGAACAAACACACTCGATATCAATCAGAAATTAAGTGCCAGATACGAAGAGAGTGATGCAGCGGACAGTGCAGACAATAACAGTTTTCCGTACTAGGAAGCAGTAGCTTCCATATTGTATCTAAGTCAAACAACGAGACCAGATGTCTGTTTTGCAGCCAGCATTCTCAGTAAGTACAATCAAAATCCAAACATATCACACGTTAAATTGTAAAGCAAGTACTCAGGTATCTGCAAGATTCCAAATAAAATACTTGTACGAACGTATAAACAATTGGACTTACTTTGCAGGTTTTAATAATTTATATCGGTACGTCCCCCTGAAATTGTTCAAGGAACAAAATGAGATCTTCAGAATATAAATAGAATGAAAAATAAAAAAGTCTCTACTACTTTGCCGACTTGTTCTCTAGTTGACGATATTTAATTTTATAATAACAGAATTTTGATAAAAAAACTTTTTTTAGTTTGACAAAAACTCCTTACTTCATAATATATTGAGTTTTATATCATTATGTTAGATTTAATTGTATATAGTAAATTTGCGAGTTTAAGTCCCTCGAGCTCCGCTTTTTTCTTCTTCTATTCAAAATTTCTTCCCGTTAGGGCTGTGACACAAGTAGAACGTATGCGTGCGGATCCTGCATGTACGATTTCGTGTACGTCTCACGCGAAGCGCTCTCATTGATCACTGTCGAACACACGGGATCGTAACCATGGTATTCGCATGCGTACGCTCAGATTGTGCCACAACCCTTACATACATATGCATGCAGTCACGCACGTCTGCACATACACATCCACATACATATACCCGTACAAAGATACATATTCTAGAAATATTAATTTTGTTGTCTTTAAAGAAATATATTGTAATATATTTTAAGACAATCTATCGTTGTATGTTTTTGGTATAAATTTTTTATCGTTACGAAACTTTGTTGTTTGAAATAAAAATAATAAAAAAAGGTTTTGGTTTTCTTACTTGAGATCATCCAAGAATTCTTCTAGTTCATCTTGCGAGTCAGTCCATATATCGGATATCACGCTGATTGTTTCACTTCTTATATAATGTCTCCAATAATCGATGTCTTTGCTTAGATCTTCATAAGAGTTAGTTAAAGCACTTCTGATAATGTTCTGAACAATTAAAGTACTTTCATTAATAACACAAAAACTGAGTAATGAGAAATTATAATTATAATATTACGGCTATATTATATTTATACTAGCAAAATAATAAAGAACTCGCTGGCAATTAATTGATACTTAGCTTCCTCAAACTAAATTAATTGTTCCAATATGAAATTATTTGTTATAATAAATTAATTTTAAACTGCTATATCTCTTTCTAATCAATAGCTCAAAAAATGTCTGCTTCACTTATTGTTGATGGTTTGTTCAAAGATATTTTTTTACTAAAATTACACAATGATAGACAATAATCCTTATCACAGCAATTTTTTCTTTGTACGTAATTTATTAAAATTATTTATATATTTAAATTATATGTAATTAGATGTTAGTACGTAGATTCGCTTATTTTCTAATCATCTAAGAAATTTTGATTCAATAAACAAATACGTTTTTATAATTTTAAATACCTATGTACAATAATTAACTGGAAGATATTCTTTTTTATTAAAGCTTAATCTTTTTTACTAGAATATATACCCTTTTATTCTACAAAGTAATATCTAGTAGCGTTAGACGTGACTAGTACTTGGGAGGTGATCACCAGGGAACCCAGTGACTAATGTAAATTCGTCTGGTCACTTAGGTGATGTTTCACACTCAACAAAGTGAACGAGACGCGTAAAATAATCCGATTCGACGTATAACTTAAGAAATGTAACAGACATCCAATTCGTATATGCCTAATACGCCGACCATCCCAGAGCGGGTTTCATCCTGATACAAGTTTTTCCCACTCCACAGGCATAATCCTGGGCAAATGCGGTATATGATTAAGTAGTATAATATAAAGGTATGGACAAAATAACTATGAGACACTCGTTATGCCAAAAGACTGTAGAACATACAAAAATAATTTACATGATGAATCTTTGAATTTCTTTTTAAATTCGAATTTTTATTAAAATACGAAAAAAATGAGCCCTCTTTGGTAAAAAATGACCGCGCCATTCTCAAGGTATAAGCGATAAAAAAAATACATCACCACAAATATCTTGAAATATAAAGATCGTTGTGATCTTGGCAAAGAACTCATTAAAGAAATAGTAAAAAGTAACCGTTTTGGAAAGTTTCAGATCAAATGCTGTCGATTTACTCCAGTTATCGTGGATAACAAAAAATCGATTTTTTTCAAATAGATTTTTTTCGCTTCAAAAGAAAAAGATGAAGCCTCAAAAACTTTACAGAATATTCTTCTCCATATTCCTAATCATCTCAAATTTTTTTAAAACTTTTCGTTCTAATATTTCATAGATATAAACGTTTGAAAGAAAATGATAATATCGTATATAACAAAACAGAGGAAATAGCTTATTCAAAATTTCGGATCGAAAAAGATAGGTAATTTTATGCTTTTTCAAATGCATTATCACTTAATCGAGGATTATATTTCTAAGGTATCAAAATACCCGAAAAACTAGAACTCAAAAATCGAAAAAGCTAAAAAAAAATACATCGAAAAACACAAAAAATATTTTTGAGCCGACTTCCTATAAAAGAAAAAAATCTTATTGATTTTTTTATACATAAGTAAATTAATATAATTACTTGAATTGTACGTATAATCGTAATTTCTTGTAAGTTTATTTTTACAAAATCTGAAATAAAGTATACCTCACAAACAAAAAATTTAAAAATAGTGCATTCACTTTGACTAGCTATGTACTGGATGAACCTCCATAATATTGTGTTTTAGCAAAACCAGCCGTACAGATTTTTTATGGTCGTTCTTCAAAATATAAAAAACTTCTGTTTTTAAATTTTTGCTTTCTCAAAGAGGAAGCTTTGAGATAGTAAAAAAAAGTTTTGCTAAAAATTTTTGGAAAATTTATGTATGGATGTGCATGTGTGACTGCGCGTATGTGTACGTGTGCGTGTGTGCAGGTGTGACTGCGTGTGCGTGTACGTGTATGTGTGCGTGTGCGTGTGTGTGTCTATGTATGCGTGTGCGTGTCTATGTGTGCGTGCGTGCATGCGCACATGTGTGTGCGTGTGTGCGTGTGTGTGTTTGTGTGTGTGAGTGCATGTGCGTGAGGGTGTGTGTATGTGTGCGACGGCGTGTGCGTGTGCGTATGCGTGTGCGTGTTTGGTGCGTGCACTGTAAAAATGCAAATATAAATATCACGCAGCAATGTAAAATTACACAAATCGTGTAAAATATATACATTACTGGATATATGAAAAGTTATTAATTCAGTAATGTCATTTTCAATGCATAGTGTAATTGTACACGACCCATCGCTGTATATTTTTTAAGAAAGGACACTCAAATAATAATTTAACAGAAAAATGTAAATTTCAACTGCTGAGTGTTGGAAATAAAGCGACCCCTACTGAGTAAGTGAATTTTACATTCTCAAATTGTGTAAGAATCACTGAAGTGAATCATCTGAAAGTGTAGTACAGCTCTCAGTGCAGTTAAATTCAACTTTATGTAAAATTACAGTTTCGACATGAATTATGCTAGAAATTGAAATACCGTAAAAGTTTCTGAACCTGCGCAATAGTCGATTATTTGGGCATTTTTACACTTAATTAATTAGAGGTCAATAAATTAAGTTTAAAGTATAATAGAAAAGAAAACGAGCGCTTACAAGCTCTGGATTCATTTATTTTAGCTTGCGAATTTCCAACCTAACCTAAAAATCAGAAGCTGGAAGTTGGGAATGTAAAATTATACACGAGCATTAAATATTACATTACTGAGTCGTGTAAAAATCATCTTCCCAGCAAGGATCACTTTATTTCCTCAATTCAGCAGTTGAATTTTACATTTGCTTTTTTACAGTGTCTGCGAGTGCATATGCGCACGCATGTAGGTGTGTATACGTATGTGCATATGCGTATGCGTGTGTTGCGTGCGTGTGTTTGTGTCTGTGCGCGCGTGTGCATGTACGTGTGGGTGTGTGTATGTGAGCGACTGCGTATGCATATGCATGTGCGTGTGCGTGTGCAAATACGTATGCGTGTGCGTGTGGGTGTGTATATAAGTGTGTGTGTGTGGGTGTGTGTATATAGGTGTGTGTACGTCGACGTGTGCGTGTGTGGCTGTTGATCAACATTACTATGCATATATAAGGTGAAACTTAATGTTTCAAGGCTCATTATTTCTTAGAGGATGGGAGGATATTTTTTGGATATTTTTCTTGTTTTTCTATGTTCTTTGGTTTTTATAGCGGTTCTTCGATTTTTAAGTTTTAACTTTTCGATTATTTTGGTACATTAGAAATAATATAATCAATCCAGCGAAAATGCATTTAAAAGAGCATAAAATTACCTAACTTTTCCAACCTGAAAGTTTGAATAAGGTTCTTCCCTTCTTTTATTATACAAGAAAACGACACGGTTTTATCTCGGATATATATAACAGAAAATTTTTTGTTGAGAAAAAATAATTTTATAAAAAAATCGATTATCTTTCTCCAACGATAACTGAAATAAATCGGCAGCATTTTATCTGTAACTTTCCAAAAATGTAGCTTACTATCTCATGAGCTGGATGTTGGTCCAGATCATGAGATCTTTATTTTCTGAGATATATGAGGTTATATGTTTTTTGAATTTTCTTTTGATCTCTTATATCTCGTGAGCATCTCGGACATTTGTTACAAAATTTAATACCACTCAATTTTCGATTTTAAATGAAGATTCAAAATTAAATAGAAATTTTAAGATTCATCGACTTGTATTTATTTTATAGCGATTTTTCATTTTTACAATATTCTCTAATCAGCTATTTAATTTATTAACATAAGTTTATAATTTCTGCTTATCAAATTTAAATTGCCCTCATAGCACCCAATACTGCAGGAATATCGTAGAAATCTTTCAACGTTGCTGTGATATTGCGGATAAGTTGATATATTGCAGCGACATTTCTGTGATATTCCAGTATGATTTTCAAGATTGCCGTATTGCAGCAATCTTTCTATAATATTACATTATGATATATCACACTGTAATATTGCAGTGATATTTTTGCAGTATTGCTGCAATAAATCTACAGTATTACATTGTGATAAATCACATCGTAATATACGTACACTGAGAGAATATTACAGTCGTATCGACTGGAGAGTTCGGTTGTTTTAGTAGAATTCAGTCCGGTAGTGCATGTACGGCAAAAACAACAATGCAACCGTAGCAGTTATAACAATGAGCCCACAATAATATCTACCTAACATTTGCTCGGCAGTTTTTACCAAAGAAATTCGTTGTAATTGCCGAACTGTAGTAAACACAGAACTTACGAGTTGCAGACGGTGTAGGTGGTTATGGTGGTCGTTAATGTAGTCCAGGTAGTGCGATCTGAGTTTTTGGTTGTCTAGGTGGTTATGGTAGTCGATGATGAGGTCCAGGTACAGCGCTCCGTAGTTTTTGATCTCTAGATGAGTATACTAGTTGCAAACGGTATGTAGGTGGTTATGGTAGCCGATGACAAGGTCCAGGTAGTGTTCTCCATAGTTTTTACTGCACAAGTTTAGATACTGGCTACAGAACATATAACCTGGATATCGTCATCGGCTAGCACACTTAGCTAGACCCAGGGTGCAATCAATATACACACCTAGACAACAAAAACTATGGAGCGGAGTACCTAGACCTTGTCATCGTCTACCATAACCATCTAAATACCGTCTAGTACTAGTATACACATCTAGACATATTGTAAAAACTATGGAGCGCATTCCCTGGACCTCGTCATCGGCTACCATATCCACCTAGTCGCCGTCTGCAAATAGTATACACATCTAGATATGAAAAACTACGGAGCGCACTACTTTGACCTCGTCATCGGTCCCCTATATTTGCTTAGAAGATACCTTCTGTGCATTCGAACACGAAGCTGGCGAAATGACGGTTGGTACTGCTGAAGTGGAGATAGCAGATATAACCGAACAACTTGGTCATATCTACCGAAAGCCACCTCAGTAATGGCAAACAAAATTCTCCGTAAATTTAATTGAGGCGGCTTCGGCAGTGTCGACTGTACCATTCTCTCAGTGTAGTACATTACTGCAATATTATTGTGACATGTCAGATTGCAATATTACATCAATATTATCACAAGTTTACAGGATGATATTTCTCATTAATATTGCCTAAATATTTCTACTATATTTCACTGTGACAAATCACTCTGAAATATACGCGAAATATTCTGTAATATTATTATGTGACGTATTTCTTTAAGATATTACGGCTTATATTCCTGCAAAATTACAGAATGACATTCCTGAATGCATTTCAAACTAATACTGTGGAAATATTTCTACTATATCATATGGAAAAAAATCAATCATCATTTGTTTAACGATAACACATTAAATTTATCGTTTTATTTTGCTAGAAATCTTGATTGTAACTGTAAAAATGTTTTATTAGTGTATATAGTCAAAGTTTACGTTAAAGCAAATCGAGGGAAACCGATAATTGTCATTGTACATTATTTGAAAGTCTTTCTCGAATTCGAATTTTCTTTAGATTATCGATAGATGGCGCTATGAAATTATCTCGCAAGTGCTAAGATTCGTCTTCAGTTACTATATAAGGACGGTTCAAACATTATGATAATGTGTGTCATCCCGAAGCTGCTGCGTATGAACGATTATTGACAGGCGTTTATTATATGTATATTACTAATACTAATAATGACACTAGCGTTACGGCGAAATAAAAATATTAAAAATGAGAGGAAATAATGCTGCTATATATCACAGGAATATTTAATATTACGTGTAGTACTCATGTGATATGGCTGCAATATTGAGGGCTATGTGGGTACAAACATATTTCGATACATGTGCAATAAAAATATACTAAGCACGTGCGTGACGAAGATAGTTTCGGAATTTCTTATCTCGGCCCAAGACAAAATAATCCCGTCTCGACTTATCGTTGGGACTCAAAATAGCAGTCGGCAATATCTGGATCCGTCGGCATTCCTGAGTCCAGGCAAGATTCTCGAGCCCAGGCAAGAATTCCGGATCAACTCGGGATTCTCGACTAATTTCATATTTATAACATTAATTGCACCATAAATGTGTACCAAGATACTAGAAGTACAATTTTGCAGAAGTTTGAACTATTCGCTTCAAATTTGACTGACGCACCATTCGCAGTGTCGGGGGGCAGCTAGTCCCGAGTTTCACAGTGCCGGGAGGTTCGACTGTACTATTGATACATCTGTGTCTAACAGTTGGAAATAACCCCTTTTTAAAAATGTAGCTCCTTAAGTCCGTACACTTCTAAAGAATACCTTAAAGCCTCGGCGACCACGAAAAATACACCTCCTGATTCAAAAACTCGTAGTAAGTGGTTAAAAACGCTTAAATTCAGTAATGTAGATTTTCGAATTTTCAAGGGACTATAAAGAACACTTAGAGGAGTCTAATTCATGGCAAAATCACATGTAATATATATATTTAAGATATAAAAACTTATATCAACTTAGATTGTATCAAAATATTTTTGCCGTCGATAAAATGGATAATGATTTTTACAAAATATAACTCAGGCTTGATCCCTTAAAAGGACGTATCTTGCTACGGCTGATTAAATCGAGATATTAAAAGTTTTAAGAAACTCACACAATGGCATGATGCTTTATAAATACAAAACTTTTTGAGAGTTATCCATTTCTGTCTGAAATATTTTTGAAATATTTTTGTTTGAAATATTTTTGTTTGAAATATTTTCGACATATTTTTGTTTGAAATATTTTTGAAATATTTATGTTTGAAATATTTTTGTAATATTTTTGTTTAAAATATTTTTGTTTGAAATATTTTTGAAATATTTTTGTTTGAAATATTTTTGAAGTATTTTTGTTTGAAATATTTTTGAAATATTTTTGTTTGAAATATTTTTGAAATATTTTTGTTTGAAATATTTTTGAAATATTTTTGTTTGAAATATTTTTGAAATATTTTTGAAATATTTGGTTTGAAATAATTTTGAAATATTTTTGTTTGAAATATTTTTGAAATATTTTTGTTTGAAATATTTTTGAAATATTTTTGTTTGAAATATTTTTGAAATATTTATGTTTGAAATATTTTTGAAATATTTTTGTTTGAAGTATTTTTTTTACTAGAAGATGATTTATATTCTATTTCCGTAGAATATACATAAACTAGCATCCTTCGTCGTGGCATTGCCCACGATTTTGTACAAAGTATCATATCAAGACTGAACTTTCGTATTACATATACTGTCCAAATTTCAAGTCGCTATAGCATCCCTGTAGCGTTGATAAGTTGACCAGTCAGTCAGTCAGTCAGTTAGGACATGTTCTTTTTATATATAGATAGGAGTTGAATTTTGGACAATTAACCTACTTAGCTGTTGCTTAGGGTAAAACTGTGAAATAACTTTTAAGAAGTTAGCATTAGTAAGCATTCTAAACGATAACTAAGTCGATATCTCATCTGGCCTTGAAGATTTTTAATGAATCCGTAAAATCACAGTTTGCCATTTTTTAACAATTTAGGTTTCAAAGTTTGAAAAATTTACCCACTTAGAGATTGATTAGGAAAAAACCCAGAAATTACTTTCTAAAAAGTAATATTAAAAAACCGTTTAAAAGATAATAAAGCCCATATCTCATCAAGCATTGGAGATTTTAAAAAATGTTTAATTCCGTAAAATCTTATTTTGCCATTTTTGATCAATTTAGGATTCGAAATTTGAAAAATGTACCCACTTAGCGGTTGATTAGGAAAAAACCCAGAAAGTGCTTTCTGAAAATTAGTATTTAATAACTTTTAAAACGATAGAAAAACCCATATCTCATCTAACCTAGAAGATTTCAAATGATGTGGTGAAAATGACTTCTTACAGCTTTTATCCCCCTAAAAAATTTATATTTGTAAAAATTACCCTCTTAGAGTTTGAATATCTTAAAATCTCTTCCTATTCGTTGCCTACAACGTAAAAACAATATACCATTAAAATTTCAAGTCGCTAGGTTTAATGATTTTAACTCAGCGTTGATGAGTCAATCAGTCAGTCACTCAGTAGGTCAATCAGGATACAACTTTTGTAGATATATAGAAGATAGGGGTTAAATTTCGATAAAAACAGTTAAATTACTTTTTAGAAGTAAGCATTAGTAAGCATTCTAAACCTTAACTAACTTGCTATCTCGTCTGGCCTTAAAGATTTTGAATGAATCCGTAATATCCCATTAAATAAAAAATTATGAAGATAGCTTTTTTCAGTACAAAAGTGACTGCCACAGTCTCAATATGGCCAAAGTGCAATATTTATATTTAAAAGAAAAATCAAAATAACATCTCATAATATTTAGCTCCGTAAAATGGTCGTGAATTTTTTCAGATCTTTTTATGCCTATACATTTAAAGTTGTTTGAAGCTAAATATGAGTTTATTGCCAAAATGTGCGTTTTGATAATTTTTTAAACAATATTTCACGTTATTTTGATTTTTGTATATAAATATTGAACTTTTGCCATTTTGCGACTATGACAGTCAAGCATGTTCACAGTTATATGTCGAAATTAAAGAGACCGTCAATGCACTATATTTTATGTTGAACTACAGTTAAAACTTGAACACTGCTCGAGCTCGGAAAAAATATCCTCGAGCACTGCTCGAGTAACCGAATCTTCGTAGCAGTCAACGACGGCAGCAAATCAAAGCTGTAAATAGGGTATAAACTGTGTGTCCCTAATATTATATGTGCACTACATGTAACGCGAGTGTAATGTAGCGATACTATTATAGATCAGTGATCGATCGAGATTTGACGGTATGACCTATTTCTTATCAACATCTGTTTATGTCAAATTTAATGTCTAACAATATTAAATTTGAAAGGTATTATTAATTTGTATACTTCATACTAATTAATAAAATAAGCAAATTAATTTACAAATAAAAGGAGCAGAGAGAAAAGATACAAGGGTACCAACTTAACGATTCTCAAAGAAGTACCTATATTCCGAAGGCTGTATCTTTAGCTATAAGAAACCAATTTGAACGTTTCAGAAAAGGAATTAAAGGTCTTTTAAAGAGGAAGAATTTAAGATGTGGAAGATTTGAATTCGTTTCTATTTCATAAAATGGCAAGCGATCAAACATAGCGATAACCTAAAAAACGCAACATTTAGGTTTATATTTAGCTCTATAGCGGTGACCCATTGAACTTACAAGAGGGTCTAATATTTTGTTCTTAAATTTCGTAAAAAAAGAAAACTTTTTTTATTCGATACGTTCAAATTGGTATTAATGAGAGTTCCTATGAATTTTTCCGAAAATCGCCATTTTTGGCCAC
Organism: Gastracanthus pulcherrimus; assembly: GCA_949152435.1. Lineage (NCBI taxonomy): Eukaryota > Metazoa > Arthropoda > Insecta > Hymenoptera > Pteromalidae > Gastracanthus > Gastracanthus pulcherrimus. The sequence continues at coordinate 53,604,361 of OX424572.1, forward strand.
ATTTGCAAATTCAGGATACTCTATTAAGTTGCACAGGGGACCTTAATTGCTATAATTTTTTTGAGAGCTTATTTTAATGAGCACTTTCATATAAAGAATCGTCCGCAAAATCCCTGTCATGAGTGCGCAAGATTTGTTCGTAAAATATTAGAATGACCCATATATATATATATATATATATATATATATATGCGCATCTATAATTTCAGTATATATGTATATACTGCAACGGTCTCAAACCCCTGCATCCACGAAAATCCATTAATAAGACCATACACTGATCTAACATTCAATCCTTTATATTTTTTTAACAAAAAAAATACGAAATTTTTATGTGGAGAAAAAACATGCACATAAAATAAGTTGAGCGCAACTGTGCAAGTTGCGCACTACTGTGTATCCCGAGCGCGCAGATATTACTCGAGTGGGGAAACAGCCGCAAAGCATGCGCGAATTTGTATTATTGGTATATTTTTGCATACCCTGAGTCGAGCCGCCTAATCGAGCCGCCTAATGGAGCCGCGGAATCGCGCCTAGCGAGGAGCTAGCAGAGCAGCGGCTGCGGTGACGAGCGACACTCTGCAACCAACTACCAAGTATATTACAGACAAAAGTTTACAGCTCTCTATTACAGGAACTTCAGATAGCCGAGTAAGGGAGTACCGCACGAGTCAATTTTTATGTCGGTTATATGCATGCATATAACACAACATAACATGGGCATCATGGTAATAAATATTATATATGTATTTCTGTGGGTACTAGCACACCTGAAAAGGAGACATATGTAATAGTAAGTGTTCTAATATATTAACTAACATTAACCAAGTAATCTCGGCCGTAGGATAGTTTTATTATGAACGAAACTACGAAATCGACTATATGTCGATTTTTGCCAACATCTTTTATATGAACTTAGTCTAAGAGAGGCCGTGGGAATAAGCTGCAAAGCCAAATCACGGGCCGGCAAAAGTTGGCTTAGCCTCGCCTAACCCATAAAATATCGATATAAAAAACTGGAAAAGAGTGCAGCAGCACCCCATACACAATATGCCTGTGGCTAATCTGTATGGTTGGTTTAATCGATCACTTGCGTGCGTCTCGCTTAAAAATTGCCATATCTAACACTAAAATAGAGTCACGCGTAAATTTCGGTTAAATAAAATCTCAACACGGTACGTTGATGTACTAAGTATACAATGTGCGAAAGTGATGTGTATAGTAAGATTGGCGTTTTGAAGGTCGCCGTGTATGCCGAGTATATACTTATATACTGCGTCACGAACATTATTCCGCAGATTTACGCGAGTTCTGCTATAAGAGTTCGGCTTGTAATTGGAATAAAAACATATTCAAGTAAAATGATATCCTGTTTGCTAATATTATAGTACGTAAAAATTAAAGTTCAGATCAGTACGTTTCAACAAGATAAATTCACATATGGAATAATTAATGAGTGTTATTTTAGAGAGAGAGTGTGTGATTTAAGGGGGCACACCACCTTTAAAATCAGAAACAAAAAAATTAATTAAGAATTTTTATTTTGATATTTATTTTAATAAGGGTTTTTTTTCCTGAAAGTATACATAAAAACCTACAAATTTGTATATTTTTTACCTTCGTTGGACCTACTATGCCTCCATGGCAAACCAGACTGTTTTCGAAGACTTTAAGCACTGTCCGTAAGATTCCAAGTCTACGCATGGATGGATTGGGCTAAAAATTTATGGAGATACTCATTATAGTAGTGTTATTTTAGAGAGAGAGAGTGTGATTTAAGGGGGCACACCACCTTTAAAATCAGAAACAAAAAAATTAATTAAGAATTTTTATTTTGATATTTATTTTAATAAGGGTTTTTTTTCCTGAAAGTATACATAAAAACCTACAAATTTGTATATTTTTTACCTTCGTTGGACCTTCTATGCCTCCATGGCAAACCAGACTGTTTTCGAAGACTTTAAGCACTGTCCGTAAGATTCCAAGTCTACGCATGGATGGATTGGGCTAAAAATTTATGGAGTACTTTTAATATGAGCGTAGGGATTTTGATTTGAACGAGTAGAAGTATTTTTTTATATGAACATTGTCAATATAACACTTATTTTTTAATAATTTTATCACTTTTATAGATGTAAAAAATTTTCTACTCGTTCAAATCAAAATCCCTACGCTCATATGAAAAGTACTACTATAATGAGTAAATCTCCATAAATCTTGAGCCCAATCTGTCCATTCGTTCACTTGGAATCTTACGGACAGTAAGCTGAAATTGATAAAAGAACATTTAGAGTTATTTAACAATTAAGTTACAAGTTCTAATAGATATAATTTATACTCATCTTATCAATTGCAACTACTTTTTTCTTCTTTTCAACGTAGCAGACAAACATCTGCAGCAGTGTACATCAATATTTTCTGGTGCGTGGAGTTCCTTGAGTTTTCCTCCTCCTTGAATAACCTGAGATGAAAAAAAAACACAAAAATGAATAAATTGAGTAATCTGTACTTATCATACTAAACTCTTGAGCGACACTTTCACACACTTCACTCAACTGCTTATTTATTTCATCAAAAGCCGATTGGGCAACTGGCTTGCATAGGTCCATAATCCCACAAAAAGTTGAAAGGCCAGCATGTCCATGTCCAAGTGCACGAGCAGACAGCACAGATCTTCTGTTCACTTCATATGCATTTCCTTTGGCTCCTACTTTGTTGCTGGAGTTGATCGCTGCTATTTCACCACACTTTGAGCACACAATATCTATTTTGAAACCAAGACCCTGCACACCAGATTCACTTAATTGAACACTGCCATGGCACCGATTACAACACAGAACACTTCTAAGTTTAGAAAATAAAATTGATGTGTCAACGATTCTGTTTGTTGTATCACTGGTGTCTCTAGCACTAACTGTGTTTAGGAATTTCCTCGCTGAGCTGGTGGATAGTCTTGGCTTCTTTTGTGAATCTTCCTTTTTTATCTCTTTTAGAAGACATTTTCACTACACTGATTTACACACATTCACAAATTGTCAAATGCAATTAAAACACTGTATAAGTTCAGTACAATAAAAATATTAGCTGTGTTTACTAACAGGTGGTTTGTAAACATAAAAGCCAATTGTCAAAAGTAGCAAAAATGTACGGGTAAGGTTAGTCAAAAATTCGATCTGATTTATCGACCTTTATCTCAAACGCATGTAAGTTCAACTATTCACCTGTAGTGGCGCTGAAGGATTCTAGCCTTCAAATTGGTTCCAATTATATTATATTTTATTGCTTTATAACTAAATAAAATAATCAATCAAACATTTAGTTATAAATAATAATAAAATAAATAATAATTGATAAAATACTGAATTTACGCAAAATCGGCAAAAAAGCCTTCTCAGTATTTATATTGTAACTTTAAAAGGAATTATGATATCTTAAAACGGGTTTCGGGAGCTTATTCTACGGGAAATTTCCTATAAATAAGGTAAATAAAAAAAAAAAGATTTTTTGACAATTTAAAGGTGGTTTGCCCCCTTAAAATGTTATATATTTTTTTAAAATAAACAACTCTTTATTAACAATGTTACAGAAAAGCCGTCACCAAGACGCAGTTAATTGCACGAATGTTTTTCAGCAACAGATAATATCAAGAAAAACTTAAATTAAAATACAGTTTAAATTTTACATCAAATCAGATTATTATTTATTTATATTAAATACACACACACACACATATATATATTTATATATAAATTTAGGCCTTGTGCTTGCGGATCGATTGTACGTACAGCGTTACGTTGAACACGGTCCGCGCGACCACGAAAACCCCGAACAAAATTTATTACATGGCGCCTAAACGTTTAGGGGACATATTTTTTTTAGTGTTATACGCACTCGCACCCTAGTCTTATTTTTTTTCCTTTCAACTACGATTAAATGCGAGCGCGTATAACACCGAGGAGAGAGTTTAAGTAAAGCATTTATACGTTCGGTACGGTAGAAGCGAAGCGAACTCAAAAGCGTTTTCTCGACGGTCGAAAAACGTATATGTAAACAAGCGAGGGAAATACACAGCGGCATCGGCCGACTCGAGCGCGCGGTGTTGATAGTCCCGAGCGCGCGCGAACGTAAACAACACGAGTGTCGCCTGCCTATACGCATAATTCTGCAGACCATACGCGAGGATGCTATAGCTTAAAATATTATTTTCAACGGGCTCAGGGATATACTAAAGCGCCCGGCTAAGCTCTCGCATACAGTCGTAGTCGATTATAGTAAGTAGTATAGTGGAGAATAATACTATAGCACATAATACATCGCGCGGCGTACAGGCAAAGCAGCCGATCACAGAGCGGTTAACTGCGACTCGTGCAAGGAAGCTGAGTACCTATAGCAAGGGCATCCAGCTGCGCGGAGCGGAACTGCTGCTGCTGACAATATAGGACAGACAGCATGACTGATTATCGTCGGCTAAGCGGTTTTACACGGCCGAGTTTTTTTTTAATATCTCGGGAGCGCACAACACGCAATTACAGTGCTTAGTGGGTACATTTTTTTAAAATTATTTCTCTTGCAAATCTTTGTATATTGGCCGGTGTTTATCTAATGATTTATTCATCCGATAAATTTTTTTTTTATATAGCGTACTTGGGATTGATTAAGTTATTTTTTTATGCATAATCGTTAGTAGGAAGTACACACGCACTATATAATATTGCTCTCCTATATTGAAGTACACGTAGTGAAACAGCCCGTTATTTAAGTATTGCGCCGCTTTGTTATATGCGTAACGGTTCATTTTAGGTAATACATATCGAATCGAATTTGTTTTGTATTTTTCTCTCGTCTATTTATTCCAGTATTTGCGATACGGAAAGAAGTCCGTCGGACAAGCGAAACATTATTTAAAACGTACTAATTGGTTTATTTTTCTCTAAATTATTTTTTTTTGTTTACGAAATTAAATTATTGCGAAATTTTTTTTATATCGATTATAATAAGAAACAGCAACAACATTTTAAACACTAATCATTGACATTAATAAAAATAATTGATTGCATTAAATATTCCTGCTGAATTGTATCAAACATTAATATTTAAAAATACATAGTAATAATCATAAGTTGCTGTTCCTTTAATAAAAAGTAAACAAAATGAGCCTCTCATCCGAAAGCAGTTGAGGCATCTTACCAAGACGTTAACGACTGGCTCACCTCATGATCGTGCGTGCAGGCTTTATCGCTGCCTCGTAGGCAACTACACGGCGGTAGATTTCGTGCACAATCTGCACATATCAGACCAATGGGATCTCATACGATATAGGGCCGCGAACATCTTTTCTAGATTCGTTCATGCCTAGATTTTTGAATAGCATGATGCTTGGCGCGCTAATCCATCCGGACGGTGTACAACAAAGCAGAATGGAAAATATAGAACACACGAATAATGATATTTCGAACGACGAAAGGCGAGAGATGATGTTTACGCTGTGTCAAGAAAGCCTCGTAGACGCCCTGGTGCTACTAAGGCAAACTGTACGACAGCAGCTAGCCGATATTTTTGCACAGAAAACAATAAATATCGATAGCACACAAGCCCAACCATTCGTGCCTACCTCGTCTTGCACACACACGCGCACGACAGAATCAGTGGCTACAATGCAATCGGCTGCAAGCGCTCATGCAGCAGCCAGAGCGCAGCAGTACTCGGAGGCCCCGACACTACCGGCCGACAGACTCGATGCGCTGCTAACTCTCAGTATATAAAGGACGGCTCAGTATATAAAGTACCCCGTAAAGTAGCAGCTTCATACGAGCACACCGTACACGAAAAAGAAAAGTACATGGGCATGATCGGTGAAGCATACGAGATAGCAATGTCACTGCTAGGTGAGTCAGAAAACAAGGCACAACACCCAGCACCGGCTTGTAGTACGCGAATAGCAGCTAATAAGCAATCTGAAATTAACGCGGAGGCGACAGGTGCCGTAAAATCAAAGCCACGCGTAAACTTCAATTTAACGTTCACAACACGGTATTTTGACACCGAGCAGGATGAAGAGCTCATATCATTCACCGATACACCTGTACCACCTTGATGTACAGTACCGCCCGTTCGTACAATAACGATCACAGGAACAGAACGCACGTTCGTACCACCGGCCGCACGAATAAATACACCGAGAGGAAATACCTTTTTGCCATCTCAGCGTGTATTTTTAAACCTACCCGGACAAACACATCGGACCTCCGATACGCACCCATATATAGAAAAACTGCGTACGAGTCTACAGGAAAAATGGAACCACTCTAAATTTTCGTCTCATCCATCTCAAGACAAAGTTGATGCACGGAATAAAGGACCGGTGCGAACCAACTATGACCTACTTAGGGGACATTGAGGAGACTGGTGGCGATCGGCCAAGCGCATATTTTCCTAGACTATCATTGGAAAACTCGGTCGACCGATATAAACCGAGAGACATCGGCGATACCGTCCGGAAATGGCGAGTGAAATTCTCGGGGGCAAAGGACGACTGCATAGTGGAGTTCCTAACGCGCGTAGAGGAGTGCCGTCAATTCGCACACCTCAATGGCACAGATTTGCTCAACTCTCTTTCGGAGATGCTTACGGGCATATCCTTGCAGTGGGCCCGGCTCAACATAGAACACTGGTACAGTTGGAACGATTTTTGCACAGCGGCCAGACGCTGCTATAGTATCAACCAGCAGCCGCAAGTAAAATTACTCTCCGAGGCCATAACGCGAGTACAGGGTCCCCAAGAGCCAGTAAGGGACTACGTCGTTTATCTAATGACAATTTTAAATAAACTACCCAAGCCAATAGATCATGAGGGACAACTTGACCTGATGTACGAAAATATGGCCGAGGAGTTTAAAGGAGTATGCGGCCGGCATGACGTTAGCAACGTTGACGAATTTTTACAATTCGCAATGGACGCAGAGCGCAGGGTTGGGCCAAAAGGGCCGAGAAAGCAGCCACTGGCCGTTGATCAATCTTTGGTGCCCGAGGCGGCATTCAAGCCGCTCGCAGGGAATAAAGCTAAGGTGCCGCCGAGTGTGGCTGGCATAGAATCACTAGACACAACTGCACTAACTGCGGCTGTAGAAAAAGCGGTAGAGAAACGGTTGAAAGAGTCCTCGCCCCCCAACAATGGGGGAAAGAACTTCCACAACCGTTCCCAAAACAAGCCTACAAAATCATGGCAAAAGCCGGCCAGTCCGAACCTGGATAACAACCCGAAGCAGAGTAGCGCAAGCGAACCTAAGAGCAGTACTCCGGCTGCGGAGTTAGCCGCGGCAACTGAACCAGGTAGCAAACCGGGCTCACCGAACTCGAGCCGGAGAAGGTCAAAGAAATACTGCTTTGACTGCAAGCTACCCGGTTACACGCGGTTCACATGCCCACAATGCGCGGGAAAAGAAAAACGAAGCGAGTAGTAGAGACCCCTACCAGCTCCGTAGAACCGTCTAGGGCCTCGGAAGAACCGCAGAAAATTGAAGGCAGCCAGGGCACCACCTCTGCTGAGACGAAGCAAGAGTGCTTAGCGGCGAGCGACGTCAATCTCGACGGAGATCCCCGCTGGTGGCTGCAGATTGGATTGCAAATTGCCAACGCGGGTGGAATCCCAGTAACACCTGTTCCACTGGAAGCGCCTCCCATATGACCTATCGGGAGCGCCTTGATGTTTTCAGGAATTGCTAGATTCCTTAATAATCCCTGACCTTGAGCCGTATTGTTACTGTTACCTAGATGATATAATCTGTACGGAAACTTTCGAGGAGCACATGCGAATGCTCGAGTTGGTGCTCGAGAGGATTAAACGAGCGGGTTTCACCATCAATCGGAAGAAAAGTGTGTTCTATCGAGAGGAGGTGAAGTATCTCTGGGTGCTCGTAAATCGTGACGGTTTTCGCCCAGACCCGGAAAAATAGAGTCGATTATATTCCCTTGAATCAGCTGATGAGGAAAGGAAGGAAACACACATGGGGCGAAGAGTAGCAAAGCTCATTTGAGCAGATTAACACGCTCCTCACCTCGGCCCCCATTTTACACCGGCCATGCTTCGATCAACAATACGGCATCCAAACCGATGCCTCAAATATACGCCTCGGAACCGTACTTATGCAGGTAATCGAGGGCGAGGAAATAGTTCTCTCCTTTGCGAGTAGAACTCTAACCTCGGCCGAGCGTAATTATTCGGCGACGGAGCGTGAATGCCTTGCCGTCATCTGGGCCATCAGGAAATTCCGTCCGTACGTAGAGGGGTACCACTTTAAGGTGATCACGGATCACATCAGCTTACAGTGGCTGTGCCATTTACGAAACCCCACGGGACGTCTCGCCACATGGGCCCTGGAGCTCCAAGGCTACGATTACTCCATAGAGCACCGCAGCGGCAAATTGAATAACGTGCCTGATGCGCTCTCACGCATGCATGAAGGCGAGGATGAGAGCGAGGCACTAGCCTGCATTCATCTCGAGGAGCCGACGAGTGACTCTTGGTATACTCAGAAGAAAAACCAAGTATGAGAAAAGCCCCTTGATTTCCCCTGGTGGAAAGTGGTAGGCTGCCGTCGCTATTCGTATCAACCAGACCACTCCTTCGAGGACCTTTTAGAGGACGAGGACGCGTGGAAGCTAGTACGCCAGCAAGAGCAGAGGCAGCAAACGTTTTATGAGTGCCATCTCGGCCGCCACAAAACGTACCAATGCCTCAAGCTCATGTACTATTGGCCGTCGATGTACAAGGACTCAGAAAAGTACGTACGACATTGTACGATATGCTAACAGTGCAAGCCTCTGCAGCTCCTGCCTGCCGGCCTCATGGGCGCTCGCAATTTTTCACGCCCGTGGGAAGTGGTAGTCAGTGACGTGATGGGATGACTGCCAAAAACTACGCATGGACACGAGTACCTGCTAATATTATCCAAGACAGGTTCACCCACTGGATAGAGAGCATTCCAATAAGAAAAGCGAATGTACAAACTATCATAAAGCATCTGAACGAGCGAGTGTTTTTAAGGTTTGCTACCCCGACAACGGTACCGAATTTGAAAACCATGCAGTGGAGAATTTTCTGGGCGACAGGAATGTGCACCACACGACACTGCCGCCCTATCACCCACAGCCAAATACGGTTGAACGTATCTACCGAACAATGAAAACGATGATAGCTCAGTTCATCGAGGAGAAGCACAACACGTGGGACACATATATCACAGAATTGGCATATGCCATCAGCACGTTCAAGCCAGAATCTCTGCAAGCCACCCGGCTATGCTAAATTACGGCCCACAGCCGAACAATCCTAAGTCGCTACGCCGCAGAGAGGACGAGAAAGCGGCTGAAAATGCCGAGAACGAGATTATCTCGGACTGGCAAAAGCGAATGGAACAGCTGGTCGAGGTACACAAAAAGGCCAGCGAAAACGCAAAAGTAACCACGACCGGCCCCTCCTAGCCAAGTACTACAACGCTAAGCACCGGGACGTGCAATATACCATCGGCCAAAAGGTATGGAAGAAAAATAAAATACTATCATCGGCCGAAGGTATCACGAAAAAATTCGCACCAAATTACGATGGGCCAATATCGGACAAAGGCGGACAGTGTATCGGAGAATCCTGTGTGGAGGATCTCGCGCCACACTTCGCGGATAATGATGAGCAGATGCAAGAAACCGAAAGAAACGGGCTTCAGGCATTACTGCCCGGAAAACAGACGCAAGAAAGAACCAGCGAAAATGAAGAGCGCCCGAGCACAGCGCTTGCGATACCGCCAATCGAGATGAAGCAACGGGGTAGGCCAAGAAAAACGCACGTTATTGTAAGTAAACGAGTAAAAATAATACGCGCGTGAAGCGACAATGGCATGGTGACTGGCGACACTCGAGCGCAGAATGTACCACGGCCAGCGAGGGAGAGTAGCCAGAAGCGCACGCGCGGGCGGCCGAAAGGCTCGAAAAACAAAGTTATAAGCGAGCCAGGTAGTTTATCACCCCGGAGAATGCGCGCGCAGCGTGCGACCACTCACCTGGACACGAGCACCGTGTAACATGCTTAAGCAATTCACTCTTCACGCATTCTCCTTTATATAACTTGCATCAGGTCCCTTCTCCCCCATATTCATTCATTATCCCACTTCATACATAAATCATCCTATCATTCATAATCCTTCAACGGATACCACCACCGAACCGCCAGCCCAGAATGAGCGACAGAAAGTCAGTCATCAGACCAGCGACAACAGGTCGCCAGCCCGCGGGGCTACATAGATGGAAAAGGACTTTTCGACGACAACGACGAAACCCTGAAACCCTCGTCGGACAACGAACCCGAAGAGTAAACCCGGCGGATTGCGGAGCTGGAGGTCCAAATATGCGAGCGCAAACGGTCCAAATGCACCAAAGCCTTCACCAGGGTATGCAAGGCCCAAGCACGGGCGATCGAGCTACGGCAAGGGGTATATCAATAGCCTACGACACGCGATCTAAGTTTCGGATGGCTTCGCCCGGGACTTCGGGGACCACCCAGGTATCACGGTTCGCCCAGAACAACGGGAGAACCTAGTGTACCTTATGGGGTTATTATCCTGGAACATGGACCGATCAACCCTGCCGTCATCGACCGAAAATCCAGCGATCCCCCGCCACGTCACCGAGAGAGACTTTGAGTCTCCCGAGCAGGGCGTCAAAACGGTGACTCTAGCGACGACCGAAGCCGTACACGCTCCCAGCCGTGAGGTGGAGCAAAAGAGACGAGCATGGGAGGAGAGCCGACAAGAGCGTGAGGAAGCGGCCGATAGGGAGGCCGAGCAACGTCGAAAGCGCGAAGAAGCGGCCGCGAAGGAGGCAGCACGCCGCAAAGCAGCGCTCGAGGCACAGGCCAGAACGAAAAAAGTTGCGGCCGAACGGGCCGAAGTCGCCGAGAGTAAAGCTAGGAAGCTCCGCGAGCGCGCAGCCGAGGTCAAGCGACTAGCGGCCGAAGCAGCAAGGGCTGACCGGGCGTCCCGTCGAGCAGACGACGAGGCGAATAGCGCTCGGCTCGACGTAGAGTTCGTCGAGCGCAAAAATCAGAAGCGCCTAGCCAAGTTAGCCGTAATACGATTCTCCGAACCCGGTCCAAAATGCCCAATATGCGCAGAGCCGGCCGTGCGAAATCTGAAAGACTGTTCAAACTTCAACGTTCACGGAACAGACTACAACTACGGCCGCAGAAGATAAGCCGCCTCAAGCAACCTCCTGGTCGAGTGACCTTACTACAGCTTCATGCTCATTAAATTTGTTTTTCTTTCTCTTTTCTCTCCTTCCTCCATACGCATTACATCTATTTTTTTAAATTTTTTTCTAAAGACTCACTGAGCGCAACAATCATATTTTTTTCTTTATCTCCTCCCTTCTACGCTGTTCACATTTGTATAAAATGTACGAAAAGAGAGTAGGAGGTACTTAGACAATAAAAATATATATATATTCAATTATTTGTTTGATACAATAAGTTTCTACTCCTATATATACAAATTATATTTATCTTTTTGCAAAATAATTTTGACTCTTTTTGACTCATAACTCGCCCGTATAGCCGGAGATTATGGAGAGCTGGACCTGGTTGGCTACCCAGCGCCTGAGCGAGGGCAATTGTGACGGTTTTATTGCTCACGCAATTATTATTGCATTCACTTCTAAAACGTCACAACGCCTCTCCGGGCGAAAGCCACACATTCTCACATGTATCACAAGTAGCAGAGAGAGAAACAGAGAGAAAGAGAGAGAGAGAGAGAGAGAGAGACGGAGAGAGTTAGCCGTCCGAGGCGCGTCGCGCGAGATTGGGCTAGGTCAACGGCGGTGTTAGATACGCGCAGGCAGTTCCGCTTCGCTTTTCGTACCAACGGCACGTCCCGCGCGAAGATAGCTAGATAGATAGATTAAGATTTATTTTGCACAAGTCAAAAATAGAAGACGTCCCACCTAGGCGCAAAAACGAGACATAGGACAGCGAACACGCGAGCGAGCGTGCGATACAGCCGAGGAAGCGACCAGGGCTAGCGACACCCCAGGGCCGACGTCGAACGAACAGCTACGAGACCAGGGCAACCGAAGTGAGTTTAGCTCGCTTTCTCTGTACCACGCATACGAGCGAAAACCTTCTGCTCTCTTGTCCCGCCGGCTAGAACCACGCGACGCCGCTAGTGCCGCATTAAATGTATTCATTGTTCAGTAAATAAAACGGTGTTACAGTTCGACTGAAATTACCGGCGTTTCTTTATTTGAAACTCTCCTCTCCTTCGGACTGCCGCCGCCTTCGCGGGCGTACCTTCAGTGTGCATGCTGTAGCTAGCCGAGTCCTCACATTTCAAATAAACGTTGATTAGCAACGCGAGTGGAATTTAGGCCTTGTGCTTGCGGATCGATTGTACGTACAGCGTTACGCTGTACATGGTCCGCGCGGCCACAGAAACTCCAAACAAAAAGTTACACTCGTATATATATATATATATATATATATATATATATATATATATATATATATATATATATATATATATATATATATATATATACGGGTAGAGTGATAACTTTTTGTTTGGAGTTTCTGTGGCCGCGCGGACCATGTACAGCGTAACGCTGTACGTACAATCGATCCGCAAGTACAAGGCCTAAATTCCACTCGCGTTTGCTAATCAACGTTTATTTGAAATGTGAGATATATATATATATATATATATATATATATATATATATATATATATATATATATTGTATATATATGCACAAAAAATGTTTGTGTTATAAAATTATTGCTAAAAATGCTTGAAAAAATTACTCATTTTTGAGTTACCCTTGCTGTATCAACTGTGCAACAGTATAATATATCACTCCATCTATAATTTCAGTATATATATACTGAAATTATAGATGTAGTAATATACTTTACTCCCCCACCTGGCTGTAATTATATTCTGCAATAAAGTCACTTTAGTATTGCTACTAATTACACGGCACTCAATTATTTATCGTCCAAGCCCAAAACACAGTAATATATTATACTGTTGCACAGTTGATATAGCACAGCTCATACATAACTAAGGGTTACTAAGGATAACTCAATCTTTATGTTAAGAAAATTATTGCAAAAGATGCTTGAAAAAATGTCTCATTTTTGAGTTACCCTTATGAGCTGTGCTGTATCAACTGTGCAACAGTATAATATATTACTGTGTTTTGGGCTTGGACGATAAATAATTGAGTGCCGTGTAATTAGTAGCAATACTAAAGTGACTTTATTGCAGAATATAATTACAGCGAGGTGGGGGGGGGGGGGGGGAGAACCTTCTCCTAGGCGATCCGCGGAGCAACTGGACGAGCGAGCGCGCTTGTCGGAGCGTCGCGACGCGCGTCTAAAGAGCGGCTTGTTAAAGGCCCGCCCTGATTGGCTAATGAGCGAGAACAAAGAAAACTCCCTCGTTAACCGACAAGAATTTGTTTCGTGACTTTAAATGCGTCTCGAAATGCAGACATTCCGCCCACCCCGTTTTATCATAAAACGAAATAACATTACAACACATTTTCAATAAAAAATACAACGCGTAATAATTTGAATACGTGAATTTACTATATTTTAAAATTAATTTAATTAGTCTTGAGTATCGTTGTCCAACGTCTTGATCAGCTTGCTGATGGGTCGTCGAAGAGTTGTCATGGCAGTACGTAGTGAAGCCTCCCTCACCAAACTGTCCTTGCCAGGAAACGTCTCCACTACTCGAGTCAAGGGCCAGCGTGCGGGAGAGGTGGTCTCGTTGCGGATCAGCACAATGTCCCAAATCTGGATCGATAATTGAACGTTATTCCACTTCGACTTTTTCTGTAGCTGCCCGAAGTAGTCGGCTAACCTCCCGATCCCAGAAACTTTGGGTCAGCTGCGCCATACGCCGCCAGCGCTGCATAAGTAGCACCTTCTCCTCCGTGATTCTGGGCTCTGCAATTAAAAAAGATGATTCCCCCACGAGGAAATGAGCAGGCGTGAGTACAAACAGGTCGGACGTATCTTCAGTCAGAGGGGTGAGAGGCCGCGAGTTTACACATGCTTCCACTTAGCACAGCAAGGTTGCGAACTCCTCAAACGTAAGGATAGTCTCACCTACTATCCTTTTCAAATGGTATTTCGTGGATTTCACCGCAGCTTCCCATATACCTCCAAAATGACGGGCTCCAGGAGGATTAAAGTGCCAGGATGTGGCTCCTTCCTGTACTGCGAGACTCACCGACCGGCTGAAGTCAGAACTCTCAGAAAACATTCTGCGAAGCTCCGCATCCGCTCCTATAAAGTTCGTTCCCTGATCACTTAACAGATACAAACAAGGACCTCTACGGGAGACAAGTCTACGAAATGCTGCGATGAAACATTCGGAGAAGTAGCTCGACACTGCTTCCAAATGTACAACTTTAGTGGACAAACAAACAAATACTATTAGATAACCATTATAAGACTTATAGCCCCTATGACGCGAAGTACGCAGCCAATATGGTCCTGCACAATCAACTCCCGAGCGAGCAAATGCCCTTGAAGTCTGTACACGTTCGGTGGGCAAATCACCCATTTGCTGCTGCGACTGAGTTGCATCGTATCTTCTACAGGAAATACATCTTTTAACGACAGTTTTTACCGTAAGACGACCCTTGACTATCCAGAACAGGTGTCTAATGTACGCCAAGGTGAGTTGAATTCCACCGTGTAGAGATAAATGATGATAATAAGAAATTACTAATTGAGTGAGCCGACTATCAGCGGGCAAAATCACCGGGTATTTCTCGTCTTCACTCAGGACTGAGTTTTTCAAGCGTCCGCCCACCCTGACCAACCCGTTCCGGTAGACTGGATTTAGACTCTTTAAAAATGAGATTTAAGCAATTCCTGATTCTTCTCGAGAGCATCCATCTCGTATCCAAAGTGCTGGAGCTGAGTTAAGGGGGTAGCACCGTGTGTCGACTTCAAAAAATCGATGTTGGGTTTTTGACATATTTCGCAAGTAAAATATGTTGAAAATATTGTGTGAAAATTTCAGATTGAAATTCAAAATACTTTTAAAGATATAGCCAAAAGAAACGAGCGCGCCGCAGGTATATTGTAACGCTGCAAACAGCAGTGCTCGTCGGCAGCAGTTGCTCCGGCCGTCCCGTTCCCCACTCTCTTGTCCCGTCTGTCTTTATTACATATTTATTACAGGTGTACATATTATAAGTAACATATTATAGTATACGACATAGATATATGCAGGTATAAAATTTTGAACCTACAAAATTTCGGACATTTCAGCAGTAACCGTTATTCACTCGACGTGTAAACATCAAGTTTGAAAATGGACCGACGCGGCAATAGAGACAGTCGGCATCTAAATAAAGGAGTCAAAAAAAGATCTTTTCACGGTAATAAATTTACCGCGGAAGAAGATACTACATTTGTCAGTACATTTGCTAAAAAAATCGAACATAACGATGCTTTTGAAGTGTCTCATGATCCGTCTTTCAAGTACGTTTTTATTTGTTTCAATTTAGTGTTTGGTGTATTAGAAAATATTGTGAAGTGTAAAGAATGTGACAATGCCATCAAATTTCTTATGAATTCACCAAGAGGACTAGGATTCAAATTGAGTGTAAAATGCTCTTGTCGAGATTACCTTATTGATTCTTGCCCGGTGATCAAAAACGCTTACGAAATAAATCGACGGTTTACTTTCGTCATGCGATTACTCGGCGTTGGCCAGGCGGGCGTCAATCTTTTCTGCTCAATAATGGATCTCGGAACTTTCCATAGAAGCCTATACTCAAGAATGTTGAATCAGATTTTGATTGCCGGGGAAGCTGTTGCTAGGGTTGCTTTCAAAAAAGCCGCAAATGAAGAAAAACAAAAAAATGCCGAAAAAGGTTTTCCCGAAAATGAGTTGTCGGTTTCTGGTGACGGATCCTGGGCTAAGCGAGGATTTTCCTCGCTTTTAGGAATTGTTTCGTTGATAGCAAAATACTCTAATAAAATTATAGATGTCATTGTCAAATCCAGTATATGTAAAGGTTGTCAATATCTAGCTCAGAAAGATCCTGTTGAAGCGGAAAGTTTGTATGAAGATCACAAAGCCGAGTGCATGGCAAATCACGAAGGCAGCGCCGGTAAGATGGAAGTGGACGGCGTTCTTGTTCAAGCGTTCTTTGGAATATTTTGGCGTGAAGTTCGTGAAGTATATTGGAGACAGTGACTCGAAAACGCACAA
This sequence comes from Gastracanthus pulcherrimus, assembly GCA_949152435.1. Classification (NCBI taxonomy): domain Eukaryota; kingdom Metazoa; phylum Arthropoda; class Insecta; order Hymenoptera; family Pteromalidae; genus Gastracanthus; species Gastracanthus pulcherrimus. The sequence goes on from OX424572.1 coordinate 53,620,641, forward strand.
ACAGTTGGTCGATAGAAAACCGTACGATGGCGAACCAGATGTTGAAAAACAAGAATGTGTTTTACATGTCAAAAAGCGCATGTACCGGCATTTGCAAGCAACCAAAAAAACTATCACGGAACATGCAAAAGTCAAAAAGCAGATCGAGGATGCCGAACAAAAAGAAATTGACAAAGAAGAAAAAAAGAAAGCCGAGGAAGAAGGTAAACCTGCTCCGAAAAAGCGTAAGACCGTGGCTAGGAAAAGCAGTGAACCTAAACAGCCTAAACCTCTGCAACTAACAAACAAATTAATGTTGAAACTGTCAACTTATTATGGATTGGCAATCACGAGAAATTGTAATTCTCGCGTAGACATGCGAAAAGCTGTTTAGGCAACTTTTTTTCATTATATATCTACGGACGCTAAGCCGCAGCATTCTAATTGCTCTGATTCATGGTGCAAGTATTTAAAACACAAGGTAGAAAAGCCGGAAGAGTCTTATGTGCACCCAGTGACCTTCGACGAAGTTACTACAGAGCTGGTAAAAAAAATCTATGAAGAACTTTCGTCCGAAGATTTATTGAAAAGATGCTTAGGAGGCAACACACAGAATAATAATGAATCGTTCAACAGCCTCGTGTGGAATTTTGCTCCAAAACATCATTTTACTGGGAAAAAAGTTTTGGAAATCGCTACACTGACAGCTGCCTGTATCTTCAATGAAGGTTTTCTACCTGTGCTGAAAATAATGGAGACAATGGGAGTAACAATTGGCCAAACAGCAAGGGATTACTCCGACGTTGTCGACAATGCACGCATTTTAAAAGCGAACAAAAACGCTGAAATCAACTCAAAAGAGGCTAGAACTCTACGGAGGGCTCTCAGGGCTGCTGCAGATGAAAACTTTGATGAAACCGAAGGCCTGCTCTATGGACCAGGCATAGCCGATTAGGGTAAGTTTGATTTTTTTACGAGAAATCTGTTATCAAAACTTTAAACGCGTATTTCTCGAAACCACTTTTTTTGGTCGCGGGGGAAGCACTCACAAAAAACTATTCAACCGATCGTGCTGAAAATTTTACCAGTTATTCTTAACATACAAGACTATTACGCTAACCTCTGAAACATTTAAATTTTTAACAATAAATTATTTTTTTTAAACAATTTTGGCAAAAAAAAAAACAAAAAAAAACGTTTTGCTTAAAAGTCCGCCATTTTTTTTTATGAAAAATATATGCATATTAAAGGTTAGCGTAATAGCGAGACATCTAACAAACAATAATCTATGTGTTTTTTTGATTTCAGATGATCACAGAAGCCTGAGTGCTTCCCCCCCCCCCCCCCCCCCCCCCACCATCGCCTCCAAAACGAGGAGTCTACTTCAGGTGGGCAAAACTAAAATAAAACCTCATAAATATTATAAAAAAAAAATATTTTTTTTGTCTAGTAAACATCAATAAAAACATAAAAATTTGAGAAAGATCGCATTTTATTTTACACCCCAAAAAAATTCATAAATAAACGCTGAAAAAAGGCGCGTCACACGGTGCTACCCCCTTATACGACTCCAAACCATCTTGGCTTGTCTAACCTCCTTCCCAGTAATTTTCAATGAAGTAGACAAAGGAAAGTCCCGTAAAACAGGATAAACCCTATCAAAGAACGACGTCCCTTCTATTCTTAAGCGAATGAATCGCAAAACATATATGGAGATGCGCATTAACTTACTCAACGAAGAATATTTTTCTATCAGAGGCCATATTTCATACTTAATGAGCTACGGCTATCAGCACGACTGGTTCAGAGCTAACTTCCTTTGGTTTTGGAGCTTCCAAATCATGTTTACATTCCCATTCATACAGGCTGTCACGCAAGCGCTTAGGCTCCTTCCACCACAGTTCATTCTGCAATAAATCATCCGCGGTGGAACCGTGTGACGCGACATCCGCCGGGTTATCAGCCGAATTTACATGATGCCAATATGCATCCGGCAATCTCGTTGAAATCTCAGAACATCTATTGGCCACAAACTTGGGCCATTTAGCTGGGATATCCCTAATCCAATATAACACGTATTTGAAATCTGTCCATAAATGGACATTTAAATTATCAATTTCAAAATTATCAGCAAAATCTTGAGCTAGTTTGGTAGCCAGAAGAGCGGCACGCAACTCGAGCCTAGGAATGGATAACGTCTTAACACATTTCATCCCAAGCGGCCATTTTATAGTCGATTGGTTTTTTGTCTAAAAAATTGTCAAAAAAAAAAATAATAATAACCAATAGCACTTTTCTGAAGTAAAATTGTCCGCTCTTTCCGATTCTGAAGTCAGAATTTTTAAATTTCCGTTGGAAACTTTCAAAATGGCGGTTTTAGGCAAAAAACCAATCGACTATAAAATGGCCGCTTGGGAAGAAATGGGTTAATAGGAGCTACCTTGGTTTTTGTGCCTAATAGAAAAACTCGAGCTTCTGAATTTATCACCCGCAAGTACAAGACTCCTGCGTAGGCGATTTTTGACGCATCGGCAAATCCATGCAATTCATACGTACGCGCCGATGATTGCAAACCTATCCACCGTGGAATTCGAATGTGAATTATTGAAAATAGCGAACTGTAACAGCGTCTCCAATAACCAGCATGCTCTTCCGGTAACTTTTCATCTTAATCCTTGGTTAACGTCCAAAGCGACTGTATAAAAGCTTTAAGCGATATTATTATAGGAGCTAGCCAACCAAGCGGATGAAACATCTTCGCAAATTTTTACGCGACCACTTTCCTAGTTATTGGACCTCTTAGCTCCTCCAAGGATACATTGAAGTAGAAACAATCTTCCTCAGGATTCCAAGCAATCCCTAGGACTGAAATTCTAGCCCTACTTTAAGATTGGCTTCTGCAGCCTTGAGGTTAGGAGGTAACCAATCAACTAATGCCCTATCATTCGCGAGCCATTTCCTGAGATTGAAGCCCCCGCTGTGCAGCAAATTTATCACCTGCTCCTGTTTGGCCCGAGCCTTCTCTATCGTAAACTCACCTGACAGTACGTCGTTCATGTAGATCTCGTTTTCAAGAATTTCTCCAGATAGGGGAAATGCCTTTCCCTTATCCTGAACTAACTGCCTCAAAGTACGACTTGCTAGAAAGGACGAAGAACCACAACCAAACGTAACCGTAGATAAAAAATACGTAACCAGCTCTGCAGTCACTTTTTCCCTCTAAACTATGGCCTGCAGGTGCTGATCAGCCTCATGAACCTGAATCTGCAAGTACATCTTAGCTATATCTGCTGCAAAAACAAACGCATAACGTCTCCAGCGGGTAAGCAAAACGACCATATCCGGTAGCAAATTTGGACCTACGAGTAAAAACTCATTTAAACAAATACCATCTTTGGTTTTGGCGGAGTCATTGAAGACTGTCCTCAACCTGGTTGTCGTGTTACTTTCCGTAACTACGCCATGATGCGGCAGGAAGAAACATTTTTCTAAATTGAAATTCTCGCCAGTAACGCGCTTCATGTAACCCGCGGCCTCATATTCCCGGATTGACTCTACATAAGCCTTACGGAGCTCGGCATTCTTAACAAACCTATTCTCAAGATTATACATCATCTGCACGGCTCGCGTATACGAATCTCCCCATTTTATTGAGATATTAGATTTTTTAGGTAATCTTACCACATATCTTCCCTCACGAGTGCGACTCACGGAATTAAGGTACGTCTCCTCGCATAGTTCTTGTTCTTCAGTATAGAACTTCTCCTGCGGCAATTCCTCGATCTCCAAAAACTTGCGTAGCTGTGCGTTGAGATCGGTGCCTATTGTCTGTATGTGAGCGGTGATCGTGGGACCTTGTTGCTCGCCTGATGTCGTTGGACCTGAGACTATCCATCCCAGCATGGTTTTCACTGCTGTCGGTGAGTCAGCATTCTTGCCCTTGCGCAGTCCTTCGTCGATGATCTGAGCATGTACTCGACCACCTAGTATCAAGTCGATCCGATCCGAGTATTCAAAACGATGATCTGCCAGCGTGAGTCCTTGATGACCCCAGCTGTTTGAGCTACCTGCAAATGGATCATAGACAGTCACTCTGGGCATATAACATAAGCGGTGACCCCGTAGCTAAACGTAGATACAAAATGGGGTTTTATTGTAAAGTTTACCAAAGTTTTACAAAGTACATTCCCATTATTACCTATACCTGAGACTATAACTCTCACAGGCTTCTTTTTGAGCCTTAAGTTCTGACATAATTTTTCAGAAATGAATGATGCTTGTGCACACTGGTCAACCATTGCTCTTACCAATCTGTACCTTTCATCATGAGCGGGTACTTGTACCCATGCAGTTGCTAACAGGACCGTATCCTTGTCTGAAGTATTAGCACTGCTGTTTGCTGACACTGTCCCCAGCGCTGCTGTCATAGCAAAAGCTTTTTTTCCTGAAGTTCCAGCTGCACTAGGCTTATGGACAGTCTCCTCAATAATTTTAGGTGCCGCACTATTACTGTCAAAATGCAACATCGAGTGGTGTTTAGACGAGCAATGCTGGCATCGTAATGAGCTTTTGCAGTCTAGCATCGTATGATAATGCGTCAAAGGCCGGTGGTTCCTGTAGATGATTGGACCTAGCTACCGATTCCTCCCACTTCCTTTGAAAATGGTCCCGGTGTTGCACTGGACTATCTGGGGCTTTTAATGCCTGCAAGATATGTTTCGTCCCTGTCTGAATCCTACAAACTTCGTGAGCAGCGTCATTGGACATTGATTTTAACGATAATAGTTTTGCCAACAGCTTGGTTATTAATAATCTTGAATTATAATATTATATATATATATATATATATATATATATATATATATATATATATATATATATATATATAATATTATAATAATATTATCATAATGATCCTTCACTCCCTTCCATGCACTCAAAAAATTGTCGCCCCCTACCGGAGTCTCCTCTATCAATTCAGCAGCATCATCCTTTAGGGCAGAGCGCAGATAGTGCATCTTATATACAGTAGGGATGGTAGCATCCTTTACAATCATTTCCGTGAACGAGTCCCTGAATCTAACCCACTCTTGAATCTCACCAGAAAACTGAGGTAACTCAATAGGAGGCAGCTTAGCTGGATTTCGATTTGGAGCGGTTGTCAGGGCAACGGCAGGCTGATGAGGAACAGCTGCTCTTAACTGAAGCGCATACTCTCTCAATAAACCTAAATTTAGTGCGAAAGCTTCCTCTGCTTTATCGTATATCTTGGTGGTAAAATAATTACCATCCCCTTTAGTTTCTTCGTCATCTAATAGGAGTTCATGGTTATCATCGAATTTAACCCAAAGACTCTGCAGCAACTCAATTCTAGCCTGACAGGCCCCTTCTGTCATTCGATCGGTACCTAGCTTCTTGAAATTTTCATAAATCATCGATATCCTATGGAATAACCGCAACTGCTTGTCAATAGTTGCCAGGATAGTGGAATGCGTCTCAGCGACTTGAGAAGAAATCAGCAAAATAACCTAAATCTGACTACTTCTGTAGAAATACTAAGCCACCTTTGGTCCACCTATCACAACTTTGTAGGTTATATGCTACCTGCTAAAACTGATTCTATCGGTTCTGACCTCAATCTCCCTAGAATGATATTATTCTATGTGAGTAACAACTCAATAGCTTGTTAGCGTCACTTAAATGAGTTTAGAATCACAAAAGAATACCAATGCCTAAAGCTTCTTGAATTAGCCTGTAAAATCCTTGCTTGCGCAAAGAACTAATCCTAACAGCTAGCCTCTTATCAGCTAATCCCAAGTAAGATGAGCGACAACTGAGTTTATCCTCTCTTGACAGGTTGAGATTAAAAAAAAAAACCAGTATCGATTTCACAACTAGCTAACTAAACCTATTATTACATATAAAAATGCTCAGCGACGCACATGGAACAGTGACGATCAGCCTGGAAAAAAAATCCTATGCTTTAGCTCCTCATCCTCAACATTATCCAGTACTCTGAACTACTATATGTACATAATATCAACCCTAGACGCCGTAAACCTGCCTCAGATTGGAAATACCATCGAAATCAAAACCAACGTAATTTATAGTTGAATCCGATGAGAAAACTTCCACCCAGCATAATGACGGAGTCACAACGTAGCAGCAGACCTATTATAACAACATTAATAAGTTACGACACGATCTACTGCTCTCAATCATCTGGTGAAATGTGCACACAGTGGTTTGTGTTCGATTATGCCTATGAAAGGACCACTACGTGAGCTGAGCAGGCTCTCGCAGCTTCACCTGTGTCCAAATGCTACATAAGAGCAACCCGACAACCTCAACTTATGCCTTTTAATACATAAATCCACTACAAGCTTGTGAAGAAAAAAAAAACTGCATCAGCTGTCTCTTCTTTGACAGTACTATATTTTAAGTACATCGAACAATAAATAGTACCACGAACAGGTGCTAAGGTGAACAGCATACAGCCATTTGCTCTTACATGCAGCAACTAGGCAGCCTTTAGTCCCGCACCGAGCGTCGACTAATACTAAAAATCAATAGAGAAAAGAGAGCATAACAGACGGTATGATTAGAAGCAATTAACAGAGAAGCATATATGGAACAACTCCACCTTAGTTTGATGCCGATGAACATTCTTCTCGTCTGCTTTCTTCTAAAGTCCGTCGTTGCTGCGGCTGCTCCAACCAACTCGATGCTCCTTGATGTTTGAGGTTATGCGTGTGTCGCATCCTGGATGCTGTGCGCTGCGAATATAGCAAGCGCCTCGAAGCTCGGCTGCTGCCGTCATCTCCTTGGCTCGCCGCTGCGTCGTCGTGCGTGCTGCTTGTGCTGCGGCTCCTGCTTGTGCGCCTTGACTCGTCGCTGCCGCTGCAGCCTCGCACCTGGATGCGCAGCTGTTGCCACTATCTCGCGATTCGACTGCCGCTGCTACTGCTACAGCCTGGAGCCTTGATGCACTGCCGTCGCCTGCGTTGCCTCGCCTCGACGTGTGGCTACTGTCGCCTGCACCTCGACTCACCGCTGCTGCTGCTGTCTTGCTCCCCGACATGCCGCTGTTGCTGTAGCCTCGCGCCTCGGCATACCGTTGCTGCTGCAACCACGCGCCTCGTCTCGCCGTTGCTGATGCTGCCTCGCGTCCCGACTCGCCGCTGCTGATGCTGCCTCGTGCCCCGACTCGCCGCTGCTGCTAACGCCTCGCGCCTCGGCTTGCCGCTGTTGCTGCAGCTGTGTGCCTCGAATCGCGGTTGCTGCCGATGCCTCGCGCCTCGACTTGCCGCTGCTGCTACCGCCTCGCGCGCCTCGGCTTGCCGCTGCTGATGCTGCCTCGCGCACCGACTAGCCGCTGCTGCTAACGCCTCGCGCCTCGGCTTGCCGCTGCTGATGCTGCCTCGCGCCCTGACTCACCGCTGCTGCTCTCCTGTTACCTGAACTTGTACTCCTCGCGTCTAACATGGACTCGTCCGCCGCAACTACGGCGAAGATGATGACGATAATGATTGTGGTGTCGACGTTGCCGTTGCCCCTCTTCTTGCGGATCGCCGTATCCACGAGGTGACCTCCTGCTTACCTCCCTGCGGATGTTGCAGCACTTGTGCTTGTTCCCAAGCGAACAATGCCATGTTGTGCTGCTTGCGTTCTCCGTGCACGAGAACTCCGAAGGCTCCCCCACTCAGCACGAGTAAATTTCAGAGCAACAACAATGAATTGTTGTTGTTATTTTAAAGTTCCGCGCGCAAGCGCTTGAAAAGACAACGGGTCTTTGTCAAACTATACGCACCTGTTGCGTCGTGTGCCAAATATGGCTGCCGGCCTTCGCGCGCGTGTCTCCGAAAAAAAATTGAGCGGAAACACTCACGTTACTGCGCTGATTCCAATTAACAAATAATAACTCGAAGGACCAATGTTTTGGGCTTGGACGATAAATAATTCAGTGCCGTGTAATTAGTAGCAATAATAAAGTGACTTTATTGCAGAATATAATTACAGCGAGGTGAGGGGGAGAAACTTCTCCTAGGCGATCCGCGGAGCAACTGGACGAGCGAGCGTGCTTTTCGGATCGTCGCGACGCGCGTCTAAAGAGCGGCTTGTTAAAGGCCCACCCTGATTGGCTAATGATCGAGTACAAAGAAAACTCCCTCGTTAAGCGACAGAATTTGTATCGTGACTTTAAATGCGTCTCGAAACGCAGATATGCTGCATCTATAATTTCAGTATAAAATATTGAAACTGTGTAACAGGAATTTTAACATTGGATGTATAATAATATATTAATTACATTTTATTACGAGTCTCACAAGATTTTGAATAAATAATTATTTTTATTTCAGGTTAGCAGCATGAATTTTCAAAAAATAGCGTACGTAGAATAGATCTAGTAAGGACTCAAGTACCTATAATGTTAGGTTGACAATATTAACATATATTAAATTTTTTATAAAATACTCATATTTTTCAGCTTGCAACTTACAGTATTAAAAATAATATTCGCAATATTCAACAATTTGTGTTGACTCAATACATAAAGTTATAGGTTAGATATTAACTTATTTCAAAGTAATTTTACATCTACATCTTGTGTTACTTTAAATAAAATAATTATTATTTATAAGCATTTAGCATGGTTTATCCAAAAATACTACACTTTTTGTTCGACTTCTTGTGTGAACACTACAGTAAGCATTTGATGTTATTATTTGAATTTCAGTTGAATGAAAAAGGAATGGGTCTCAGAACAATATTTTAATATTTGTATGATAACTGTCGTAAATATGTCGAAAATCGCCTTCATGGCGTCGAACGCGAAGGAACCTTCGGATAAGTTGGATTGTAAATATTATAAGTGTCACCCTACTAAAACAGTTAAAACAGTGATTTGCATAATCTGTGAAAATGCATACCATAAGAGTGATTACGATAAAACAAAAAATCCCAAATACGTAGGTGAATATTTGATAATTTGCCCCGACCATATTCTGAGACATAACCTATAAATCTGATGAACATATGTTAAGTGATGTGGCTAACAAAATTATTGCACTAATAAAACTGAAAAAATCTGAAGAAATCAGAGAAGAATTGCTGCAAGAACTACACAACAAAACAGTGGAAAAACATAATGCAACAATTAAAGAAGATGAAAGTGAAATGGACAATTTAATAGCTGAGAAGACCTTACTCAAGCAACTAGTGACACAAATGCAAGATAAAAACCAATTGCAGAAAGACTTTATGGAACTGCAAAAACAAAAAAATACTGAAATACCGATAAGTAATAAAACATATGCAGAAGTGATGAGTGATATTAGGACGAAACCGAAGCGAGTTCCTAGAATAACGATTAAGGCCAATGACCCCAAACAGGAAAATACTATGCAATTACTCACGAACTGCTTAGTTTCAGAAAAGAATATCCAAACTAAGTTCATTCGCAAGAAGAATGATAAAGAAATTGAAATTAGTTGTATGAATATGAAAAGTCTAGAAACAGCGAAGACTGTTCTACATGATAACCTAATAAATTGTGAAATCAAGATAGAACAACAAGGTAATCCAAAAATAAAAATTATCGGTATAAACAATACTACAAATATGGAAGAACAGGATATAGAAAATGATATCAATGAAAGAAATTTCAAGCAATTTAATAATAATGGCTCAGTACTGCACGTGTACACTAATAAAAGAAACAAAACCAGTACAGTTCTAATGAAAGTATCACCAGAAATTTACAAGTTTATACGTGAAAACAATAACAAGATCTTTGTAGGTCATCAATTGTGCAAAGCTTATGATCTGATAAACGTCACCCCTTGCTTCAACTTTGGAAGATATGGTCATAATGCATCCAAATGTAGAAATGATTCTGCATGCATTAAGTGCTCTGACACACACAATGTGAGTCAATGTAAAAGTACCAAAAAGAAATGTGTTAACTGTAATTATAACAATTCTAAATACAGAACAAGCTTACCTTCGGATCATTTACCAACAGACAGACTCAAGTGCAGTATACTTAAAAATAAAATAAAAAAATATATAAACTCTATTGATTACCTGGTCGCGCCTATATTACCGACATGGGATGAATCAAGTGCACTACAACAAATACGTAATATAAAAACTAATAAACTACTTTACCAAAGGCAGGTAAAATCAGTGAAGAGTATAGTAAATAAACTGAGCGCAGCCAATTCCCCTACACAACAACAAAACAAAGAACAACTGACATTATCAACAAGTTCAGAACCTACACCAGAACCAACAGCAATTACATAATGGAAGCACAAATAAACTTAATTGAAGAAATACAAAATAGCATTCACAAACAAGAGAGATTATATACGGATCTTAAGACTTTTAACAAAGAAAGAAATAGTAACAATAGTTTGATTTTATACTTAAATATTAGAAGCCTACATGCCAATTTTGAAAATCTTCAAATCTTTATTAAAAGTCTTAAGATAAAACCATATGTTATTGTATGTACAGAGGTATGGAATTTAATTCATTATCAGTTATAGAATTAAGGACTACAAATTATATTATAATTTCGGGAAAATTAATAAAAATGATGGTGTAGTGGTATACGTAAAAGAAAATATTATACAAACTAATCAAACGATAGAAATAGGCAAACTAAAAATATCAAACACTATAATTGCATTAAAAGATAATAAACAACTAGAAATTTCATCTCTATATAGATTGTACTGAATTTAATCTGTATTTCAAGACTTATTTAGAACAAAAAAGAAAAGCAAAAAATCATATTATAATTGGCGGTTTTAAAATAAACATATAGGATTATAATGCTATCAGCGTAGATTTCCTAAACAACCTATTGGAAAAAGATTTTCTTCCAGGATTTACAAATACCACAAGGCCATCAAGTGTAACTAGGGATAAAGGCACGTGTATTGATAACATTTTTATCAAAACAGACTTCCTCATTACTAAGTCACTAACACTTATGATGCCCATAACTGATCATTATCCATTATTTTTAGAAATAAAAAATGGTAGACCTTACTCAAATAAAGAGACAAAAATTGATTGGTATTATAATTACAAAAAATTATTCAATAATGCTATGAAAATAAATTGGTCAAAATTTAAAAATACAAAAGATCCAAATGAAACTATTAAGGAAATAATAAAAGAAATTAAAATTTGCATTGAAAAATCAAAATACAAAAAACTAAGTTTGCGCAACTCAAAGAAAACCCCCAGGAAAGACTGGATAACAAGAGCAATATTGTACTCTTGTAATACAAAAGAAATACTATACAAACGACTAAAACATAATCCAGATAATGATAAACTCAAAGACAATTACAAAAAATTTGTCAAAACTCTAGATAAGGTAATTAAAGCAGCAAAAATAGAATATGATAAAAAAACAATAGAGATTAATAGAAATGAGCCAAGAAAACTCTGGGCTTGTATAAATAATAAAATTGGGAAAAATAAAATCAGAAACGATACTACTATTACTCAGTTGAAAAATGAAGATAATAGAATAATTAAAAGTAGCAGAGTTATTGCGAACAAAATTAATAAGTACTATTGCAAACTTGGATAAACACTGAGTAAGAAAATAAAGATACCAAAAGATAAAAAATTAGAACTACCTAAAAGTAATCCAAAAACAATCTTTATAAAACCTACAAACGTATTTGAAATTACAAAGATAATAAACAAATTAAAACCGAAAAAGGGTGGTGTAGATAATATTAATGCAAAGGCATTGAAAACTATAGCTACAACTATAGCAGACACTTTGGCTTGTGTAATTAATCGCTGTATCGAAACATCAATTTGGCCAGATATGCTGAAGGAGGCTGAAGTGATACCAATATATAAAGCAGGAGGAAAAATATGGGAAACTATAGACCTATATCGTTAATATCAAATATAGCAAAAATTTTTTAAAAAATCATACATAATAGAATTATAGAGTTTACAAGCCATAGTAATATATTAAGTAAAAAACAATTTGGATTTATTAAAAATATTGGCACTAAAGATGCATTAAGCTTTATATCTAAAACAATTTATGAAAATTTAGATCAAAGTAGACCCATAGCTATTACATTCCTAGATTTGGCAAAAGCTTTTGACACAGTAAATCATAAAATACTGTTAGATAAGCTTTACTCATATGGTATAAAAGGAAAGGCGTATAAACTAATTACAAGTTATTTAACCAATAGAAAACAAAAAGTAAGAATAGGTTCACATGTAAGTGAATTTGAAAACGTTAATACTGGTGTCTCTCAAGGGACTATACTTGGGCCTCTACTTTTTATACTATATGTGAATGACTTGCTAACAAACATGCCATACAATTTCATCCTGTCCTATGCAGATGACGCTGCTGTAAATGGAAAAACTTGTTCTGAAGTTGAAAACAAAATGAACAAATACTTAGAAGATGTCTCAACATGGCTTAGACTAAATAAATTAACATTAAATATACAAAAAACTGGTTATATAACTTTTGGAAACTATTGTGACAGTGTACCACAGAAAATTGAAATCAAAATCAATAATAAAAGACTAAAAAGAGAGAATGAAGCCAAATATTTGGGTATAATTTTCGATGAGAATATGAGATGGACCAAACATATTGAATATCTTACAAATCAGACAAGATACCTGATTTTCATCTTGAGTAAAATTTCTAAATTCATGGAAACTAATACTTTAAAAATTATATACTATGCTTTCTTTCACAGCCTTATTAGTTATGGCATAATTGCGTGGGGTGGTGCGAATCAAAACAAACTACACTTATTGCAAACAGTTCAAACAAAAATTTCAAAAATTATAAATAAAAATACTTTTCAAAAAATAATTTCACTTAACCTACAGCAATTCTTTGCAAATGAGAGTCTTCGGTATAACTATGAAAATTTTAAAGATCAGTATATCAACTCGACGAGTAAAACAAGAAATAAACTATTAATTTTACCAAAATATTACAAAACTGTTAGTACCAAAAATAGTTATATTAAAGCAATCAGTATCTTTAATAAATTGCCAAATGAACTAAAAATGTTAGATATACACAAAAAACAAATATAAAAAAGATTCAGGAGTGGTTGAGAAATAATGAATGAAATAAACACTGCAACGACAATAGATTCTCAACAATTTAAATTATGCCTCTTATCGCTGTGCAAACGAGATGAATGTGTATACCAGTGCCAAATATCATCTAAATTACATTTTTTACTAAAGCAGAGAAAAGCAGTTCTCATTGAAAATAAACTTGACGTTAGTATGTATGGATCCAGAGAAGACTCAGAATTGGCTAATAGTATAATGCTTGATATTAGAACATACATTTGTGCTAAGGGCAAATGTAAATCATACAATAATCGCAAACATCGGCGTATCACCAACTACAATTATAATAAAATGATAAATTCATATCCAAAAATTAGCAATAGTTTAAATAATATAACAAACGAAATAATAAATATATGGTCACACAAAACAGACAATGGAAAAGCGAATATCAAATACATAAAATTTGTTAAAGGAGCAAATAATGATTTAGATGTTAATAAAGATCCAAATATAGAAAAATATAAACCAGTAGAAACGGTCTTCACCAAGATTGATGAAATGGCTGAAAAGAACAACAAGAAAGCTAGAAAAATGGAAGCAATGGCTGCACCTGGACAGAAGATTAACAAATCAGCAAGTCACAGAATGACATATGGAGATATCAATTACCTAGGATCGAACAAGGCAATTTTTTACTTTGACAGAGGAATAAGAGGAAAACAAATTTTCACTAACTCAATGTATGCACTTAAACAACAATCATCTTATAATGATATTGTAGTTATTGATGATATAGTCTTTACATCAAACTGCAAATGTGATTCAGCTAACCAACACAAAGAGATGTTCCCACATTACAGTGTTACCTGTGCTGTTGGACTTACTTGCCCGGCTAGGCTCAACACCATAGAAAGAGTATTATATGCAAGAGATAAATACGCGACAACAGAAAAATTTACGACGGCAAGATCCATGTTAGTGAGGTATTGGTAATATTATAGTGCTAGGTCACAATGATTAAATTATAAGAATCAAAATATTTATAATATCGAAGAAAAATGTACAAAAATATAGAATCTTAAGCATGTGCAATGTAATCTTAATTAACGCGAATTAATATAATGTAGTCGTCACATTATTATAATAAAGAGAGATTATATATCACTGTTAAATTTGTAATAAATTATTAATAATGTTATATAGAGTTGGGATTAAGAGTCAGAAGACCTTCATAACCTAACCAAAGTATGTATGAATGAATGGTGAAGGATGGAATGATCCATGTCCGGAAGTCCGACGTGGATACATTCTATCCTTATGAATGTATGGTACTTGCATTGTATAGTTTAGTATGGCTGGAGGTTTTTGCTGTAATGAATACAGTAAAACTAACCAGCACTTTTTACAATATCAAATATTTAAGTTGACGTGTTTCAGGATTTTTCAAATAACCAACGTTAAGTACCGTTAACGACCTCTTAAAGCGATGGGCCGCATATAAATAGTGAAACATATATTTTTTTCTTAAAAAATATTCCACGTGCAAACAGAATGTGATTTATAACAAATCAAATATATTACAAATGTTCTGCAATAGTCATATAGAAGGGGTGAGAAAAAAATCACTCATAGAAATGCATTATCCAATGTATCTCGAGTTCCAATTAATATTTTTCAATGAAACAAAATGGAAAATATTTCTTATAAGAAACCCCAGATATTAGATGTACTTATGACCCAATTGGCTGCAACCCTTATTTTATATTTAAAAGAAACTACATTTCTTATCCATATTTTTATTTTGAAAATTAGGGTATGAACTCAAAAAAAAATTAAAAAATGCATTTTTGTTAACAATATCGAATATTTAAGTTGACGAGTTTCAGGATTATTAAATAACCACCCTCAAGTACCATTAGCTACCCCTTAAAGCGATGGGCCGCATATAAATAGTGAAACATATATTTTTTTCTTAAAAAATATTCCACGTGTAAACAGAATAGGATTTATAACAAATCAAATATATTACAAAGGTTCTACAATAATCATATTGAAGGGGTGAGAAAAAATCACTCATAGAAATTTATTATCCAATGTATAAAATGCATTATCCAATGTATCTCGAGTTCCAATTAGTATTTTTCAATGAAACAAAATGGAAAATATTTCTTATAAGAAACCCCAGATATTAGATGTACTTATGACCCAATTGGCTGCAATCCTTATTTTATATTTAAAAAAAAATACATTTCTTATCCATATTTTTATTTTGAAAATCAGGGTATGAACTTAAAAAAATTAATAAAAGCATTTTTGTTAACAATATCGAATATTAAATAACCACCCTCAAGTACCATTAGCTACCCCTTAAAGCGATGGGCCACATGTAATAAGTAAAACATATATTTTTTTCTTGAAAAGTATTCTACCTGTAATCATAATGGGATTTATAAAATATGCAAATATATTACATTTTTTTTCCACAATACTAGTATTAAAGGGGTGAGAAACAGTCACCCCCAGAAATGGATAATCCAATTGAAAAATGGAAAATATTTATCATAAAAAACAATAATAAAATTAAGTTGAAAAATACGTTAATTATGTACTTTATTGTTTTCTAAAGTTATGCTACATGAGCAATAAAGCGTTTATCCTACACCTTTATTTGGATATTACAGTCGAGTCGAGGGGACTGAAAACGCTTGGGACCGAAATTCTGGGGACTGCAATGTGTATTTAGTATAGGAGCCTTTCAGTCCCTGAGACATCCCCATGTATAAGAGCATTGCAGTTCCCAAGTAATTTCAGTCCCCGAGTTCTCAGTCCCCGCAACTCGACTGTATTGATATTCTTATTAAAATTAATTTTCATTTTCGAGTTAGCAAACATTTACTAGACCTGCATAGGAATACATTTCAAAATTTTATGTAAATGTTTATACTCCACATATTCTACAAAGTTTCGACAGTAATTATAATCTTTGTCAAAATGTTTGAAACATAACAATTTTTTACACCAACCACATCATATAATAGCCATATTGTGCATCCTTCTACTTCGCACCGTATATTGCAAGAATCTCCAAAACTAAAATAAACAGGATTTTCAATTTTATCTGGTTTTTCATCTATGCAACCACTTTTGTACCAGGAATATTTAAAAATATTCGTATGTCTCGGCAAAGAAAGCTGGTTGTGGACTAGAAATTGAATTTTTATGATGTTATTTCTTAAAAGTAAATTTAAATCACAATCCATTAAAATCACTTGATCTGAGAATTATCGAATGAAATTTTTTCACACGCCGAACTCATATACATAAAGTGGTTGAATCTTTCCTGTTGTTCCTTTTGTTTTTTTTTTGTTAACAATTTTATTTGCTGGCTTTGTTTCCTTTATAACTTTATCACAGTATACACCTCAAGAATCAAGTAATAGTACAGACTGACGACCTACATTTGGATAAAATATTTTTTATAATCAAACTTTAGAGATTTGTAATTAAAAAATTTATTCATCAACTCATTTTTTATATTATTCCATAAAAATAAACAAAAATGTGCTCACTTGTAGTTAGTTTTCAAGATTTGTATGCTTCTACATACACTTTTTCTGGTCTAAATAAACTAGCTTCTACAATAGGATCAAATTGATCACTTTGCTCCTTTATCACTATAGAAAATGGTGATAGTAGTTGCTCAGTAGCTGACATAAGTGATTGCATGGAACTGACTGTACCAGGCATTGTACTTGTTTTTCTCGTTCAACTACTAATGTTCTTCCAGAATGCATTTCTAATTGGAATCCACTTTGATTTAAACTGTACAAATTCTGCATTCCAATTGTTGGAATACACGACTTTACGTCAGCGACAAATGCATCTGCTTTAGTTTGAAGTGCTGAACCACTTTCCAATGTTTATGTACTGATAAAATTATTTACTTTTCTAGATACTATTCTATGAGCCTTTGAAACTTTAATAACCAATTTTAAGAAGCCTTGAATCTTAAGTCTTCAGACCCAATTTCTTTTTGAACATGTAATGCCAATCTATGTATATCGCGATCATGAATTATTGAATCACTTTCAACAGCAGCTTTAAAATTATCTAGTGTATATTGACAAATTCGTGCAATTTTTTCTCTATATGTTCCACTTTTATTAATCGTATGAACCAAACGTTTGACTGATAGATGAGACTTTTCTGAATTCTTTTTGTACACTTTCAATACTGAAGATCTTATTCTTGCCGCTTCTCCAAAATTCTACGTTTTTATGTTTGTATTCGAAACTAATTTCTTCATTATCTTCTGTACACTGTTCTGTCGGTACTATGACACGATCAGGGAAGTTGTATTGTATTTTATCCCCGACAATCTTAACATCATAGTCTTTATATTCTTCATGAAAATCCAACGACTCTTGAATAATTGTGTACATCATTAAAGTCATTTGTAGCATCTATTAATATCTGTTTAAATTTTTCTGATAACTGAATTTCTTTATAATTCGTTACACTATCTGGTATTTGTAAGGTTTCAAAATACGTTAATAATAAATTCACTACGTTTAAAGGATTAATCCTCATCTTTGAATCTAAAATAGTAACATTGAAATAATTCTTTATTGCGATTATATAATAGAAATTTAATTGAAATGAGAAAAAATGCAATGTACATATTAAATACTCTGGAGCTTTTGTCAATAATAACAAGTT
Organism: Gastracanthus pulcherrimus; assembly: GCA_949152435.1. Classification (NCBI taxonomy): domain Eukaryota; kingdom Metazoa; phylum Arthropoda; class Insecta; order Hymenoptera; family Pteromalidae; genus Gastracanthus; species Gastracanthus pulcherrimus. The sequence continues at coordinate 53,638,446 of OX424572.1, forward strand.
GGGTGAAACTCTTTTCTGCGAGCCATGGCTAAGATTAGTGTATTTACGATAACATATATCTGTTCGGCGAGCTATTAATAAGATAAGTAGACAAAAATAACATCTGGCTTCAATTGAGTTTAAATTTTATAATTTTGTCGAAATAATAGTAATAATAATAATGATGACATAAATAATAAAAAAAATCAAAATAATAATAATAATAATAATAATAATAATAATAATAATAATAATAATAATTTTCTTTTTTTTTCTCGAAGGTATGTAGGAAATGCCACCTAAGGCACATCCGACTAGGTCTATACGGCAGGATACTGTAGGTCTTGTTTCGGATGCATCCGCCGTGTGTATAATATAGGATGAAAAAGAAAATAAACAAAAACGTGAAAGAAATACATAGCCGTTACATCGCAAACCGACCCACTAAAACCTACCACCCTCACCTCTTCTGGCGGAACCCACCCTGTACCGTTTATCACATTACCTCTGGGTGATGCTATTCTAGTATCGTCTCGACAATCGCTGCTGCCTTCATTCAGGTCAAAGGAACCAAATTTAAAAATTTGTAATTTTAAATTCCAGGGAAAGTTAGATCTAACCCCTTACTACTTGGCCTTAATAATAATAATAATAATTAAATAGTATTCACAATTTATAAGTCCTGTAGCCTGCAGCGTTTGTGAAAAGTTATGGTAATATTAGTACTCGGAATCAATCGATTCTCAGCAATTCCATATAAAAAGTGCAACACAAGTCAGCTTTCAAGTAATTTTTACTCGACAATTTATTCGACAATCGAGGTTTAAACAAATTTTACGATATTCTTTGGGGTTTGAAGAGAACCATCGTAAGGCTAGAGTATACTTGAAGGGGTCAAGAAATTAAAATATTTTTCATTTAAAAAAGAGTTCCTTGAAGCTCACTTTATACGTTAGAAAGCTCCAAATTGCATTTTAAAGCATCCTATAAGTTTCTTTAATACTTTTATAGTATTTAATTACATTGACTTATATGCAATTTGCAATCTTTAAAGTCGTTTTTCTTAGCAATTAATTTTTGTCCTTAAAAATGCTTCTTGCGCAAATGTACACGGTGAAATGATATGAAACTTCGCATGATTATTGTTTTTTATATTATAAACACATTGTCGGAGTGATTTTTTATATAACCCCCGTATACAAATTTTACTCACATAAATCAAAAAATAATACATAATTATATTCCATAAGTTCGCGTGGAAAGTATGTATACGAGAGTTATATGAAAAATCGTTCTGACAATATGTTGATAATGTAAAAAACGATAATCCTTTGAAGTTTCATACTATTTCACCACACGCATTTGTACAAGGGGCATTTTTATGATCAAAAATGAAGTGCTCAGAACATCGACTTTAAAGATTGTAAATTGTATATAGGCCAATGTAATTAAATACTATAAAAATATTCAAAAAAATTATAGGATGCTTTAAAAAACATTTTAGAGCTTTCTAACGTATAAAGTCAGCTTCAAGGAATGGTTTTTTCAAGAAAAAGAAGTTGATTTTTTTATCCCTTCAGGTGTACTCTAGCCTTAAGATGTATTCTTATGTGTTGGCTTCAAAAAACTAAAATTTAGTTTAAGAATGTTATTAGAATTTTAGAATATCCTAAAAAAATTTGGTAATTCGATGAATTTCGATAGTTATGGGCCTATGAAGGGAACGCATCGCAGTGATCCGAAGTATATCCCGCAGCCGAGATTCATCTTAATCAAGGCGTTCAATTCCATATATTTATATTTCGTATTCAACAAATAAAAAATCCTCAAAGGTTGTTCAATTTTTCGACCAAAACATAAGAATACTCCCTTAATATATCATTGCACTATTCATTGGATATATACGTACAATTGTTTGAAGCTTACATATAGGCTTCATATCATATAATGAGATTTACTATGTCTTACTGCATATTTACAGAATTTATTTAAACAAATCTCGAAAATTATGTTTGTAGCAAATATTTTTTATGATTTTTATGTGAAACAATAATGTTCGGATAACGAATTAAAAAATATAGTGTTGTCAAATTCCCTCATTTTGTCAAAATTTATTTTTTGTTTCTTTATTTAAGTATTATTATTAGAGATAAAAATCACCAAAAAAGTGCTAGTACCGTTATGGCATCCGACCCATCAATTAGGCGATGGCATGTGCGAAAGTTCGCGTAAATTGTATATATTTTGGTCACGAATTTTCGTCATATTTTGAATGGTTTTGTGACGGTCACATGACCGTCACATGACGGTCTTACGACTTCGGTGATAGTCACGTCGCATCACTGTCCAGGAGGTAAAAATAACGACAATGTGTTTATATAAAAGTAAACTATATATTAAGAACACTGCGCTCTCTGCTCTGAATACAAAAAAAAGTTCGAGCTCGCTCTCTTCCGCACGCCGGACGTCTTTCGCAGTCGAGTATTCCAGAGTCTTCTTCTTCGACGTGCCTTATTACTTTATTATATTTTATTTCACCGACTGCGGCGCTCAGCAGCGCACGGGCAGTAGCGATGTAGAGAGGGGAAGTGAGGGAAGAAAAAGGAAAGATGTAGTTCTTCCCTTTGTGCTCACGCGCAAGAGACACGAAGTCTAGCGCTTCGCCGACAGATTTAAAATTACGGAATAATTTAGGTAACTAAATGGGAGAGCGCATGAAGTTGTCAACAACTTAGAAGTGCAAGTCGTAATCAACTTTCGATCCCCCATGTGGTCACCTAAATTTTGTGTAATTTTGTATCAAGCGCAACTTTTCATCCAAATATCCTCAAAGATGCTCCAACCACTAAAATGAAAGGTCTTAATGTCAGCTTGGATTAGTATTTTAAGGCACCTTATAAGGGCCTTATCCACAACGTAACTCGATTTCTGATCGGGATGCTCATATTTATCTTTAAAGAACTTTAAATCTAAGGGTTTAAAAAAATCAGAAAAAATTTACGAGTATTCTACATACCAAATAAAACCGTTTTGACGGCGATGTTGAAAAAAATGTTCTCTTGATTTCCTACAGAATAACACATATACATATATTTAAAAAAAATAATGTGTATGTTTGCGCAGCATAGGATAATAATATTTTGTAAGTACTATTTTTTTCGGAACCCAAAAATACCTTTCATATTTTGATCAAACTCTGCGATCCAAGAGGTTTAGAGTTGCTTTGTCAGATGTGCTAATAATGTTACATAAATAAATTCAAGCTACTAGTAATAGATTGTTGTATGACTTACAATGATATCTGACTTGAGCTCCGGTCGCCATTTTAACTTTGAAGTAACGAGTCTGGAGTGATTAAGGCGCACGTAGAATGAAACATCTGAGACAGTAAGGTCTTGATCGTAAGTTCTCCATATATTAAACTCAGCATTCCTAGCATCTGGTATGTTTCCGTACATTCTTAAACTTTCAATTGCATCTGAAAACAGATAATCATATAAGCATCTGCATAAATTAATCGCATAAGATTTCTTCTTCAACGTCTAAGGTACAAGCAATTGTATGTATGGCCTGGATGTCTGTCAGCCAGGGACCTGTACGTAACTAAATGATTCGTTCCTTATGTTACATAATTAATTCGTTATTTTAAACAAATAATTTTAATTATTTAATTCAAATAATTTCGTTACGTTATAAAATAATAAGACTTTTGTTACTTTCAATACGTTGATATTATTGATAAAAAGAAAGTATCGTAACTTACGTTACGTTATTCACCAATTGTAATGAAAGTTTCGTTACTATCGTTGAATTAATCAAAGTTATATAACGAAAGTAATAAAAGTAACTAAGCTATTCTTGTAACTAACACACTGAGAGAAGGCTTTATTTGTACTTTTATAATAAAGATATTTCTGCTTCCTCAAAGAGGAAGTTTTGTTAGTAAAGACCGCTGCCAATTCATTGGCACTTAGCTTCCTCCAACTAAATAAACTGTCAATATAAATTTCTTTATTCTAATTCATTAATTTTAAATTGGTTTATCTCTTTCTAATTAGTTACTCAATAAAAGGTGTGTTTGATTATTATTGATTATTCAATCTAAATAAAAAAATATAACCTCAAATATCTTAAAAGATAAAAAACTTCATAATTTGGGAAAAGAGCTCAGCGAATAGATAGCAAAAAACAACCTTATTCACTAATTAGTTCAATTTATTTAAAAATATTTCCATCATATGTTTCCAAGATATCGCAGTTTAAAGAAAAAATGACATTTTCGAGTATAACAAAAGAAGGGAGATGACTAATGAAAAATTTCGTGTCGGAGAAGACAGGTAATTTTATGCGCTTACAAATGCATTTAGACTGAAGCGATCGTATTATTTCTAACATACTAAAATCATTTACCTAATCGATTTCAGAATATCGTAAAATAGAAAAACCGTTATAAAACAAAAGCTAGTCGACGAATCTTCAAATTTCTTTTAAATTTCGAATCTTTATTAAAAATGAAATAAATAAGCTGAGTTTTGTAAAAATCACTACACCGTTCTCAAGATACCATCGATCAAAAAAAAATTTAAAAAATACATAACCTCAAATATCTCGGAATATAAAGGTCATTATATTCTGGGCAAATAAGTAAGCCAAGAGATAGAGTAAAACTACCTTTTTGGAAAGTTTCAGATAAAATACTGCTAATTTACTCCAGTAATCGTTGGAAATAGACAATTGATTTATTTTACAAAATGTTTTTTTCTCGAAAAAAGAAATGGATGACGGCTTAAAAATTTTACTGAATATTCTTCTCCATATTCCTTCGTACCTCAATTTTCAAAAATTTTCCATCTTATATTTTCCAGATATCACCGTTCAAGCAAAAAATTACGTTTTTGTTTATGGGATCTTGTAAAAATTACGTAAGGGATATTTTCCGCACTTTTAACTCCCCCTACCCCCGTATAAGGAACCGTAAGTTTTTCGTGACCCCTACCGCCGCCCTCCCCATTTACGTAAGATTATCTCGTTCAAAGGAGGATGGGAGAGGGGTAAAAACTTACTTTATCAAATCAATTTAATTTTCCAGTGACGAAATATTTCTTAAGGTAGGGTTATAGTGAAAATACAAACTTTATTTATTGTTTAATCTTGTGAGATAAAATTTTAAAACTTATGTAGGATGAATAGGTTCTGTATCAATTTTTAGCTCAAGGTATCGATTATTTTCGGAGTTATTGACAAAAATCGATTTTTTTAAACGAAAATGAACATATCATAATGTGGTCAGTGCTATCACATATTGTTTCGTCAACTTAAGAATATATAAATAAATAGATAACAGTAACACATTATATAACACATACACATTTATATTGCACATATATCTATCGCGTCAAATATAAAACGTATTTCATTCTTTCTTTGTTTATACAACTATTCACGCTAACAATTACACTCACACTCCACACTTAAAATAAATTAAGACTACACAGAATTTAACGAAATACAATCCTCAGACCTATGACTAATCACTTATGGACTCTTGTCGCCGTGTAATTCTTTAAGGTGCCTACCTAACGCCGTTTTAAACTTACATAGTGCACTATGTCTGTGTCATCAATCATTATTACGTCTATCCATGTGTGAGAATCTTTAATGTGATGAGTCGCGCCATGGTCTACTATACGAAAATTAAGGTCATCAGCTAGTCGCCTAATCAATTTTGCATCGTCTGACGTCTTTAGTAAATTTGCATTCAGATCGCCCATGATTATTTTGTGGCTATAATCTTGAGTGTGCGTGGTGAGTTGATCGGTAACATCAGAGCTCTGGAGAAACGGGACGTGAGGTGGTCTATAAATAAGTGCAACAAAGACGGGCGGTAGACTACCCTGCTGCACACTTCACATGATATATTCTGCAATAAGCGGCTTTCCCTCCTGTATAGTCGATGAACTGCACAGAAGGTTGGCTTTGAAGGAGTTATGAATATATAAGACTAACGCGCCTCTGAATTTGTTACGATCGAGTCTAATGCAAGAATAGCCATTAATCTGAATACGATCACTCTCAACGTCAGAGCAGAGGTGCGACTCAATAACTCTCAAGAGATGGTAGGCGGGACCAGTGGAAAGATGTTGTCTGAGGATCTCAATGTGTCCTAAAAGAGAAGTCACATTGATGAAACCTGCTCTTAATCCCCTACCGTGTAACCCCCAATAGTACCCTTGGCTAGTCATTCCGAAGCGGCAGCCTTGGTTTATTTAGAAGCTATAGTGACAACCGCTGAACTTCTATTTACTGTATTACACAATTTCTTGACCTACGATTCGCTTGAGTTTATCCCGTAGGAAGACAATATCGCCTGAAGATCAGCTACTGAGGTAAATTCATGAAAGACATCGCCATCACGTCTCTTGATCAGGAAACGGTCCTTTCTATGCCATACATATTTAAAATTAAGCCTCACCGCAAGGGCCTTTAGGCTTCTGAATTTTAAGAAAGAGTCTCTGTCTAGGAGCTCATTGATGAAGATTTTAGCATTTATTATTAAATCATTAGTTTTCTGGTCAAGGTGTCTACGTCTCTCGTATGGAAGCTTGTAATGAACATATTCGCATGCATAATTTCCCCTACTAATGCACTATTGGAGAGGGTAACAACTCACGGCGACCGTTTACTCCCATCTTTCGCGGAAATTGGTCGTTACTCCCATCTTTCGGTGAAATCGAAGCAGGCGGATGCTTATAATGTCCTCTTTCCGAATCAGTGGGAGGACCCCGCGCAGCACAATGTGTGCAACATCAATCCTATTAGTATCATCACCATCATGAATACTCGAAATAATTACATCTTTACTTGCATTGATGCTGCTGCCGCGCACGTCTCCCCCATCGACCAATTTTACCCGCGTGCTACGTCGGAGCGATAGCTCTACTTATTAACATTGTCATTATTATTAATGTTCGAGTTAAAATTACTATTATTATTATTATTATTATTATTATTATTATTAGTGTTATTATTAATAGTGGTCGACGAGAAAGCATTTTCTTCATTTCTAGCGAGTATGCTAAATCTGCAGATTTCTAACAGGTTTTATGTTTCTGTATTTGTGTGTTCAGTGTTCTCCATTTTTCTTAATATTGTGTCATGATTATTATTACTTTTTTTGATAAAATTATCTATTGTTTGTGTCATAGTGGCTTGAAAGGTGTGGTTATGATTTTTTAGGTTGCATACTTCTTGACAGAGTGCTTGTTCTTCGCTCTGCAACTCCTCCAGCTAGGAGTGTTGAAGATACAGCGTTTCTTCTATTTTCTGCAACTTGGATTCAATTGAGAGCGTTAAGTTGTAAGTTGTGTATTGCTGGTAATGAGCTTCACGCATTAACAATTGCCTTCAATTTGTTTTCAAGAGAAGCATTGTGCCTAGCAAGCGCACTGTCAATATTTTTAGAGGTCGAATTGGCATACTTTACTAGAAACGAGACCGTTGTTCCCTTTTTAATCGAGGTCGGGTCCAACATTCGCAATGCCGATGCGTTTACTGCGTCTACGCTGAGAGAGAGAGAGAGAGAGAGAGAGAGAAGGAGAGAGAGAGAGAGAGAAGAGAGAGAGAGAGAGAGAGAGAGAGAAGGAGAGAGAGAGAGAGAAGGAGAGAGAGAGAGAGAGAGAGAGAAGGAGAGAGAGAGAGAGAGAGAGGAGGGGAGGAGAGTGAGAGAGAGAGAGTCTCCTTGTCATATACTGTATTGCCGCATCGCGACATACAACGTTTTATGCACTAAATCTCGCGCCTTGATAGTTCAGATGGAACTAACGGATTTCAAAAGACAGTACGTATCAGTTTCCATGCAAAAAATTGCTGAAAATACGATAATCAGACAGACTTTTCCAACTTACTTTTTTATGTGTATGTAGTTGTGTGTGTTTGTGTAGACACGCACACACACACACAAACACACATAACTACATCCACATAAAAACGTAAGTGGGAGAAGCCTGACCTTGATGCGCTAAATTCACAATTTTTATCGCTAATCATAGCACTGCCGACGAGCTGCGTGGTCTGAACCAACGTAGCAGAGATGGCTTCGAATCTCATAAGTAATACCTACGATATGATCCACGAACTCACACGCATACAACACACATACATACAATCTTTTATATACAAGGAGAGGGAATAAGCGCGAGACACATTTTAAGTTTGTTCAGTCTGCCGAATCCTTTAGTTCCATCTCGACTATCGACACACGAGGTTCACTAGGCGAAACACTGTGTGTTGCGATGCAGCGCTAAATTTTAATTAGTTTACCTGTAATCAGTTATATAACATGTAATGGCAGTATCGCGGCTCGTATGGGTCGGATCCTAATAATCTTTTTCTTAAAATTCATGTTTTTAAAGCATATTCCAATGCATTTAGTTGCAATACTTAGATATTACAAACTTCGAAAAAGAGGTAATTTTTAAACTAAAATTCTTTACTTTTGCATGCATAAAGTACCTATTAATATCTTTAATTTTCCACCAGTTGAATTAAAGAATTCCCAAAAGTATAAACGTGAAAGCGAATCCAAAATGTTGCATAAGCAATCTTGCAATTGGTTGCCATTTTGAAAATTGAAAATCGGACCTGGTTCATCTGAGTTTTTGGTCATAAACATCCATTTTGAAAAAAAATGTTTTTTTAATTTTTGAAACCTACTAATCCTATGTAAAATTTACTTCTAAACACCTTCATTAGAGTAACTTTTTTGATAAAACCCATATTTATCGAGTTATATTAAGAAAAGTAAAAAAAAGAGCCGTAATTGGGTCATTCTTGCATAAATAATCGCAGTTGTGTACCAGACCCATTCTAACGAATTTAGGGGCAAATTCTACTAGTCAAAAGCTATCACTAGACTCCTCAGTGATAGCTGTAGGTTGGAGTTGGGCTAACTCACACTCTTTTGTTCCTGACACGCCGACTATATTGGCCAGAAATGTATGGAAATGCGACGCGTTACGTAAGAGATTGTGAGTTATGTAAAAGATGTAAAATCGAGCAACGTGCGAAAAAAGGATTAATGGGAACGAGAAAAGTAGATAGACCATGGAAAATGGTAGTAGTCGACTTCATAGGAGAATAACCGCGTAGTAAAGCGGGATTCAAAAATTTAGCGATGTACCAAGATTTATTCTCGAGATATATTATACGTGTACCGATTAAAATGAAAACAGCGGTAAATATAACATACGCGTTAGAAAATCTAGTGTGCAACACCGAAAGTACTTATCAGTGATAATAGTAGATAATTCAAAAACGAAAATCAATTAGACACGAATTAACACCTGCTTACCATTCGCAAAGCAATCCGGTCGAAAGAGTTAATAGAGATATGAAGGTAAGAATTTCAATATACATTGAGAAAATCCATAAAGAATAGGATAAGTACATACCGCAGCTCCAATTTGCACACAACACAAACGTGCATAGCACAGCAGGCAAAACACTTGCAATTCTAGTGTACGGACGGGAACTCATACCCCAAAATATTGGAGACACAAAGTAGAAATGCAGAAGTGAGAAAGCGAAAATTCGCAACAACCGATAGAGCGCAAGGGAGATAAAAATAACGAGTGCGAAGGGGAGTCCGATAAAGAATCCGAAGGGCCATCACATGATTACGAAACACGGGCATCGTGAAGACGCAGAGAAAAATTACGAGAAAATAAAAACGACATATAGTCAGTAAACGTAAGAGAAATAACCTCAGATTAAATTAAAAATAAACAAAAAGAGAAAAATGTGGTGATAAGGAAATAAATAATAATAAAACTGAAAATTCATGAAATTTGGATATTAAGAATGACAAATTTAAAACACGTGCACGACACAACACAAATACAAATAGACAAAGAAAAGTCTAGACAGCAAAAGAATTATAATAAAAATTAGAGAGAAGAAAATATTAAAATACGCGAATCGTGTTGAGAACGAACAAAATATTATCGTCATCAGAGAAAAATATTAGCGCAAATTTAGCACATAATTACGGAGGGTTATGCAAAATTATAGGCCAAAAAGGCGAAAACATTTATGAATTAGAAGATGAAAACAGTAAAAAGATAGATAGTACTTGGCATACGAAAGAAATGAGAAAATGCTCAGAAGATATGGTAGAAAAAGAAATAAAGAATAGGGAAGCAAAAGTACAAAAAGAAAGGGGCAGAGAAAACCGAAACGAGCGAGTTCAATACATTTAAATTTCTTCCTTCTTATCTTATTTTATCCATTAGTCATTATTAAAAAATGGGATTTTTTAAGCATTTTCAGAAATTAAATGAAAATTATATTATTTCAAGGAAGTAGAAGACGATTTCTTAAATTTTAGCAACAATTTCTTTTGTTGGACAAACAAAGATGTGACTCAATTTTTTTCAGGCTGACAGTAAGGTAAGAAAGTTAATTTTCGAAAGAATCATTATTAAATGGCAATATTTATAATGAAAACCCTTCAGCTTATAATATAAAGTATTAATATATTAGTAAAGAATATAAAATGAATGAAAAAGCACAAACACCGAAGTATGGCATTAACTTTTATACATGCTGTACTACGATATAGATAAACTAATAACATTGGAGCACAACTTTAGATAGTTATATCTTTAAAAAAAGTACCGCTTGTTATGTCCAGCTTTTTATGTATAACTTATATGATTATTTTACATTACATACTAGTTTTTCAAAACGATCTAAAGAAAACCTGGTTTACAATAAATAAAAATGTCCGTCTTGTGAGAGGTCAAGATAGGGCTCCTGTGTTAAAAACTGAAATTTTAAAGCTAAATTTCTCGAATTTGGATACCGCAAGGAGGGTTAAGATTTCAATAACGTATAAAACACAGCTAAATTAATATATGATAAAAATTTCAAAAGACTTTAAAGAAAATCAATTATTAAGTGAAAGTCCTTAAGATAGTTCTATACCCAAAAAGTCAAATTCTACCGAAACAACGCTCTGAATTTCAAGTCTGTTACATATAAGCATATCAGAAAGTTATTTGTGCATTTATACTTAAATTGATCAGTATAATTTGGTTTTATTATCAGATAGCCATTTCAAATTGTGAAATAAGGATTAAATAAACGTTTTTCACCAGGTTCCATGAGCATACAATTTTCTCAAAGGCTTTTCTATCACATTTTTTATATTTTTGACACAAAAATAACAACATTGTATGATTTACATTTTCAAAAAAAATGTATTATTATAGTATCAGGCATTTAAAAAAACATGTGAATGTAATATAAGTATTACCGAACTATTTTATAAAAAAATCAAATCTCATGCGCATGGAGCATCATGAACATAAAAAAATGTAGGTCGTGAAAAATGCATTTAAAGTTTTTATTTTCTATGCTACATAATGTTAATTACTTTATTAAAATCATTATAACTTTACTTAGTTTTAGAGTTATGATATCTATGAGGTCTTAAAATATTCATTTGATTATAAACTATAATACAACTTAATAAAAAAATCGATTTTTTTAGTGCTTTTGGGTAACCACCTTAACCCATTTCTTCCCAATTGGCCATTTTATATTCGATTGGTTTTTTGCCTAAAAAATTGTCGAAAAAAAAATAATAATAACCAATAGCACTTTTCTGAAGTAAAATTGTCCGCTCTTTCCGATTCTGAAGTCAGAATTTTGAAATTTCCGTTGGAAAATTTCAAAATGGTGGTTTGAATTTGATGAAAAATCAGAAATACATTTTTTAACATTTCGACATGCTTGTTTAGAATAAAACGGGTTCAACGAAGATCTTGATATGGATTCATGTTGCAAATGATATTATTGTTCAAACATTTCACGTGTCCAAATTTTCCTGAAAAATTTTCCAAGATGGCGCCTGTGACATCATGAAATAATCGGAAACTTCATATATTTTTCAAAAATTTTCTAATTTATACCAAATTTTGAATACTGAGGTTCTCGAGGTCGCTGATGATGAATCTAACATCGAATTTGAAACATTCAAGATGGCGGATCCAATAGGGCGGATATTTTTTTCAAAAGTCAACCGATTTGGGCCAAATTTGATATACGCGGGTTTTCAGGGTCGCCAATAACGAATCTGAAATCAGATTTGAAAAAATTCAATATGGAGAATCCAAAATGGCCGACATTTTTTTCAAACGTCAACCGAATTGGATTTAATTTTGTATATTTACTTTTGAAATAATGGTTGAAGAAATTATTCATTTTTTTCAACGTGGTAAGAGTCGAAACAACTTGAACATATATACTCCTCACATTCCATACAATAAATATTGGAATATGATGGATTTGTCTAAAACAAGTATCGCAAAAATGTTTTTTGCACTCAAAGCAATAAAATACCGTTCTTAGGCTACACTTTATACAAACTCTTCTACGATCAGGTATTGCAAGTTTCAAATGCTTTGATAACTTCTTTGTAGATGGCTCTAAATAAGAATTCGCAACACTTTCTGCGAAATCTTTACGTGGCATTTTCTTTTCATTCACCATATTGTACAAAATCAAAACATTCGTCAATGAAGATTGAATCAACCTCCACAAAACAAACCGTGTCCATTTCTTTGAACCAATATTCGTTCTCATGTCACTGCAGTATTGGTCATAAAGGTCAACCCCACCCATAAACTTATTATACGTCTTGAACGCTCCAGGCAATTGAATTGGTACTCTTCCTTTAGTTGTTTTATCAAATCTTTCCATTGAAATTGTAGGAGTAACGCCAAGAGCCGTAGATAATATAAACACTGGTTTTGAGTCCATTACAGTAATATAATTTATACCACTATTTTCCTCATGACTTACTACATAGGAACCCCTTACGGCTTTATTTTTATCCATTTTATGTTTGTTCATCAATTTTTCTTCTTCAGGATTTATCGTTTTTTTTTACTTTTTATTTGCATTCTTCAAAACTTTAGGAAACATATTATTTGTGAAGACACGATCATCTCTAACCGTTCCTATTGCACGGAGATTTTGTTTTTTCAAATGTACTAACAAATCAGGAGATGTAAAATATATTTTACAACATCTCTTTTGGAGACCGTAATTAGGAAAGTGCAAAGCATTTTCATAACTGCCCTTGATTCTAAACTGTATTTAGAAAATTTTGCATCATTTATACCATCATTCTTTCCACAATAAATATCTAATTCTAAAACAAATCCGTTTGAAGTGCAGAGGAACCATAGATTTATTCCAAAACGTATTGGTTTGTCTTTAATGAATTGTTTTAGAAGGGTGCGACCAAAAAATTTAATCATCATTTCATCGGTTGACAATGATGAGCAAAAGAATCCAAATTGTTTTATATTTTTTCTAAAAATATTTAACAGTACAAGTACTTTCCAAACTTTGTCACTATCAACCTTATCCGAATTTTTTGAAGTTTTCAAATTAGACTTGATTTTTTCAAAAGAATTTCTACTCATCGTATTTGAAACAATATCAGAGTGCAACATTTCATCTGTTGCCCAATAATCTCTATAACTCTTACGAATATTGAAAATAGAAAATATAATTATACCTAAAAATTGGTTGAAATTATCAAAATCCAAATCAAAATCATTTTCATTGCTAGCATCAATAATTTAATTTTTCATTTCATTACAAAAAAACATTTCAAATAATTCTCGAGGACTTTTGTCTAGGACTTTCTGTTTTATTGCGTCAAAATTAAATATTTCTGAGTCAAGTTGAGAATTGTATACTTTTTCATTATCTAACCATTTTGTAAGAGTGTGACTCTTTTAACTTTTTATCATTCCGGAAAAAATTTCGATAAACTTCTTCGTAAGAAGAGACTGTTGCATCAGTGAGAGTATGACGTTGAATGATTTCGTCATCACTGTTCAAACCCTCTACGTCACTGTTTTCATCGTTTGGTACAAATAAAACTTCTTCATCGGTATGTTCATCTTCACTGTCATAATCATAAACATTGCTATCTTCAATACTTCTATCAAAACTGTCATTTTCTGTAGATTTACGTTTTGACATATTTGCGAAAGTTTTATAAAACTTATTTATGACAAACTGATGAAAAAATTATCTGATAACCTTGGTAAAATTGCTACAAGAATAAACGACTAACTGTGAGAAACAGCTAACCTGCTATCCTGAACAGGATAGTTACAAATACCAGATTGGAAATCTCACCAACTATCCTGAAAAGGAGTGTTGGAGAGGCACCAGAAGAAAAAAGTGAATATCCTCTAACTATCTTGAGAAAGACTGATAGAGAAATAAACACTTAGCCAGAATGGAAAACTCGCCAACTATCCTGAAAAGGACTGTTGGGGAGACATTTGAAGAAAAAAGTGAAGATCCTCTAACTATCTTGAGAAAGACTGTTATAGAAATAGACACTTTGCCAGATTGGAAATCTCGCCAACTATCCTGAAAAGGACTGTTGGGAAAGCAGCCAAGGAAGAAAGTTCCAAAAATTATTGTAAAGAATGTGAGGAGTATATATGTTCAAGTTGTTTCGACCCATACCACATTGAAAAAAATGAATAATTTCTTCAACCATTATTTCAAAAGTAAATATATAAAATTGAATCCAATTCGGTTGCCGTTTGAAAAAAATGTCGGCCATTTTGGATTCGCCATGTTGAATTTTTAAAACCAGATTTCAGATTCGTTATCAGCGACCCTGAAAACCCGCGTATATCAAATTTGGCCCAAATCGGTTGACTTTTGAAAAAAATATCCGTCATATTCGATCTGCCATCTTGAATTTTTCAAATTCGATGTCAGATTCATTATCAGCGACCTCGAGAACCTCAGTATTCAAAATTTGGTATAAATTAGAAAATTTTTTTAAAAAATATGAAGTTTCCGATTATTTCATGATGTCACAGGCGCCATCTTGGAAAATTTTTCGGGAAAATTTGGACACATGAAATGTTTGAACAATAATATCATTTGCAACATGAATCCATATCAAGATCTTCGTTGAACCCGTTTTTTTCTGAACAAGCATGTCAAAATGTTAAAAAATGTATTTCTGATTTTTCATAAAATTCAAACCGCCATTTTGAAATTTTCCAACGGAAATTTCAAAATTCTGACTTCAGAATCGGAAAGAGCGGACAATTTTACTTCAGAAAAGTGCTATTTTTTAGGCAAAAAACCAATCGACATTAAAATGGCCGCTTGGGAAGAAATGGGTTAAGGGGACCTAACCACCATAAAATTACAAATAAATAGATTATATGTTTTTAGGCAAGAATAAATTATTCATCATATATTATCATATATTATTATTCTGCATACGAGATGACAATTATGAGTCGTCATGACGGCTGAGAACAATTTTCCCAGACGCAATATTTTTCTTTACTTTTTAATGTGATTATTGTTAATGGTACAAATATTGACTCTCGCTTAGAACCATTAGATACTCAAATTACTATTTTACTTCAATCTTTAATCAAGATTCTAGAAAGCTATGCGCGCTCTAAAAATAAAATGCTGCTTTGCGAACTGAAGTTGATCAACTAAAAGATTTGTTTGTATATTCTCCACCTAGTGCAGAATTACTAGTGACAGAGATTCCGTGCTCTTGAGATGTCTCTTTAAGTAAAGTTGCGAATGCGTAAATTTCTCAGTAAAAAGGAAGAAAAAAGCATAGGTAATCGAGAGGGGATATTTATTTCGCATATAACTTTCTCATTTATTATTAAATTTTAAGTCGGTGGTTTCCCGTGACCATGATTTAAGATCTAAACATAAATTCGGTAAATTTAATTATTCCGATCTATTCTCCGGTACTGTAAAATGCAAATTAAATATCTATATAAAATGCTACCTTCTGCTATATATAAATTATGCGCGTTAGCTAAAGAAAGAGTTGATTGTTATAATTATAATTATCTTTGGACCTATAAAGGTAATCTCTTTGTACGAATACACAATATATCTGATCGCATACCTATTCTTACTAAAGCGAATTTAAATAATATTCTATAATCAATTTTGCACTGTTGAAATGCATTGTTTATTCTCAAGTTTACTTTTAATTGCATTTTTCACACAAGAAGTTCTTTTTCTCTATCTAATGAATAGCTATTGATTATTATATTTATGAACGGTCGAAAATGAATAGTAATCTCGCACCTTTTTCCTGCGTATACGTTCAAATATAAGTTTGTTTGTCTTAAAAAGTAAGTAGCACGTATTTTATTGAATTATTTCATAACTAATGTTATGTATATATACATTGTTATGTTATACTTAATTTGCTCTACATTAAGTTTTTGACTTATCTAACTCGGTCATCAATCTCAACGCGACTATCACGAGTTGCCTTCATATTGATGCGCCAACACGAACTACTACTGTGTCTAGTCGTCGTAAACCGTTGGTAAATGTAGATTTGGGTGGTCCAAAATTTCCCGAAACTTAAATTTTCTTCTTGTAACCCCTTCAAAATGTTGTAATTGGCTTAAAAATGAGATATTTTGTCCGTCGGTTGCCTGAAGTTGAGATTAAGAGGTCTCTACCACCGCAAACAGGTTATAACATTTGATTTTAAGCACTTTTATTACATTAGCCGAACGAAAAATAATTATATGTTAATTTATCCAGCTACCAATTTGTTTTACGTTTATTATAAGCTTATTAACAACTTTACCGCATTAAGAAAGCCAAGAAAAATTTTTGTTCTTAAATCAAACTGTAGTTTGCTCATTTTTTCTAAAAAACCTGCTATATTCGGGGACTTTTCATGGCAGTATATTTCAACCAATTCGCACGTTCGACATCGCATTTTGAAGAGTAAATCGAGTACTATATACACAAAATTAAGGGATAATCGGTTATCTTGTGTTTTATATGCCAACCGATTATTCATTTTTATTTTTTATTTTGTTAGCCCCTTAATTATTTTTAAATGCACGTATTTCAGGGGCCAACTTGAATTTAAAAAATTTAAATAATAATAACCTTATTTATTTGAACTTTTTTAGTTACTAAAGATATGATAATTATGGTTTACTATATAATAATAAATGGCTACGAGCTCTAATCTACATTTTTAATACTTTACTTTAATATTTTTCTGATTTTAATTTAAATTAAAAATGTGCTGCCAATAAGCGCGTGGAATATCGAATTAAAAACTTTATAGAACTAATTTGGATACGTACACCTATTACAGGAAGAGAACTACTTGTCCGATAAATGTGCCGATTATTAATGACCATCTAAAGGTTCATAGTCTATGATACAACCTATTTATGCCATGACATATAGTAAACAATAATTATCATATATTTAGTAACTAAAAAAGTTCAGATAAATAAGGTTATTATTATTTAAATTTTTTAAATTCAAGTTGGCCCCTGAAATATGTGCATTAAATACAATTGAGGAGCCAACTAAATAAGAAATAATAAATAAATAATCGGTTGGCATATAAAACCCAAGATCTCGTCTCTCAATTTTTCTATACATAGCACATACTCGATTTACTCTTCAAAATTCGACGTCGAACGTGTCAATTGGTTGAAATATACTGTCATGAAAATTCCAGGAAAATAGCAGGATTTTTAGTGAAAAATGAGCAAACTACAATTTCATTTAGAAGGAAAAAATGTGTTGGCTTGCCTAATGCGGTGAAGTTGTTAATAAACTTGTAATAATAAAATTGGTTGCTGGATAAATTAACATACAATTATTTTTAGTTCATCTATGTAATAAAAGTGCTTAAAATCGTATGTTACATCCTGTTTGCGTTGGTAGAGATCTCTTAATGTTAACTTTAGGCAACCAGCGGACAAAATATCTCATTTTTAAGCCAAATACAACATTTTGAAGGAGTTACAAGAAGAAAATTTAAGATTCTGGAAATTTTGGACCACCCTAATGTGGATGTTAGATCATTAATGAAGCGACGTAATCTAGTTTACAGAAGAGCTCGTGATAGTGGAATGGACGTAATGCTGGCAGAATATCGGGCCTTGCGTGCATAGGTACTCAGTCTTTTGCGCCGATCTAAGAACTCGTATTATGCTAATTAAATATCCAAAGCGCTACGTGCAAATAACCTATGGAGATGCCTCGATAGGCTAGGCATATCATCTTCACACAAAACTTTGCTATTCACACTTTTTACTCCTGATCAAATCAACAAGCATTTTGTGTCAATCTCTCATAATCCTTCACTAGAATTACCACCATTAGTCACGTCTTTTTGTCCTTATCTCACCCAATTTTTGTTTACAAAGATGAGGGAGGCTGACAGTAGAGTCTTTATCTGAGGCAAATACTAAAACTTTTGGTCTTGATGGCATTTCAATCAATAATCTTCGAAACTCCTGCCCAGTGATCGTCCCTCACCTCACTAAAATCTTTAATGTTTCAATATTTATTGCTTTCTTTCTATATATCTGCAAACAGACCCTAATTACCCCCATCCCTAAATCATCTTTCATTTCAGACTTGAGTGACCTACGTCCCATAGCGAGGTTGTCTGAGTGTTCAAAAATTTTTGAACGAATTATTTCTAAGCAGTCAAAAGCCTATCTTAACTTACACAAATTCATTAATCCTCAGCAGGTAGGCTTTCGCTCTGGTCATAGCACTCAGACAGCTTTACTATGATCGAGTCGAAATTCATTGTTTTCGACAGTGTACCTCACCACATCTTCATCCATAAAATTCGTTCATTCAACATCAGCGATCATACAATTCAATGGTTTGTTTCCTACCTAGCGGACATATGTCAGGCCGACTGGATCCGTGCTTCTGCGGAAGTCCCTCAGGTATCAGTGCTTGGTCCGTTGCCTTTTGCCATCTTCATCAATGACCTCTCGACTGTTCCCCGCTTCGCTAGGTATATTCTCTATGATGATGACACATAAATTTACAGGAGATGCTATCGTTACGAACTTCTTGAGACGATCGCCAGAGTCTCAGAAGGTGCGAATGCTATTTACAATTAGGAATGTGCCAATTTTCTTTCTCTTAATATAAAGAAAACTAAAACTATGATTTTTGGTAGCCCGCAAAACCTAGCGACGATCAACTTACATGACTTGCCGTGCGTAACAGTTAATGGCTCTGTTGTGCCGTATGTATCTGAAGCTAAATTCTTGGTATCTGGTTGATGCCGGATCTCAGCTGGGAGAAGCAAGCCTCTTACAACTGTCGCAGGGTTTTGGTACCCTACGTCGTCTCAGATCGCACAAACACGCTCTTTCCATTTCCATCCATAAGTCATTACTTTAGACACTCATCTTTCCATCTTTCGATTATGCCTGCCCGGTTTACCATGACATCTCTAGGGAATATGATCTCAAGCTTCAGTGGATGCAAAACGAATATACAAGGTTCGTGTTTGGAAATATTCCTTAGAGAGATCATGTTACTCCCTATCGTAAGTGATTAGGCTGGCTAGAGGTTAAAGCTCGCCGAGAGTACTTCCTAAGTTCACTAACGTTCTGTATTTTAAAAGCTGAGGAACCCGAGTATCTCTTGTCTAATTTCATATTAATATCGAAACTCAACGTGCGAAGCTCGGATCGGCTATGCACAGATACCTTTCTCATACGGCAACATACCACATCCATAATGGTCAACTCCATCACCATATCCACCTCTAAATTCTAGCCTACCTGAATCCACTTCCTCTTTCCCATACAGTACAACATTCATCTCCACCATCAGATCCCACCTACTCTGTCACCTCCATACATGCGGTGCTGAAGCCTGATCCAATCTTACATATAATTCGGTGTTTCTAGTTTTACGATCATATGCTTTATATATATTTGTATATTTTATTTTATTTAGTCTATAGGTCGTCGTACTCTTAGTGCACTGTGCAATTATTATTATCATTATGAGACACTTGTCAAATATAATTTTTAAATTCGTAACTAGAGATTCTGTTGGATTTATTAAATAACGTTGATATATATATTTATATTTATATTTATTATATTTCCACGCATATTTTTGTACTTTTATATTTTATATTTCTCATATTATATTATATTATTAAATTTTGTTCAAATGCCCAATGGGATACATTAGTCCCCAGGCAAAATAAAGAAATCAATCAATCTCATTTTCATTGCTGTAATATATATATATATATATATATATATATATATATATATATATATATATATATATATATATATATATATATATATATATATATATATATATATATATATATATATATCGCTTTTGTCAAAGGTACATATTTTGTGGAGCAACTCACAACGTGAAAGCAAGATTTTACTCAAAAAATAATAATGGGAACGTCAATGCGAACCTGCTATCAACATCTGCAGACACGCAATTCGATAAAGCATTATCAAACGATCTTTCACTTAAAATCATCGAGCATGGTACGACTCATCGTACCAATGAATCTCACATATGGATTGACGTTATACTTGTCGATGATAATGATAAGGCACTGAGTATTGGCAATAGTTAATCAAACTCAGTTGCTTTCCATTCTTCAAAACTGTGATTGGTCGCCATTTCACTGCTTGGTCGGCGACATTAATAAGCAGCACTAAAAAGTTTTACGCCTAAGAAAAATGTTAAGCCTCCATGGGTGGATGCTGACATCACGCTCCTCTATAACAAGCGAGACGCTTTACGACGGCGATACAAGAGGACGAAGGATATTAAATTATGTCATGAATATTTACAACTAACTTCTCAGACAGAGAAGAGAGCAGAACAGGCCCGCAACTCCTTTCTTCAAAACAGAATTTTCGAGTCATTAAATGATAAAATAGACATTTGGAAGGAGTTGCGTTCTCCCGGACTATTACCTGCTGCTAAAGAAGATCTCCATGAATTTACCCAAGAAGAGCTTAAGAAGAGTAAGTCTGAGAGAGAGTTGGGTGACATCGTTGCCTCGGCTTCAGAGGAGGGCTTCATTTTTAAGGAGGCTTCCTCAACGGATGTGGTTCCCTCTGTCTCTCACTTCTAATCACAGGCGATGGGAGAGTACGGCATATCGCAAAGGGTAGTAGCTGGAGCTCTTCCCGCTATCGGTACGCATCTCGCTAAATTATTCAATTCATCGCTCTCCTGTGGCGTTTTTCTGGGGAATTGGAAAATAACTCACTTGGCGCTTTTAAAGAAGACAACTATACCATCACCGGTCACGGACTTTTTGTTCGTGCTCTTTTCGTCCAATAGCTCTTTTGAGCTTTCTTTCTTAGGTCTTTGAGAAAATCGTACACACTCACTGAGTATATAACATTAAAAAATATCTCTAATCCTCTTCAGACCGGTTTCAGACAGTACCACAGCACTCACGCCGTATTACTCAAACTATCGGAAGACATATGTGGTGTTATCGATTGTATTTAAGTCAATGTTGATAGAATTAACATAAATAAAAAAATGCTCACTATACTACTTCTTTTCGATTTTAGTAAAACCTTCGTACTATCTTGTCGACGAGATTACTTCGATACCTGATTAGAATGGGATTCTCCAGGAACGTAATCCTGATGATTAAATCCTACATTACGAGCGGCAACAAACAGTTGTCAGTAGTACTAACGACCAGTCTGGTTGGCTCACAACCAATTTTGGAGCTCCACAGGGCTCGGTCTTGGAACCCCTTCTTTTCAATGTATACATTAATGAGCTGGCGGAAAGTTTTGACTCTACACTAGGGTGGTCCAAAATGTTTAAAGTTTCGATTTTCCTTCTTGTAACTCTTTCAAAAGTTGAAAAATGTGAAAAAAATAACTCTCCTGCAAGGCAGGCACTGGACGTTGAGATTTAAAGGTTCCTAGCTTGATTTAAAAGTTTTTGAAATGCATTTATACACTTTTTTAATAAATTTATTTAAAAAATGATTAAAACTTTATAAATCAAGGCAAAAAGAAATATAACTAAAATGGAAAGTCAGCCACATCCGCTTCATTAAAAAAATTGTTTTTTCCAAGTAAAGAGCCATATACGTGAAATTTTAACAAAAATCAGGCTGTCTTTGAACATTTTTCAAGACTCTAATTTTCGATGATTTTCTAAACCCAATTTTTTTTTATCTTTGTTTCAAATAGAATTTACAGAAAAATTGGCAAACGTAAATATATCTAAATATAGAAACTGTTCCAGTCTCAATATTTATGTCATAGTTTAATGTAATTTACTTCCGGTAGTTCACGTCATGGAGATTTGTACATAATTTAAGTTAAAAGCTGATAATAACATCTTTAATTTGAGTGGTCGCAGCATTTTTTAAGTTATTTGGTTCAAAACTTATGCCTATTTAATATTTTAAAAATTCTCCGGTGGTAAATTAGGGATCACGTTGTAGGATCGTTGCATTGTCCCAATTTATTAACTTGGCAAAGGATAACTTGAGTAAAATGTCATTATTCCATCTGAAAATTTCCAGAAAGGTAGCTTTTTACTATAGGGACCAGGGCGAGACTGTTAGAAGCCTAGATAATAACAACCTTTACATTCAGAGTTATTTGAGGTTATGTTTTAAAATTTTTTTTATCGTATATATAAACAAAAAACGATATATATAAACCAGGGCTCATTTTTTTGATCGTTTAATGACCATTCCGAATTTTTAAGAAATTTTGAGATTTAGCGATCCATTTTTGTTTTACAATGATTTCTTTATTTTACGATATTTTTTGATATTCTGAAACAGATAAAGTAACTTATTTTTGTATTTTAGAAATAATATCATTGATTAATTCTTTCTTTCTTTGTATTTAATGGCCATGTATCCCCTCTATTTTAAGAGTCCGATATGTCACAATGCATATGTGATTTGGTATTTTTCATTTGTATTTTATATACTTGTTTGTTGTGCTGTGCGATCTCGATCGAACGAAACCCACTTCCTGCTTACTAGCGTCTCAGACACTTTTGAGGAGGCTATATGAGCGCATATGTCCTGCAATAAAGCACAATGCGTAGTCGGAAATCTCTTCCAGACGAAAAATTCGAAGAAAGAATTCTCGAGAATTTGACCGGGAATCGAACCGTTGACTGCTTGAGGGTCATGTATCCGTAGGCAAGCGTCTTACCCACTGAGCCAAGGGGGGCTTTATGATCGCTTCATTTTGCAATTGAAAGAGTATAAAATTTCTTATAAATTATGGGTTTAGCGGTTATGTACGACAGAAAGGGAGTGCACAGTAGGAAAAATACCTAGTCTTTGGGACAAGAATCTGACAACAACACATATCTTCATCATTTTATATGAAACTTTTTTAAAATATTCGTTTAACATCCTGCTATAATAAGCTACTGCGATAATTGAGTTATAGGTGAACCTAACGTCAAAAAAATTCATGAAAACATGACTAATTTAAAATCATAAAAATCAATATACACAAAAATGGACCAACAACACATAACTTCATAATTTTTTATAAAACTTTTTTAAAATATTCGTATAACATCCTGCTATAATAAGATCCTGCGATCATTGAGTTATAGGTTAACCTAACCCAAAAAAATCATGAAATCATTGTTAATTTAAAATCATAAAAATCAATATACACAAAAAACGACCAACGACACACAACTTCATAATTTTTGCGATAGTTTTTTTTTAAATATTCGTACAGCATCCAGCTATAAAAAGGTAGTGCTATAATTGAATTATAGGTCAACTTAACCTAAAGCAAAATTCTAAAACCCATAAACCCTAAACCCATAAACCCTAAATCCATAAACCCTAAACCTATAAACCCTAAACCCATAAACCCTAAACCCAGAGACCCCAAACCCATAAATGCTAAACCCAGAGACCCCAAACCCAGAAACCCTAAACACAGGAACCCTAAGCGTAGGAACCCTAAACCCACAAACCCTAATCCCGTAAAAAACCCTAAACCCATAAAGATTTTTTTAGATAGATACATGCAAAATACAAACTAAATCGGCTATAAAAAAATTGTAACCCATAATTCGACTCGGAACCCCTCAAGACAAGGGTTGGCACATGGTAAATATAGGTAAAATAAATCTAACTCGGCCTAGTAATAGATTGTCGGTTATGAAACTCCACAGATATCCTCGTTCTGATAGAATACACCTTTAAAGATAACCCTCGACTTCGACTCGTGCTGAATACTTCACCCTCGCTAGATATAGATCGTTTTCTCTCCTAGTTGCACAACGTACTATTTTACTATATATAATATATACCATTTGCACAAATAAATTTAAGATAATAATATGTAACTGAAAAATCTTAAAAATGTTCATTAAGTGTAATTATTCGAGTTAATTATTCAAAATAGTTTATTTAAAGTCATTTTAACTGTGAACCCAAATTTTAACTCTATTAAATTTTATTCCTAA
The DNA here is from genome assembly GCA_949152435.1 of Gastracanthus pulcherrimus. NCBI lineage: Eukaryota > Metazoa > Arthropoda > Insecta > Hymenoptera > Pteromalidae > Gastracanthus > Gastracanthus pulcherrimus. The sequence continues at coordinate 53,662,812 of OX424572.1, forward strand.
CAAATTGTATTGGAATATCAAAAATATATTAATTAACTAAAAAATGCTCTACAGTTTTCTTTTATTTTGAAACTATTCAATACAAAATTTTATTTACAACTTATTGAAGTAAAAGCATATTTTTCTGATAAAAACAAGAGTTAGATTATTGTGCTTTAGTAACATAAAAATTTTCAGAATGATTGCTTTTAAAGATAAAAAGTTTTCTGGACTTGTAGACGAAAAGTCTTTTTTTGGGTAACCCAGGCCTGCCCCCTTAAATGAATGTAGTAAATATTTTACAATGGGAATTAGAAGGTTAAATACATATACTTTATACCTAGATTGAGAAAATCATATCGTAAAGTATTACAATATCGATATCGTAAAATTTTCCTAATACATTTTTTTTCAAGTTAATGTAAATTTTTAATTTTACGATTTTTCATGTTGTAATTTTTACAATCTTCTTGCAATCTGTGTAATATTACTGCAACCCTTTTGCAATCTGGTAATCTAGTGAATACCATTTTACCCTAGTGATTAATCACTCGGTTTTATTAAAAATAAAATAGTTTTTTGTGTCAGTAGTCTGGTAGGGTGTCAGCAGTACGTACATCCATCCTATATTAAGATTTTTGTTTTGTTTTAACCTACATTTTTCGGGTACAACTTTCCTAAGTTGATAACATGAGTAGACTAAAACTTTATCAATTCAACAATTTTTTAAAATCAAACATTATATTCACTTTTCCATTACTTTTTGGAATTTTATAGAGTACTATCAGGCAGAGAATAAATTCTAGTAATGAATCCTATTTAAATAAATTTTTGCAGACTATTTATAAATGATAATAAAGAAATGCTTTACCTGGAGTATAATTTACCATCATCCATGTGAGTTTCTCTCGTAAATTTATGAAGAAAGTACCTTCTGCATTTAGTTCACGTCCATTGATCATACTGCCATTTAATACATATTCCGGATGATTCGAGTAGTACCTAGTCTGAAGGTACTTGACATGTTCGTTACTCACTCGGCTAAACTCTACTTCGTTTTTGCCAAGATCCATGCGTCCTGACAATTTTCCAGTCTCTTCTGGCAGAAAACTGCGTTTGTAATGTGCGCTATTTATCGTCTCCGCCAAGATCGTCTTGCACTTCTTAAAATGTCCTCGTACGTCTAAATTCAACTGCGTCTTCGGATGTTTACCAGTGATGGAATAGCTGTACTTTCTTTGGATCGATATATCACTCTCATCGCGCAGTATCACCGACAGAACGAGCAGTCTGCTTTCATACATCGAGTAGTCAACGATCAGTTCGACGTTCATCAAATCGCGAATATCTCTGCGTGCCAACTTTCCAGTGAACGTGACGTCTTTTTGGAAACTCGGGTGCTTAAAACTTAGCACGGCTGTTTGTTGAGTGATATTCCGCTCCGAGCTTGTATTCTTCCAATCAAATGAGGCACCCAGAGTTTTGGGCTTTTCTAGGTGGCTATCCCAGATAAGTTTGGCCTCAGAGTTTAGTTCTGAGCTTGTGATGAAATAAGATCCATCGAGAGTGAACTTCCGCTTGGGGTAGACTAGACTTAGCACCATCAGCTGGTTCTCTACTTCATCAGTTGTCTTGTTTATAATATTTATGTGGTAAGAGACCCAGGCATCTTCAGCCAAACTGAACCAGCTATTCTGGTCGAATTCTCCAGGTAATACGTCGTAGTCGGTATGAAATTTAACAGTCCGATTGGAGTGAACAGCTGTTAATTGAATCTCCTGACCAGTGTGAGTTGTTCTGATCTTAGATGTACCGGAAACGTTGAATGCGCTAATATTGTTCAGCTGATAAACGTTTACCTGGAATTAAAGAAAGAAAATAGCTGTTAATAGGGCAAGTAATATTTTTATTTAATTTCATTAACCCCCAAAACTAACAAGGAAATATTGCACAACATTAGGATAAAAGAATATTAGCCCTTATGAGCAGAAGTTTATTTTCGATTATATCAATTTAATCCAATGTAAGTCTGCAACCATATGTTTTGCCGACTTTCACAATCTCCTACTTTGAAGCTATACTATTTAGCGATCCATACGATGTAAAGATTTAAAATCTTATGTGTAACTATACAAAATCATAGTCCTTTTTTGACGATTTATTCTGAAGAAATTGTAACATAAATCGAAAATTTGATTATAGGTCTTAAGGGGGTGTCAAAGTCAATTTTTATCCTCCCTACCTTACCGACCCGAAAATTCTAAAATGTTGACTATAATTAAAAGAATAAACTAAATTATGAAAAGCAAAGAGATCATTGCCCTTTGTTTTGTAATTATCTACCACTGTACAAAGTTTCAAGCAAAATGTTGCGGCTTACATCAATGGCATTGGAATAAAATTTCGTGATAAAACAAAGATCTACGAAAGATGATCCGAAATTTCATTTCAATGCCGTTTGCATATCATAGATGTGCACTTATAAAGAAACCGCTGCCAATTCCTTGGCACTTAGCTTCCTCAAACTTTATTAATTGTTTCAATATGAAATTATTTGTTCTATTTAACTCTGTGGTGAAAAATCAAAAGACAAGTTTAATTTTTAATATTTCGAGATAAATTAATTTCAATTATTAAATTACTATTTAAACTCATACAAAAGTATAGCATAGATAATAAAAAAATATTTCAATTGTATACAAAATTAAAAGTTTTCGCATATCAAGTAACAGTTTTCAATTGACAATAATAAAGTTTACAATACTATAATTGTTGATTTTATTTTCTTTTATGTATATATATTTATTTTCTATATATCATTTAGAAAATAAATTATTTTTGTTTTTTTAATATCAGGTTTAGTCAATTTTTTAAAAATTAAAAATTTGTCTGAGTTATACAATTAATTTTACATTTCTCTAAGACAAGAATTGATTAAATACACTTTTTAATTAAATATTAAAATAAAATTTTGCCTTAAGTGGTATTCCCATTCGTATAACATTAAGGAAACGTAACCACCGTCAAAATTACAAATAAATTGGAAATATATTTTTAGGTGAGGATAAATTATTCATGATATATTAACCATTTTTCTACGGTAAATTTAAACATTTTATCAAAATATAATTGAAAAATTTTTTTAAATTTATTTTTCATTGTCATCAGGTCTATTTCTTTGCTTATAATACAATCTTATATATTTCTTGCTATGCCGCAAGGTTTTGGGAGTCAAACTAATCGGATTGGAGTTTTTCATGTTTTATAGTATTTAAAGTACGTATAATTATTAAGATACGAGTGTGGAAATTTGAATAAAAAAATGATTGACCAAAGTTATAGCCTATTTAAGCCATATTTTATAGCAAAACTTTTAAAAAATTGAATAATTGAGCCTTAAACAGGCTGTAACTTTGGTCAATAATTTTATTTTTTAATTTCCACACTCATATCCTAATTATATGTATTGTGAACAGAATACAGTCAAACCTGGCGCACTGTGATCTCGCGCACTGTTTTACCCTACGAACTGTTACATCGTAACTCTTGCGCACTGTTATGATGCATCAGTAACGCTGCGTTCTAACTGGCCGGCGGAGCTGAGCGGCCTTAGCGCTTCAACCTGATTGGCTGTTGAGCGGGCACCACGCATTAACACTTCGCAGGAGCGGCGGTCTCGACTTCTAAGAGTGTGCCAGGTTTGACTGTAAACCCTCAGAAACTCCAATCCGATTAGTTTGTTTCCGAAAATCTTGCGGCAGAGCAAAAATATACCTATAAGATTATATTATATCTAAACAAAGAGACCTAACGACCATAAAAATTTTTTTTTTAATTTTCTCCATTATATTTTGACAAATTTACCGTAAATAAGAGTTAATACAATATATGATGAATAATTTATTCTGGACTAAAACCATATAAGCAATTTACTTGGAATTTTAATATGGTTCGGTCCCCTTAATTCTATAAATTATCTACAGTATTAAAATTTAAACCTGTTGGAAATAATACATAAGTTCTTTACGTAAGGTCTTACGTAAGTTCTCACGTAAGTTCTTACGTTAGTTACGTACACATTTCAACGAAGAACATACGTGGAAATTTTGTTCGAGTTTATGAACACAAACAAATTAATTTATTACAAAAATATCATAAAAAAGAAAAAATGTTAATAATTCCTTTTGATTTCAATTCATCTTAAAAAAAAAATTAGTTTCGATTGGTAAAAAAGTACCGAGTAATACTCTAGAAATAAACAATCAATAATTAAAAAAATATATAACCTCAAATATCTCGAAAAATAAAAGTCCTCATGATATGGACAACTAACTTTGACAAGAGGAAGTAAAAAGCTACCCGAGTAAAAATGACATATATAATTATATATAATTATATATAATTATATATAGTTATATATAGTTATATATAGTTATATATAGTTATATATAGTTGTGTTCGGACCGTTTAAACACCTTCAGTTTTCGCGCGCTTTGAACGGTGACACGCGCGTGCATGCAACTCCGCGCAACTGCGAGGTCGCACCGTAACGCGAGGCCTCCCCGTTCGGCCTAATTTGAACGCGGAGCCGGGATTCTACGTGTTAAAGGAGTCTCCCCCGTTTCACCTTAGCAACTCCCCGATGCTGGACAAAACTCCAGCGCTCGAGGTTACTCGCTCTCTTCTTCCGGCTGCCTCGAGATAAGTAACAGCAACTCCGTGCTTCTATCTCGGTACAAACACATTACTAACACACACACACTCACACTTTTATAAACTACGCAATTAATTTATTTACTGTTTAAAACCACTAGTCACATGTACACTTGTAATTTACCTTAGAAGGAGAAATAAATCTCTGTTGTTTTATTGTTACATAAAACCACGTGTCAATTTCTCCATTTCCTTTCGGCCGTGAACGCCAGCAGTTCGTTGGTTATTAAGCGAGCGATAATCAAGTTTAGATCACTTAATTTTTTACTGAGATTCGCGGCGCTAACAATTGGTCCTTCGAGCCGGATTTTGTTCACAGTGGAAATCGGAGAAAAGTGCAAGTGTACCGCGTGTGCAAAACTTTAAAAACTTTACGAACTTAAAAACTATTATAAACTTTAAACAGACTAAATTAATAACGCGTGTTAAAAAAAGTGTTAAGTGATTTTCCGACGGACTTGCAAAAGCTTGCGCTCGGGACTTTCGATCTCGCGAGTAAAAAAAAACGGAAAATTAAATAAAGTGTGGTGCTCCAGCTAGCACAAATAAATAACGAATTGCAAACTATTAACTGCAGCAGAGATTGTTGCAGATGGAAAGTTACTGGAAGAACTTCTACGACAAGCACCAACAGATTTATGAATTTTATGAGGAGATCAAGGATGATACATACATAATGAATGATTTTTCTTCAGAAATTGAGGACCACTACATCAATTCTAAAATTGATCTGTTCAGCAGACTAGCGGCGAAGGTGGGTGCTCTACAGTAAAATGTGCACCTAGCAGCGAGCGACCCTATGGGACCAGTGACGCAGGTGAGGACAACGGCCTCCTCGCTGCCCAAGCTCCAGCAGCCACGGTTCAGCGGCAGGCAGGAGGAGTGGGAATCCTTCAAGGAGCTCTTCTGCTCAATGATTAAGGAGTCGTCCACGCTGAGACCAGTACTGAAGCTACAGCACCTTCTGTCGTGCCTCGACGGAGAGGCTGCCCGGCGCCTCTGCACCTTGCCGGTAGTGGAGGTCAACTTCGAGGTTGCCTGGAAGGCCTGGAAACCAGGTACGACAACAAGAGACTGAGCCTCTCAGTGCAACTCAGCAGGCTGCTGAGCATGCCCCCAGCTGCATGCAAGTCAGTGACCGAGATAACGAGGCTTCTCGACACCACGAACGAGAGCATCAGAGCGCTGCGCAGTCTTGGAAGACCAGTCGAGCACTGGGATGATTGGTTCGTTCAGCTAGTCATCTTCAACCTGGACCCAGACACATGTGAGGATTGGGAGAAGTCGCTGGAAGGGGTCCAGAACGTCAGTACGTTCCCCACCTACGACGCACTAACCAAGTTCCTCGAAAACCGCACCAAGGTTCTGGATACAGCTTACTGCAGCGACATGCAGTTGCACAGTCAGAATAGGAGATACTCTACAAGCTTCACACCTACAAGTAAGCAGCAACCTTCCTCCGTCAAGCGTGTCTCGTCTCATCTTGCCAGTGTGCCAGCTGTCAAGAAGGCTCCGTCGAAGCAGCAGGGCTGTGCAGTGTGCAGAGGTGAACACTACATTGGGTACCACCCCTCGTTGCAGCAAGCCACCTACTCCAAGAGGCTGGAGCGCATTGACAGGTTGAGGTTATGTCACAACTGTCTGCGCTCTGGCCACACCTGCGTATGCTGCCCATCTAGAAGCAGATGCAAGCAGTGCAACAGGGAGCACCACACCATTCTGCACCAGGACGCAGGGTCTATGCAGGTGCAATCCCAAGGAGAATTTGCACCAGTTGGGCCAAAGCCTGCGCTTGCAAGGTTTTCCGGATCCACTTCGACTTCAACACAGGGCTACACTGCTGCAGTGAGTAAGACAACGATGTTGGGTACTGCACGAGTGATTCTACAGTCGAAGGCTGGTGAGTGCATGGTCTTTCGAGCCCTTATAGATCCAGGTTCGGAAGGCTCATTTGTGACAGAGAAGGTAGTCCAGGCCCTTTCTTTGCGCAAGTCACCATGTCACACTACAATCAACGGTGTGGGTGGAGATACATCAGCCACCTCAACTTCCACCACTATGCTCTCTCTAAAATCAAGACTTAATTCTACATTCGCTTTGAGTTTTTCAGCTGCAGTACTGCCACGGCTCACAGGGTTCTGACCTCGACGTCAAGTCGACATCGGTGCTTTGGAGAACATCGAACGGCTGGAAATGGCTGACCCAGACCTCGCACAGCCAGGTCCAGTGGATGTGATTCCGGGTGGCGAACTGTACCCAGCTATTCTTTTAGATGGTGTTCGACTGGGTCCGACTGATGTTCCAGCTGCTCAACAGACCAGACTTGGCTGGATTCTGACAGGGCCTACGAGGGGTCTCACTACACACGTAGCTGCTCATTCGACAATGCAATCGTTTTCCACTTGCGTGACCCTCTCCGACCAGCTACAACGCTTCTGGGAGGTCAAAGAGAACTCGAATGCACCTGTGCTCACACCAGAAGAAAAGGAATGCGAGAGCCAATTTAAGCACATGCTTACACGTGACAGTCAGAGACGCTACATCGTCAGACTGCCCTTCAACTCAGAGCCACTACTGCCTGGCTCTCGAGCAGCTGCTGTCAACCGCCTGCTTTCGATGGAGCGCAAGCTCTCGAAGAACCTTGACTTGGTGCAGTCCTACTCCAAATTCTTGAAGGAGTACGAGGATTTAGGACACATGGAGCGTGTCCCTGCTGCCACAACTGACTCTACGGTCCATTTTCTGCCTCATCACGCTGTGTTCAAGAGCGATGGAAGCCGCAAGCTGTGCATCGTCTTCGACATCTCGCAGAGCACGAGCAGTGGAAAATTACTGAATGATTTTCTACATACCGCTCCCAAGCTGCAAAGGGAAATAACGACAGTGCTAACTCGCTGGCGCTTGTATCGGTACGTATTCACAGCCGATATAATTAAAATGTTTCAGCAGATTCGAGTGCATCGGGCTGACACACTATGGCAACGCATACTTTGGAGGATGTCACCGGAGCTGCCGATCGAAGAGTTCGAGCTGCTCACCGTCACTTATGGCACCGGCTGTGCCCCTTATCTGGCCATAAGGGTGCTCGATCAGCTGTCCGAGGACGAGGCCCACACGTGCCCTCTCGGAGCGCAAATTTCGCGCAACAACGTCTATGTCGACGACGCCCTGGCTGACGCCGACACATTGGACCAAGCACAGCTCGCCAAGACTCAGCTGCGTGGAATCTTAGCCACTGCGGGCATGGAGCTTGACAAGTGGTCAGCTAACGACTCCGTTTTGCTGGAAGACGTCGAGTCGGCTGCCACCACACCAGTACGCAGCTTCAATTTGGACGACACCGTGTCCACACTGGGCCTGCGCTGGTCGCCACACGCGGATGCCTTCCACTACCAGGTGCAACGTCACGTTATGTCTGCATGCGTCACCAAGCGCATCATCCTCGGAGAAATAGCCCGACTGTACGACCCACTGGGCTTGCTCGCCCCCGTTACAGTCCGACCTAAACTCCTGATGCAGCTTATGTGGATTGCTGGGAAAGACTGGGACGCTCCAGTAGATGACAGCACCTGCCAACAATGGGCCGTTTTTCGGGAAGAACTGTCTACTCTCGAGATGCTACGAGTGCCTCGCTGGCTGGGCACAACCAGCAAAACCTGCTGGACTCTCCACGGCTTCGACGATATCTCTGAAACGGCATACGCAGCCGCTGTCTACCTCGTTACCTACGACGAGAAAGCTGGACTGCATTCTACGTTGATTGCTGCAAAAAGCAAGGTAGCTCCAATCAAGGCCATATCCTTGCCACGACTGGAGCTCTGCGGCGCTCTTCTGGTCTGCAGGCTGCTCCACAGGGTACATAACGACCTGGAGAACATGACGTCACTGGTCGATTACTGGACGGACTCACAGGTTGTATTGGCTTGGCTCCGAGGACTGCCTAAGCTCTGGAAAGTCTTCATCGCCAATCGAGTCAGTGAGGTCCTAACTTTGCTGCCAAATGCTCGCTAGGGCCACGTGCGCTCAGCGCTCAATCCAGCCGATCACGCTACACGTGGTTTGACCCCAAGCCAGCTTCAGTCTAATGAACTCTGGTGGACAGGACCACAGCAGCTCTTCAAGGACTCCAAAAAGTCGACGGAACAGCACGAATACGTTACGGTACTGGAAAAACGGACTGCAACAGTCACCTTCCATGCTGCAGCTAAAGAGACACTGGAGGCACTTATGATTCAATTCTTCACCTACAAGAAATTGGTACGTGTCTTGTCCTTTATGTACAGGTAGCTGTCGAACTTCCATTTATCGGCGGCGGAATGTCCCACGTCGATACTACAAGCCGAGGAGCTGGAGCAGACTCGTCTTCGCCTCGTCTTAGCTGTCCAGGCCCAGCATTTTCAACAAGAGATTGGACTGCTCCGTGCCGGGAGAGCCCTGCATCGGTCTAGCCCGCTCCGTCGACTGTTGCCCTTCTTGGATGACAATGTCCGACTGGGACGACTCCAATACTCCTTTTTAACGCAGAACGAAAAGCACCCGATAATCATCCCCAGGAGCAGTCACCTGGCCGTGCTGCTTATCAGAGACGCTCACCTCGCCCCTCTACATGGTGGCCCCCAGCTTATCCAGAGCCACTTGCTTCGCAGCTTCTGGATTCCGCAGGCATGCAATAAAATTCGGATGCTCTGCAAGCAATGCGTGCGCTGCTGCCGCTTTCAAGGTCGCACCGTCAAGCAGCAGATGGCCCCCCTCCCAGCCGTGCGTGTCACTCCAGCACGCCTCTTCGAGGTTACAGGACTGGACTACGCCGGCCCATTCGCAATACGCACGTCGAAGGGCCTCGGCCAGCGCTCCTATAAAGGCCACGTAGCGATATTCACTTGCTTCGTCACGAGAGCAGTTCACATTGAGGTTGTATCTGATTACACATCAAAGACATTTTTACTAGCTTTCAAGCTATTCGTGGCGAGAAGAGGCTTGTGTCGCCAAATTTTTAGCGACAACGGCACCACTTTTCAAGGCGTAGACAACGAGCTGCAGCGATATTTTCGAGAAGCACCGGCTTTCAGCCGAGAAGTCGCTGAGGCCATTCAATCCGACGGGGTAGCATGGAACTTCATTCCACCCAGAGCACCACACTTTGGCGGTTTGTGGGAAGCTGCCGTCAAATCCTTCAAGCACCACTTGTAGAGAGTCATCGGAGATGCCAAACTGACGTTCGAAGAATTTTCTACCTTGGCTGCGAGCATCGAGGCCTGCTTAAACTCCAGACCGCTCAGCCCCTTAAGCGCCGACTCCACCGACATCGCTGCGCTGACGCCCGGCCATTTTTTAATCGGCACAGCTCTGACAGCTGCGCCAGAAGCACCTACGTCTGATTTGAATGTTTCAAGTATTCCGAGATAGCAGGTCGTCACGCAAATGCACCAGCACTTCTGGCGCAGATGGCACAAGGAGGTGCTGCATCACTTGCAACAGCGCTCGGAGTGGATCGAGCAGGACTACAAACCCACTCAAGGAGATATCGTCCTGCTGACCGACGACTTGCTGCCACCACTCAAACGGCCCCTAGCTCGAATTGAGGCCCTATACACGGGCCCGGATGGCTTGGCTAGAGTAGCCACGCTCCGGACTGCAACAACCATGCTGCAACGACCTTTAAAAAAGGTCATTCGACTACCCCTCAAAGGGGCAGCTGCATCGCACTTCTCGTCCTTGAGCGCCAACTCCAGCATCGAGAAACGCAGTGTCTAATTGAGACGTGTCATGGCGGGCGGCATGGCAGCAACAACAACACCTACACTCTCTCTTATACTTCGAATCATACACAATACATTTTTTCTTTACACTCTAGCAATCTCGCACCGGTTTTATATCTCTATTTAGTTTAAAGTTAGTATCTTTCTTTTCAAATCTTATCTTAACGCTACTCAGTTTCTATATTTTCATAATAAAAATACAGATGTTTCATGATAACAAGTAACATAACTTTATTCAGAAAATTTAGAAATTTACAAATGTAATTACGAGTACCAACCCAAACTAACAAGTGCATACATTCTATGTTGTGAAAATTAATAATAATTGGTATACGTTCCTCATTGATTGGTAAAATATTTGAAAGTCTTGCCATGGTTACGCGATGAATAATAATCCGGGTTTGTTCAATTCCAAATGACTGAAAGTACATGTATGTACTTTGATTTTTATAAAATAAAATTTGATTTTCCGTACAAAGTATTATGGTTATTTAGTACTACATGTACAGTGTACAAATTAGTTTCCGTTTGTTTATATAATTCAGATGTAGGTATATACTGTACCTCTTACTATAACCCGCACATATACTTTTATAACATTGAGATCGAATGCTAATTCTTCTAGTTTGTGTTTATCTAAATCGTGTAATTTTAAAATATGTTTTGTGCCCCTGTTAATTAGTTATAATTTTTCTCAAAAACGAAATTGCCACGTAAATATATACAACTATATATGAGTATATATAACTTTATATAAGCATATGTCTAAGCTCCCGGGAAAACGACTTAAGTCCACTGTTTATGTTATTGATATATTAAGATTTAAAGTTTTTATTTTCCATTTAAACTAATGTTAAATAAAATCATAAGTAATAATGGTTATTTGTTTTCACACTTTTCCGATTATTTGTATTATTATCAGTAAATATACTATGTAAGGATACTAAAATCGCTCGAAACTAAATTTTCAAATATGGACTTTAGTCGCTTTTTCCAGGAACCGACAGATATACGTGTTTATATATAACATTTTATATAGGAGTTAATATAACCAAATACTTATAACTATATCTAGCTTTTTTAATTTTTTAACTGACTATATTTCAGTTTCGTTTGAAAAAATTTCTAAGTGTATATAACTATATATAATTATATATAAAGTGACTACCAATACACCTTATGATGTTTTTTATGTTCAAATCGACTTCAGGAAAAATTTTCTTTTTTTTTTTAATAATTTATTGTATTGCGATGAATAAAACATCAATAATTAAAATAAAAACAATTATTTATTATGTTAGTTTTTCATTAACTTATTATTCAAGTAAAAATGACTTATATATAAGTATATATAATTATATATAGTTATGTAGAGACAAAATTTATATATAATTATATACAATTATATATAAGTCATTTTTACTCCGGTACCTTTCTGTAAATTTTCAGAAGGAATGGTGCCATTTACTTAAGTGATCGAGGGCCATAGAAAATTAATTTTTTTACTGTATAATATTTTTCTTGGCCAGAAAAAAATTAAATGGTTAAAAAATTTTACTGACTATTGTACTCCATATTTCAATGAATTTGCATCATACATTGCCGATATATAACAGTTATAAAAAGAGATACGTTTTTGTTTCTAAATAAAGACACGGAAAAGATAAGTAATTTTATGCTCTTTCAAATGCATTTTTATTGCATTAATGATAATATTTTTAACATTCCTGGGAAATAATATTTCATATATTACCATATGTGGAAAACATACATCGGCATATATGGTCATATATAGCCATATATGGCTATATATATCAATTTAACGTCTATATGGACATATATGGCTATATAAGATCATATATCAACATATATAGTGATATATTGTTATGTTACGTCGCGCGTAAGCAATAAATGGCGCGAAGTTAATATGAAATTAAATCGCGTTCGCTTCTAGTTTCAGTCAATACTTGTGTAATTTACCTACGAGTCGAGGCATAAGCAAAAGCAGGATAGCGAAAATGACGTTTGGTATAATAGGGATAAAAATAGAAAGTGCGAATTTACGGTAGGATAGGAGAGGATAGTGACGTATTTAGGGACTTACGTTGTATGTGTAGTTAGGTCTTGGTTCCTAGTAGTCGGTTCGGCTTGGCTGCGCTGCGCTGCTATACGGTCTAGTGCTCGAGATGGTGGCGGGAGATACGAATAGGAGATCAGGCACAGTAATTGAATAAGCACAAGCAAATAAGTTTAAGTTCAAGTTTATTGTTTAAGAAACAGAAAGTCAAATATAAGGGCATGTCCCTTTTGCAAATAGAATGTCAAATAATAAACTGGTGCGTACGTGCTTACGGTTCAGAGTTCGAATGCAGAAGGGTAAAAGGGCCTATGACTTATATAACCTCGCGGGGGTCGCATGCTTAGCCTAAATTAGGAATTAATTATGCGTACTTAAGGAGGGGTCGATAACGGTATAGAGTCGCGGAAGGGAGTTTGGGAAGTATCAGGGTGGATGAGAGTGTTATGGTGAACTACGAGATAGGTAAGGTATGGAATTTTATTTGCAATTTAGTACGCATCCATATATAGTCATATATAATCATATATGGTTGTATTTGATCATATATGGCTACACACATACACACACGTACGTACGCACGCACACTCACACACACGCCTGCGCACACACACACGCACGCACGCACGCACGCACACACACACACACATACACACATACACAGACACGCACGCACCCACACCCATCCACACACCCACCCACCGATACATACATGTACACACACGCACACACACACATTTGATTCCTCAAATTAATTAAACTGTTCCAATATGAAATTTTTTGTTTTAATAATTTATTTTTAAATTTTGTAAGGTAAACGTAGCAATGATCGGATACATCCCTATGATCGGACAATATTGAAAATAAGTGTTTATTAGATACATGAAATTATTCGTAATCACCCCAGATCTATAGACTAATGATCGATTAAATGATTTTTATAGTTAACGTTACAAATATTTTTTTATTTTAAAATATGCAGAGCTATGAACAACTGTCCGATTATTGAGCATATGCATCCGCGCATTGGTACGTTCACCTTATCTTTCTTTTTATTAATAGCTTGAAACAGGTAAAAAATTATTTTCTTTTAATTTATATATGTTTGAAATAAATATCTTTTGAGTAATCATTAATGTAAGTCTTAAATTTTAAATTTTATTGTTAGTGTCATACATAAATAATTAACTTTATCGTTTTCAAAAAATTGTAAAATCGAAAAATCGTTTTTAAACCAAAACGAGACAACGAATCTTTAAATTTCTTTTTAATTTCGAATCTTTATTAAAAAACGACAAAAGATTAGCCCAATTTGGTAAAAAAAGACCGTGCCATTTTCGATATATAAGCGACCAGAATTATTTTAAAACAATACATAACCTGAACTATCTTGGAATATAAAGGTCGTTATGATATCATCAAATAACTCGTCTAAGAGATAGTAAAAAGCTACCTTTTTGGAAAGTTTCAGATCAAATGCTGCCGATTTGCTCCAGTTATGGTAGGTAACAAAACAACGATTTTTTTACAAACAGAGTCTTTTCTTTTCAAAATAAAATATTGAGACTAAAAATTTTGCTTAAGATTCTTCTCCATATTACTAAACAACTCAATTTAAAAAAAAAAATTTCTTCTTATATTTCACAGACATCACCGTTTGAAAAAAATTGCATTTTCTTGTATATCAAAACAAAGGAAATAGCTTATTCAAGATTTCGAGTCTGAAAAGATAGATCATTTTATGCTCTTTCAAATGCATTATCACTGAATCAATGATGTTATTTCTAGGGTATCAAAAAACCTGAACAATAAACACTCAAAAATCAAAAAACCGCTAAAAAACAAAAACGCATTGAAAAGCAAAAATAATTATTTTTGAGCCGCCGTACTTAAAAAGAAACAATTTTCACCGTGTATATTCAGAGTAATGCGGAACCATATCCACATATATGCACGCGCACACACACACTATTTTTTTATTATCGATGGGTTTTTATTTTTTAGCGGTTTACGATTTATGAGTTTCAGTTTTTCGGTTTTTTGATACCTTAGAAATAATATCATCGATTCAGTGATAATCCATTTGAAAGAGCATAAAATTACCTATCTTTTCCGTCCCGAAATTTTCAATAAGCTATTTCCCTTGTTTTGTTCTTTCAAAGCCCAATATTTTTCGCAATTTCCGCGATAAACAGAGTTCGTGACTAAATTGATAGCAGCTAGTCTTTGCGCAAACTCTGCTGACCGTCACGTGACCGCGACACTCAACCGTCATCTCCAAATGACATTTGATAGACTCCAAGTTGCTTATTTCCTCCACTAGAGTATAAATATCTTTGTACTTTCCTGGTCGAATCATCGATTGAGCAATTGTACAATTTTCCACTCTGAGCTGGTTCGACTCAAGCCGCGAGGGGGAATTCGTTTAAAAGAAATCGCTCTGCCTTCTTTGTCCGACGACACGTGTTGAAACGTCAGCAGAATATGTACCTCTGTAACCGCAATTGACCATGACCGGAACCTTGTAACGGATCTGATGTGGTAGCTGAGTAATATAATGCGTGGTAGTGTGTTCCGAGAAATAATTCATGGTGCCGTTGTTAGGCAGAATAATGTAAAACTGATCCTTCATTTCTGTGAAATTTGGCTGGCCTTGACACAAGAATTAAACTTTTCGAGGTAACCTTTTCAGCTAACGAAATATTTCTTTGAGCGACCCTTGCCGCTACGACGTAAAATTTTGTCGATTTCGAACAATACCGCACTTAAATCTTTTTGCACTCTACTCAGTTCTTCGGTGTAAAAGTGACCATCAATGTATTCGCCTGCTAAATCTTTTTAAAAATACACAGGTAGTTGGCGAGTTAGTGAGATGCGCGTAACCTTAAAAATCTCCAAAGTCCATCCTCCTTCGTATCCCTTATCGAAGACGGTTCTCGCACGACTGACGCGAACCTACTCACCAAACTTGAACCGGGCCCGCCTAAGATTGGGGTCATCTTTGTCGCCGAGTGCTTACTGTGATTGTACGACTCTGTGATTTTCTGCAAAACGTCGATATATCTTCGGGTATTTGTGTGAGTAAAGTATTGCTAAATTCGTTCCTTAATAGTTCTTATCAATCTCTCCGCAATAGATGCCTTTGTATCCGGACTCCGCACCACTCTATGAGCTATGCTATTCTCACGTAAAACCTCCTGTGTATCGCGACCAATAAATTCTTTACCTTTGTCCATTTGAAGGCACTCTGGTTTTCGTCCCTCACTTCTCGATAAGATGCGACGAATTCCCTTCGCGCCGCTTCTAGAAGTTTTTTCCTTAAGCGGCTCTAGCCAACTATATTTACCAACAACGTCGATGGCCGTCAAAATGTAGCTGTAACCATCGTTGTAAGTTTTCAAGGCTCTCATATCCATTAAACCAGCTTCCCACACATCCAAATTTCGCACATTGTAACTGCGTCGTGCAAATCATCGTCTAACAGGTCGATGCAAATTGTATCTCTCTCTCAAGCCATTCAGCGACTGTCTGGCGATTGGTTTTTTTGCTTCTACCCCGAGTGGCTTGAAAAACTTTAACCACGGCCGCGTACGTAGCTGGATACGCTGTAATGCATTTTTTCAAAATTTTCACTCATTGATGATCTTTTCTTTTTTCATCTTTTCTGTTTTCTCCTTTTTAATCTGAACTTAAAATTTTTTTTGTCCTTTTCTGACTTCTTGTTCACTTTGATTTTATTTTGACGTTTTTTCAGCGCACACTTGATGCGCGAAAAAATTTTCTCAAAGGTTATCTTGCTAACCATGCAACAAGCTGTCATCATAGCCAGTGTTCACTCATCCCTGGGTGTTTCGTCCGAGAGCAATCGCGAGAAAGCATATTCCAAAACACGATCGACTTTGCGTCGATCTGCTTTTTTGTCGGAATAGACTAGATCGTGTTCACGACATGCATTCTGCCAATTCAGTAACCGGTCCGCAAAATCTGTAACAAGGTACGTGCATATCAAACGGTAATAGATCAATCATGGCGTCCAATGCACTATTTTTTTCTTCCAAACCAAGCCTTTCTACTATTTTGTCTTCTTCTTTACCGGATGCCTCTTCTTCTTCGGATCGAACTGGCCGCTCAGTCGATGCCATGACGTAACCTGTACACCGGGTGTTGTACTCGTATTTTCACGAACAAAACGCTTGAGCTCCTCGTTCTGTGAGATTTCATTGTCGAACTCGCCATCCCATTTCTCGATCAGATGGTAATTACCTGACTTTATCCTGCTACCAATTGCCAGTGTTCTCTCGAATCTGTCGTCCATCGAATCACCGCTCGCCAAGTGTATCCACTTTGTAACTGCGCATCGTACCACTTCGAGAATTTCTCTCTCTGCTTGAAGCTCATTGCGTCTGACGCATATGAGTCCAGAGGTAGTAAAGGACCTTCGTAAGACTGGTTTTCTGGTGTATGTAAAATGTTCGGAAAGTAACTTTTC
Organism: Gastracanthus pulcherrimus; assembly: GCA_949152435.1. Lineage (NCBI taxonomy): Eukaryota > Metazoa > Arthropoda > Insecta > Hymenoptera > Pteromalidae > Gastracanthus > Gastracanthus pulcherrimus. The sequence continues at coordinate 53,679,829 of OX424572.1, forward strand.
TCCATTTCAGACAAACCGTACGATTTGAGTAAACTATTTAGAGACATGTAGAAGTAATTCAATCTATCGAAAAATTTTGTTTTTAAAATCTCCATTAAAATTATTTTGAAACCGTTCATCACCATGGGCGGAATGGCACGTTCTTCATTATATCTCTTAACGACGTACTTGAATACAAATTGTGCATCGAATCCTTGTGAGTTGTGAATCCTTATAACCTGTTGATATTGCTGTATTGGTGCTAGTTCAAGATCAACAAGCTGTTTGACCGGTTCATCGTTAAACATGTATTCACGAATACAAAAGTCGCATCTGATTGAGACATCTTCATTCTCTATACAGTACGAGCATACTTGTTGCACAACACACAAGTTTGGAGTGTGAACTTTTTTCTTGTCGTCACCCAACACATATGTAGATTGCTGAATTTCGAATTCGTAAAATAAAAATAAAACTGACTTCACACGGTCTTCTGTCTTTATTGGCTGTACGTAGCACAGGTAGATAGATAGATAGATATACGATTTATTTGTCAATTTTGGCAAAAATACATTACATAAAAATTGTTATTTTGTCATTACATTAAGTCTTTGATCACTATCACAGTTCGTCAGTGTATAAATATAAAAATTGTTGCACAAATTTGTCATTATCTAATATCACAGTTTGTTTATATCACAGTTCCATAACAATTTCTGAAGTCTACTCATTCTTGCATACACGTACATCCATCACGTCACAATTTAAAAACAATTACAATTCAGCCGATACATACACTCATCACACACGCAGATATATTTACTCTTTATTAAAATGTACTCTTTATATTTTGTACATTACAACATTTTTCACGACTAAGAATACAGAACACGGGAGAACGGATAAGTTAAAATAAAAAAATAAAAAGATACAATTAATAAATAAATAATTAATAAATAGATAATTAAATAAATAAATAAATAAATAAATAAATAAATAAATAAATAAATAAATAAATAAATAAATAAATAAATAAATAAATAAATAAATAAATAAATAAATAAATAAATAAATAAATAAATAAATAAATAAATAAATAAATAAATAAATAAATAAATAAATAAATAAATAAATAGATAAATAAATAGATAAATAAATAGATAAATAAATAAATAAATAAATAAATAAATAAATAAATAAATAAATAAATAAATAAATAATTAAATAAATAAATAAATAGATAGATAGATAGATAGATAGATAGATAGATAGATAGATAGATAGATAGATAGATAGATAGATAGATAGATAGATAGATAGATAGATATATATATAGATAGATAGATAGATAGATAGATAGATAGATAGATAGATAGATAGATAGATAGATAGATAGATAGATAGATAGATAGATAGATAGATAGATAGATAGATAGATAGATAGATAGATAGATAGATAGATAGATAGATAGATAGATAGATAGATAGATAGATAGATAGATAGATAGATAGATAGATAGATAGACGGACGGACGGACAGACAGACAGACAGACAGACAGACAGACAGACAGACAGACATTCTCCGTCATCATGAAAAAATGTCAACTTACTCACCGTGCAGTTGTCTGAGGTGCCTGCCTAACGCCGTTTTAAATTTACATAAGGACGGCAGATACCTCACACTGCAGGGGAGGGTGTTCCAGCATCGCGAACCTTGGGCTCTAAACGAATAGAGACCGTTATCAGTCCGCGAACCCGGAACCGAGAGCTCTTTCACACCGCTCCTACTGGAAGTCCTAGCTGTGTTTTTACCAAAGAGAGCCGCATGGTACGGAGGTTGTCCCATATTTATTGCCCTATACAATAATAACCCCGCAAAGTAAGCTCTTCTTTCCTTTACTGTAAGCCAGCCAAGATATTTCCTGTGAGGAGTGATGTGCTCATCCCTTCTAACACCACATATGTATCTCACACATGAATTTTGAAGTCGTTGCAACTTCGTCTCGAGCTCATCAGACACATCAAGGTGAATCACGGAACAATAATCTAAATGTGGCACTACCAGCGCGCATGCAAGCTGCTTTCTCAACGCCTGAGTTGGGCACGAACTAAAAAATCGTAGGCTGTAAAGAGCACGATTTACCTTTTTTCCAACTGCATCAACCTGCAGTTTCCACGTGAGTTTAGAGTCCATGACAACACCAAGGTTTGTGACCGAGTCAGAGAAAGGCACATGTACACCTTCCTGAAACTCAATGCCGGGCAAACCAAGATCCTGCAACCGATTGATGTTGTGCTCGGAGCCGAAAATGATCGCTTTTGTTTTGCCGACATTGAGTCGCAGTCCGGATGCTTCGGCCCACTCCAACACTGCCCGCGTAACAGCCGACATGCATCTGATACCCACATAAAGATCTCGCCATGTCCCTTGAGTGTAAGTTTGCAAGTCGTCCGCGTATAGCAAGTGTTTAACATCACCACCAGCCAGTATGTCTTCTAAGTCATTGATATAAAGACTGAATAGCAAGGGCCCCAGGACTGAACACTGTGGCACACCCAGATTGGTGGTTAGCCAATCAGATTCCCCATTGTTGTCAGTTATGACTTTTTGCCTGCGACCGAAAATGTATAATTTGATCCACAGAAGAACACTCCTGGAAAAACCCATGCGTATCAGCTTACGAAGTAATTTAGATGGTGATATAGTGTCAAACGCCTTACTAAAGTCGAACAGTAGCAGTATAGTCATTAGTTTCTTATTGTCGTTTATCCCAGCTCGTATGTCCTCGGTTAGTTTTAGTAGAGCTGTCTGGGTGCTGTGATGCTGTCTGAAACCGGTTTGCAGAGGATCCAAGATATTTTTGGATCTTAAGAAATCGGTAATCTGGTTGTGTACTATCTTCTCCAGCACCTTGGAGAGAAAGCTCAATAGTGCTATTGGGCAAAAATCTGATAAAATAGATGTCACTGAAACCTTTTTTAGAGGCACCAAGTGAGCCCCCCTCCAAGCCCCTGGGAAGACACCACCAGACAAAGAGGAGTTGAAGACCCTCGCTATATGATGACTTATATACGGGAGAGCTTTAGCTACAACGCTTTGCGGAATACCGTCCTCACCCCTAGCCTGCGACGAGAAATGAGCAACAGTCAGGACTACGTCCGTCACTGTAACGTCTTTGAAAACAAAGCCGTCGTCACTGGCCGAGTTCAAGATGCTACCCAAATCAACGTCACCTTCACTCTGGGAGACCGATACCCCTGCAAAGTGCGAGTTCAGCTCACCCGGCGAGAAGCCATGCAACCCCCCTCCCCGTGCCCTTGGTAGGAGCCCCAAGCCCTTTAGTTCTTTCCAAATATCCTTCTTATTTTCTAGGACTTCAAAAATCTTATTCTGCATGTAAGTCTCCCGCGCGATTTTCATGCGTTGTTCTGCTTCGACCGCGAGAGACCGGTACTCCTGCCAAAGATTACCGTTTTTTGTGCGCTGTAGTCGTCTGCGTACGGCGTCACGTTTTTTTTATTATGTGAGCCAGATCTGCGTCAATCCATGGAGGATTAGCTTTATTTATTGGTGTAAATTGCTTCAGTGGAGCGAGTTCATCTATTGCCCCCATGAGATTGGCGCTGAACTGTCCCAATAAATCGTCCATGTCGTTGTTGTCCAAGCAATCAAACGCCGCCCAGTCACATTTACTCAGGTAAGATAGAAGATCTTCCTGTTCTATTGTTTTAAAATCTCTGTAACTAAAAGTATCAGTGATGGGGCTATTGTTTAATTTAAAATCTATTTCAACATCTATAATTGTGTGATTGCTGGCAAAGGGCGCCGCCTGATTGCTGGCATTCAGCACCACGTCGTTGTCATCTGTCATAACGACATCAATCCATGTGTGAGACCCCTCGAGGTGATGAGTCGCACCATGCTCTATTATTTTTAGATTTAAATCGTTGGCTAATCGCCTAACGAATCTTGCATCAGCCGACGTCTTCAACAGGTTCGCATTCAGATCACCCATCAAGATTTTATGGCTATAGTCCTGCGTGTATGTAGCTAGCTTATCAATTAGGTCTGAATTTTGCAGGAATGGTACATGCGGTGGCCTATAAATCAGAGCAACGAATACGGGGGGAAGGCCGCCCTGTTGCACACTACACATAATATATTCAGAAATGTTCGGCGTACCATCCTGGGTGGTACGTAAGCGGCTTAGTATGGTTGCCTTAAAACTATTGTGTACATACAGGACTAACCCACCCCCAAATTTATTCCTATCTAATCTTAAAATTGAATAGCCCTTGATCTGAATGCGATTGTCGTCAATGTTTTGAGCAAGGTTCGTCTCAGCAATTCCAAAAAGGTGGTAGGAGGGACCAGATAGAAGGTGTTGACGGAGTGTACCAATATGACAATCTAGAGAGGTCACATTGATAAATCCTGCTCTCAGTCCCCTACAGTGCACCCCCCCCCCCCAGCAGTGTCCAACGATAGTCATTCATTTGCGACAGCCTCCGTTTGATTATTTGTTTGAATGCCCAACTTATCTATTTCATTTATATTTGCTTTTCCTGTTTTTTTATGTGAATCTAATGCAATTTGTGGAGTTTCATATGAGGCTGAAATTACTTGGAGGTCTGCCGCTGTTAAAAATTCGTGGGAAACATCGCCATCCCGCATCTTGACCAGGAAACGGCCCCCCCTATGCCAGATATATTTAAATTTGAGCCTCATCGCAAGGGCTTTAAGGCTTCTAAAATTATTAAATGTTTCCCTTGGTAGATGTTTATTTATAAAAATTTTACTATTGAATATTGCATCACCAGTCTCCTGGTCAAGTGCCGAGATGTCGACATCTTTAGTGTGAAAGCCTGTTATAAACGTTTTTTGTCGCATGATTTTATCTCCTAATTCACTGCTGGAGAGGGTAACAACCCACGGTGATCGTCTGCGCTCGCTAGTTACCTCGGTTGATGTCACCGAAAGCGACTCATCTGACCGAAGCAGGCGGGTATTTACTATATCCGTTTTCTGTATCGATGGGAGGACACGACGCAGTATAGCATGAATCACATCAACATGCTTAGTGCTGTTACCGTCTAAAATATTTGAAATTATTAAGTCATTATTGCATATTGTATTATTATTATTTTTTATTGTCCTCCCACCTACCATTTTAACCCGCGTGCTTCGTGCAGATGACGTCGACGCCGTATCTTGCAGTGTATCGTTGCTTTCGGTATTCAAATTATTATCAATGTTATATATATTATTATTATTTACATTATTACTAAATACACTATTTATCTTATCATTAATATTTGTATTTCTAATACTGTGCGGCGAAAAAGTTGTATTTGCCTTACTGGTAGACAGGCCAATTTGATAATTTTCAATTTTACTTAAAAATTCTTGTTGTTTATGTTGAATAATTTTCAAAGTTTTCTCTATATTATTATTATTATTATTATTTATTGCAGTTTCATGATTGTTATTGCTTGTGGTCTCGTGTACAATAATTTTTCTTATGGCCTTTAATATGTCGAAGTTGTCACTTTCAATTTTATTAACTTTATCAATTATTATTTTAAGGTCATTATCATATTTCTTTGTCTCACTATTATTTTTGACTAGATTTTTCACTTCAAAATTAGACTGCTCAATGTTATTGACTCTTTCTATAATTGCATTGAAATTAACTTCGATCTTATTCAACATATTATTTGTTATATTTTGACATGTTTCGTGTAGCTGTTTGTTTTGAATTTTTAAATCATTAATTTCATGACAAAGCACTTGCTTTTCATTTAACATCTCCTCCAGCTGGGAGTGTTGTTTTAACATCTTATCCTCTATTTTCTGCATTTTGGACCCAATTGTCAGTGCTAGAGTATGTATTGCTGGTAACGAGTCTAGCCTTTTAACAATTGCATCCAATCTGTTTTCAAGAGAGGACGAATGTCTAGTAAGTGCATTGTCTATGTTTCTAGATGTCGAATTGGCGTACTCTACCAAGCAGGAGACTGTCGTCCCTTTTTTAAAGGTAGTAGAGTCTAACATACGTATTACCGACGCATTAACATCATTTACGCTGCTGAAATTACTTGTTTGTACTGTTGATTTACATCTAGAAGCTAGTTCTTCTTTGTCCGTGGTAGATGTTGAAGGCGTCGAAACTACCCCAGGGAGAACGATGTCGTCTTTAGCTGGCGTCGAGGTGTGTGAAAAAACACTGTCCGTATACGAAGAGTGAAGATTCAGCGCCTTCATGCCTGCAACCCGCTGTACAGCAGGCAGCGCAGGTACGAGACTCCCATGGTGTTGGCCCGCGCTGGAGCTGAGCTGATCGGTAGTACTGCCTCTTAGGCTTGCGTCAGCGTTAGAGAGAGACAGAGGCAAGCGCGGTGTAGTGGGAGCAGAGAGCACACTGGTCTGCGGCTGCCGCATCAGTGTCGTTTGCGATGATAAAGGTGTTAAAGGTGTGCCGGCAGCGAGCAGCGGCGAGGAACTTCTCGGCGTGGTGGGGGCAGCCTTCCCACTAGGCAGCGAGCGTTGCGGCTTTGAATGTATGCTCGCACGCACTATACCAGAAGACACACTTGCTGTTAGGCGTGACGTCACGTTATGTCCAGCCGCTGCTTTATTACTACTGCGAGATGTATTGGCAACACCTTTTATGCATGTTTTGCACATGTATTGCTTTACTGCTGCATTAGTTTGCAGGATCATGCATCTAACATGACCTGCCTTATTACATTTAATGCAGCAGTACCTATAGGTCTTGCCCTTACTAGGAGGCAGACCACATTCAGCACAGCTTTTAATGCTGGCCTCCATACCGTGACACATTTCACGCACACTCTCACGCCTCGATGATATAATCCGCACGTACCTGTCGATGTTGAGACTCGGGCATGCGCAGACTTTAGCGCTCGAGGTGAGGCAGCAGGATTATAATATAACTAACCTCAAACCTGAGGCACCAGTGCAAAAAAGAAATTGCTGTATAAATACAGCACACCTGATGAAAAATAAATGTGGTGGAGGAGTCTTGCACTGTGGCCCTACTTGAGGGTCACACTATAGCATACCCGAAGGTACGGCGGCGGCGTAAAGAAACTTTGAACTAGAGCGATACAGATGCGTGTGTGCACGTATAGAGAGCACAGACTCTACTAGGTGTGTGATTGGTAATCGTAATTTACACGTTTTACAAAAAGCTATACCGAACTCATATGGTTTTCCATTCTTTATGCAAACTGTTTTAAAACAAAAGCGACAACTTCTTATTGTAACAGATATCGCATCTTTTTAGATTTTCCGCCGTATTACACAGCTGCAACGACATACACTTGTAACACTTGTTGGAACATCTATGATCCTCGACACGCCAATAACTTTTATTACATGGTATGCAATAGCCAGCGCTACCACTAGCTCTAATGAGGCTTAATATCGGTTGGTAATGTTTTGAGTGTTCGGAATACATGATTCGTAATGTATGAACTGTACAGCCGTAAGTGTCGATAACAAAGTGCGAAACGTCATAGAGCGGTGGATTTCCACACGCAAACGTCGAAAAGTTATAGACTACTATGGCTGTACCAAGAGTCGTAAAATAATCTTGAAACATACGAATTTCTGCGAGTCCGCACCCTTTAATCGACACCCGAACGTTCGCCAAATTTAAAATTTCTTCGGCAGCACTTTTTTGACTTTTTGATTGACTCTGTCGGATCAAGTTCCAATAGAGATGTAAATCACCTGTGCATATTTGACCTCTGACAGCATGGGCATAGGTAGGAGGTAGACTGCGCGGTAGACAAAGATCATCATCATTACTGATTGTAAGAATAGATTTTTTATTCACTGATTCTTCAGTCAAACGTACCCATTCGCGTTTCGCGACACCACCAACAATTGCACAATTGATAGACAGATGTCATTAACGTTAAATTCACTTGCACTTTGTACCGCACTAAATAACATTCTCGAAAGATCTTCAACGAGAAAATCTCTAATAGGTCTGAACGACAACCTGAGTGGACCGTGATTGAATTGCTCCGAATTGATTGTTACTCCTATGAAATCAGTTGGTACACCTCTGCTACAAAGACGTCGATGGAGATCTCGTACGCAACCTTCTAACCAATTGCAAACCTCTGTATTCGCCGGGGGCTGTGGCAGGATTTCTTCGATTTCTCTTCCTTCATATCTAAAACGACGGTAGAAGCGTACTGATTCATTTTCAATTATGAATCGAGGTCGCACTCCTTTTCCAAACTGTAAATAATTACCTGTAAGATTAAACTTTTTTTTATACTACGTAAATACAAATCAAAAACAATCTCTATCTATTTGTACGATCTTACCTTCTTCGTCGTCGTCGCCGTCAGCTGTGTCTGTGCTGCTGCTGCTGTTGCTACTGCTACTGCTACTGCTACTGCTATTGCTACTGATACTGTTACTCCTGCTACTGCTATTGATAAAATCATCTTGATCTACTGGTGGTGGTGTAGATCTTTGTACAATCATCGATGATCCAACTTCTAAAACTTAAGTATCGTTGTACTTTATAGTAGAAAAGATAATTATTTTATCATAGTGCATTCAATATTTACGATTTGGTGTAGAATCGTTATCATCACTGATGGATACAGCAAGGGTTGTTTCTGAAACTAAAGTATTGGGCGTGCCATTATAATTGTAAATTATTATTAGAAGTCTTATATTGACAAGAGCAATAGTTATCATTGTTGACGGATGATGTACCTTCCGTCGATTGTCTCTAGTTTACAGCAGAACCCATTTCAGCTTCTAAAACTAAGTATGCGAATAAGCATTATAGTACATTCAATACTTACAATTGTTTTCATTTGATGTCGACGGTAAGGTTTGTTCATTACATCTCAATATAAACTCGTTCTCCTCGATATCATTTAACATTGGCCTCATTATCATAACATTGGTTATAAATAAAATTATTTGCAAAAAAATGAGAATCTTTTAAAATGTAAGATATTAGTACTTACGGTAACGATAAATTATTCGAGCGGCTAGTAGTTCCGCCTGGTCGTTGCGTTGCCATATGGCATTCACGGCAATTGAGAGAAGATGTTGATTTTTGAAAAGACCGGCACAATACATGTGATATATCGTTGTTGGTCTACAATGAAGCAAGAGAAAATGCAGCTTTCTATATAGAATCTCCACAGATAACTGTAGAAACTTGTAACACCATACTCTACCATACATTGTGCGAATATGTGACTCTTTATCTTTGGCCATATTAAGAGCATGCCCTAATATTTTTACTAAAAACGCAATACTAACACTGTCCATTTTTTTACGAACTTGGTTTGTCGACTTTGACTGGCCAAAAGATACTGACAAGAGCAGCTGCACTCATTACTCACGTACACGTGCATATATTATTTTCTCGTGAAAATGCTAGCTCTTCGCTTTTAATATACGACGAAAAGACTTCTTAGAATAACCATTCGTGAGTATCACACGATCTTCTCCTAAATCCCGTACGCTATAGCTTCATATGTCCTTTGTCTCTGGCAGACAAGGTAAGAGAGTGGTGAGAAAAACTTTGTCAGCGTTATCAGAATTCGCGCTGATTCTGTTAACACTGAGAAATTTTTATAAGTGTTCACCATATTCCTTGAACGCGACTTCACGTGTGTTGCATCGCACTACTTTCACTTATGTCTGTTGAGGTGCTACGACTGCATTTTTTTCGCAGAAAGTCTTCTTCGCGGAAGAGCGATATTTAACCCAAACAATATTATCTCCAAGAGCACACGTGTGCGGTTAGTCATGATTGTCGGAGAATTAAGAAAATAAAGATAAGCAGCACAGTTTAGTAGATTTCAAGACTCTGACCTGTCAACATCAAGTTGTGCGATAGTAAAGTCCCGCGAACTAATTAAAATATACATTTTCGAATTATTAGTTGTCGCATAACGAAAAATAAATTATGGTAAAATCCTAAATTTATAATTTATAATGGTCTACGTGTAACTACAAAAAAGTTTTATCCAGCGAGCTGATCAAACTATAAATTTTTAAGATATCGATTATCAATTGTTAGAAAAAAAGTGATGGGCAAAATCTAAATACACGATTAAGAAAGACTTATATCTAGCAACAAAAAAGTGTAATCCCGCGAACTAAAATAACAAAATAGCGGACATTTGAAATTTTTTACCTTTTTTGCAATTGCCATTTTGTTATTTTTCATCAAATTTTGTTTATTGAGCTACCGGCTATAGCGATAAGCTTATTTTTTAATAACTCGTCCACTTTTTTGATTTTAGGCTCTTCAAAGTGGAGATATCACGTCAACTAGATTGTAGTAGGGTCAACTTCAGGTAGCTGGACCAGCCAGATTTTACATACAAAATAAATATACAAAATATATATTATAAGTGTGAAACCTCTTTTTATATGTGTAAAAACTTTGAATATTTTAAATAAATTTTTCTATGAAAAAAAAATATTGAAAATTATTGCTGTGATTGTAGCGTGACCCCTTAACGAAGGCTTATATGAAGCTACAAAAAGTGTAATCCCATCAACTGATCAAACTACAAGTTTTTAAGATATAAATTATCGATTGTTTAAAAAAAAAAACAGTAATCTAATACACTTTTGCAGCTGCACGGTATGATTCATCAGTAGTAAGATACAGTACAAGGATGCAACTGTAACTGATGAATCACGGTGCAGAACACTACAACGTACAGTTTGACACCATGGGAAAACTACCACGGCATCATACAAGCACCAGTGCTTGTTTATCCCGCACAGTGTACGGTAATTATAATGCGTGTATATAAAACCAATCGTCGCAGTGGTGAGTTACGGGGAACTTACACGTTTATTATACACGGAGCTTCTGATTCAGAAGATAGTGTTATAGATGTAGAGAGACTATGTGACGGTGATCTACCTGTGAGTAAAACTGAAAAAGCAATTTGGGAGATACTGACAGTGGATGAATAAAATAATAGTGATACAGAATATTTTATTAACAATGAAAATAGAGTTCTGATTCACCAAGAAGAAACAACGTCTGGAGTGTTATCAGTAGAATCGACTTCGAACTGCATTGCAGCAGAACATCTCCCTCTATTAGACCAACTGACAGATGTAGACGTATCCACTAGCAGTAGCAGTAGCAGTGCGTCTTCCGAATACCGTGGTTTTTCTTTAACTGAACACCCATAGAATAATTATTCTACGTTACAAAAATTGATAAAGGTAACAGAAGAAAAATTTAAAAAAAAAAGGAAGAAAATAACCCGCAGTTATTTTTGTGGTCACAGTAAGAAACGTTATTAGTGCCAACATCAGAAGCAGCACAATAGATGGCAATATTGCTACAAGTCTCGTGTATGGATGTGCCCACAATGCGCACAAACCTTGAAGTGTTTGTGTAATAATTCATAAAATAATATTATCAGGAATACTTTAAACAATTTTTAATTTTATTTTATTTTCTGAAAAATGTGTATTGCGTAAGGAGGAGGTGATTAGGACTGTTCTACAAGCATAGCCGATAAAAAAAGGTTAGTTTTTTATAATTATAATTATAGATAACAAAAAGAGTGGTGTCTGTACCACTCGTTTGTGTATATATGTACGTGTGCTCTCTAATATCACACAATATATATATATATATATATATATATATATATATATATATATATATATATATATATATATATATATATATATATATTTATGTATGTGTGTGTGCGTGCACGCGTGTGTAGAGAGAGAGAGAATGAGAGAGAGAGAGAATGAGAGAGAGAGAGAGAGGAGGAGAGAGAGGGAAAGAGAGATAGGGAGATAAATGAAGGAGGAGAGAGAAAGAAAGGGGGAGAGCATGACGTTCTAAGCAAGCCACCGCTCCCCAATCGATGTGACAATATCTAACCCCCACCACATGTACACTCTTCTACCTATTCCTCCACAAAACTGTTGGAGGGGGTAGGTGGATGAGTGGGGGTTTGTTGTGTCTAGCGATTTGGTAGCATATACTACTGATGTATTACTTTAAGATATTACAGTATATTGCTGCGAGATTACAGAATTATATTTCTGGATGCATTTCATTCAAATACCGTGGAAATATTTCTACTATATCATATGGCGATAAATCAGTCATCATTTGTTTAACGATAACATTTTAATTTTATTGTTTTACTTTGCCAGAAATCTTGACTATAACTGTAAAAATGCTTTAATAATGTAGTTAGTCAAGGTTTATGTAAAAACAAATCGAGAGAAACCGATTATTGTCATTGCACATTATTTGCAAATCAATTTTTCAAGATTGCCGCTAGATGGCGCTTTGGCGATTTCTCGCGAGGGCTAAGATTCTTCTTTATTCATATATAAGGACGGTTCCAATATTACGATAATGTGTATCGTCACGAAACTGCTGCGTATGAACGATTATTGACAGGCGTTTATTACGTGCATATTACTAATTTTAATAATGATACTAGTGTTACGACGGAATAAAAATAATAAAAAATGAAGATAAAATAATAATAATATTGCTGGAACGTCACTGAAATATTACCCAGTATTTCCATTATTATTGTGAAATGATAATAATATTCCTGCAATATCACAATAACGCTACTGATTCTGAATCACCACATGGTGTAGTGGACGGTAACAGCTACTGTTGATCAAGGAAGTTAAGCAGGATTGGCAATGGCTAGTAGTACTTGGATGCGTGAGCGTTTAGACAAAATAGCAAAAGAAACTTAATTACTTATTTATTTTTTTTTTAATGCCAAACTATTAATAATAATACTCCTAGTATAATTATGATAAACGTTAAATTTTTTTTTTATATTTTTAAAAAAATAATCAACTGGTTTATTTTTAGATACCCCAAGCGTACATCCAAACTTTGGTGTACACCTAACTTGAATGTTCTTTGGGCGTACGAAATCACACTCTATTTTAGGTGTTGATTTCGGTGTTATTTTAGGTGTCATTTTGGGTGGTTTTTTGGTGTTTTTTTCGTAAGCGTAACTAGTCCGAGGTGAGCATTTTGCCATAATGAAAATTTAAACTTTAAAATTGTAAACTCTAAGCCCTAATCCCTAAATCCAACTACCCCAAGCTGCATGTTTTACCATATTAAAAGATTCACCGATGAAACTGTATTACCTAATAAGCTATAACCTATACCCAATTAGCTCAACACTTACGAAACAAAACACAGAAAAAACACCCAAAATGACACCTAAATAAAACACCGAAATCAGCAACTAAAATAGAGTGTGATTTTGTACGCCCAAAAAACACCCAATTTAGGTGTACACCAAAGTTTGGGTGTACGCTGGGTGTACCTAAAAATAAACCAGTTCATTATTTTTTTAAAAATATTAAAAAAAAATTAAAGTTTATTAGTCATACTAGAGGTATTATTATTAATAGTTTGGCATTAAAAAAATAAAATAAGTAATTAGCCCTTTTTGCCATTTTGTCTAGGCGTTCCACTCACTCAAGTACAAACCGTGGTCTACGCTGCTTAATCAATAGGTGCTGTCAACGTCCACTACACCACGATGGTGATTCAAAATCAGTAGCGTTATTAGCGACCAAAATTCTGCGTCGCAAATACGACTGTACCTCATAATGCAGTTATGAAGTTCAATTGAAGACTATATATTTATTATATATTTATATAACGTATTTCAGTAATAGTTTATAAATCTGATGTATTCATATAATAATAGTATATTCACATAATATTAGTATATTCGTAAATTACCAAGAAAATACGAAAATTTTTCTGGAACTTGAAATAAAAGCATAAAGTTTAGAAACCTCACTCACGCGAAAATAAAAGGTAACATTTTTATTACTATTATTTGTTCATAATTTAATATTTTACGCACATTTACCCTATTTTATGTATTTTATGCACAATTTCGTAATATATATTATTTATTTTCTCCTTTTATCGCTACTATAAATTCCCACCTTCCGATCAATAACATTTTACACGTATTCCCTATGAATCCTATAATCACTATAGTGATTTAATTGCCAAGTGAATTTATCAAAAATATGTTAATAGTTTTTTCCCCTTCGATAAATTTTGTTCGTTATTTTACGAATAGATAATACCTAATCTAGTTTCGTACACTTTTAGGGTATGGTGACACAAATGTCACCATACCCTACCGTCCAAACCCCCCAACCCTCACAAATACCTACCTACCACACCGCCCAAACCTCCCAACCCCCACAAATACCATCATACCCAACCGTCCAAACTCCCCAACCTTCACAAATACCGACCTACCCATGGTCATCCAGATTCCTCAACAGTCACAAATACCGAACTACCCTACTGTCCAAACCTCCCAACCTACACAGATACCGAACAACCCTACCGTCGAAACCCCCCAACCTTCACAAGTACCGACCTACCCTACCACCCAACCCCTCCCACTTTCACAAACACCAATATACCCCACTTTTCACACGCACCAACCCGCACAAACAAATACTATCCCTACCATACAAACATCCCTACCCACACCAACATCTCATCCGCTACACCAACAGACTCAGACTTCCGCCCAAATTTACCAACATTCTTATACACCCACGAACCAGTCAGCACAAAACTCGCAACAACAAACATCAATGTACCATACCCCGCAATCTATACAACCATTACAATCAGCACAACGCCCTACCGACCAATTTAACCATCACCAACAGGCAGTGAACCATATCTCTACCAATCAAACCATACCACCTAATTACTCGCAAATTCCATGGGATTCGAACTCGAAAAATTTAAATTTATCGTAACCAAGTACTGCTCCCATCCCACAGACATGGAACCCCTCACTTCCTTGCCAAGATGTCCACAATAACGGTTTGGACAGGTCCCAAACATTGCCAAGCAGTGCAATATACCCCTATAATTCGTCGTACACAGCGAATGCAGTAACTTCTACAAATAACCCACTTCTACCACCTAACCTCGTAGGCTATCCATTAATGAACCCAAACACCCAAGTCCCAATATCTAGTAATCCATATTGGTATTACCCCTTCGCACAGTTTCCCCTTGGGCATGGTATTCCCCAAGAAGGATACTCTTACAATACATCGAACACCTTGCCATACGTCAAATGCTTCTTGACAATCCTGAGCGAGTACATCTTCAGAACTCGAATAATGATTCCTCGTTCCAGCGCGAAACTAGAGTAGCCAGTCTGATACAAAAGTGTAATGTAAGCTTTAATGGAGAACCAACAGCAAATCTAGGGGAATTCCTCTCCCGAATAGAGGATTGCCGGAGAAGCTGTAACATGTCCGATCGGGACATCTTGAAAATGATTCCCATTATTTTAAAAGACCAAGCTTTGTATTGGGCACGCCCGTTTCTACAAAACTGGCGAACATTGGAGGAATTAAAAAATGCTATAAGACAACAAACATGGTAGACCGGATTTCCAATTACAATTAGAAGATGATATTAGGTCAAGATCGCAAGGACCCGAAGAATAAATTGCTACGTTCATCGCAAATATCCGAGCATTGAAGAATCAATGCATCCCCCCAATGACCCTCATAGCTCAATTGGATAGAACTTATCGCAACCTACATGAGGATTATTTCACCAAGATAAATAGATATTAATTCAATACGTTTGAAGAATTGCAGGCCTTGGAACAACAAGAAGAGATGTAAAGGGATCGGAAGAAGAAATATAGACTCCCACCGCCAGCTGAACATTCGTTGTGCCCTCAATTAGCTTATCAACCACCCCCGAGAAAAAACCGCATTGCCGCTATCAAAACGGTACAACAATATAGCGATTCAACAGACGAAGAAGACACTAACGAAGTTGCAGCTGTCGACAACATAGTAAAAACAAAAACAGGCCAATTGGTCGAATTCGCACGGAAACAAGATGTCGAACACACATCAGGCATATCGAAACAAAAAAACTGAAACAATGGCAATAATAACAAAACCCCCCTACCGCCTCCCCGAAAACCCCAAAACACGAAACCTACCGTCAATAACAAGTCCACCCAACCCCTAAAAGTAAGTAAGGAAAATCAGACAACTGGAAAAGTATACCCATGTTGGGTTTGCAAAGACACAGGCCAATGGCCAGCAGACTGTCCCAAAAAGACAGGGAACATCTGCTATAAATGTGGTATTCGTGACGTAACGATACGTACGTGCCCAAGATGTACCAAATGCGGGAAACGAGTAAAGAGAGAAACAGTAAGGGCCAGGTTAACTCGGGCAGGTCCAAATACCCACGCCAAAAACAACATCGAAAGCTTCAGGCCTAGTCAACTCAGGTTCTGGAGTGAACATACCGATGCCTATTGGTCCAGTAGGAAGCTATGATAATCGTCTGTACCTCAATATCGATATAGAAAAAGTCTTCCCTGCACTCGTAGATAATGGAGCAGTTGCCTCCTTCATAGGGATAAAAGTGGTGAGACAGATAGGGACTGAAATAATACCCCAAACCGGATACATGATGTTGCCAAACGGCGAAATAGAAAAAATCGAAGGTATTACAAAATTTACATTCCATCTCGAAGTTAAAGAAACACCCGCGGACATCAGAGTATCAAAAACAATGACCTACGACATCATACTGGGCATGGACCTATTGTCACTGCTGAAGATGACCATAGACCACGAAAACCGAACTTGGCACACGGACAAAGGAATAGTGAGAAAATTTCATTCGAAAAATCAGGATCCGGGAGCAATCATGGCAACGGCAGCAATCGGAGGAACCTCCGACTTATCGGGAAAACAGCAACAAAGACTAGATAAACTTATATTCGATCTCACCATTCCACCACCGGACGCAACCCCTGGAGTAGCTAAGATAAAACCTCATGAAATAATTGTAGAAAGTTGTAGTCCGATAAAACAACGTATTCGTAGAATCTCTTCAAAACTTTTAGCCGCTGCCCACGCTGAGGTTGATCGTCTCCTAGCAGAGGGAATTATCGAACCCTCAGAAAGCGCTTGGAGTAGTTGTCCCGTAATTGTACCGAAATCGGACGGTAAACTAAGGTTTTGTATCGACCACCGAGCACTAAATGGCGTTACAAGAAAAAGCGCTTACCCCTTACCCCACATGGACATGTTACTAGACAATCTAAGAAATACCAAATTCCTATCGAAAATAGACTTAAGTCACGCGTATCACCCGATCCCTCTTGCAACAAATAGTAAAGAGTTCACAGCATTTGGATTACCTGGCAAAGGGCTATTCCAGTTCACAAGACTTTCGTATGGCGTCTCGAACGCCCCCGCAAGTTTTCAAACTGCCATGGACGACCTCTTTGGTCCAAAATGGCAACCCCATGTTTTCGTATACATAGATGATATAATCATAGCCACAAACACGTTCGAAGAGCTTTGAGAGATTGGCTGGAAAAAGTGTTGAAAAAACTGCGAGATGTCAATTTAGAAATAAACCGAGAAAAGTCAGAGTTCTGCTGCTCGGAAGTCAAATACCTGGGTTACGTCGTTACCAGGGAAGGACTCCAAACAGATCCAGACAAGATTGCCTCTATTCTAAACTATGCCCCACCTCGAAACGTAAAGCAACTTCGTCGATTCCTCGGTATGGTAGCATCGTATGCTCGCTTTATTAAAAACCTTGCTGAAATAAAAATCCCCCTTACCGAACTGTTGAAGAAAAATGTCCCTTGGACCTAGCCCGACCAGACCCCAGCCTACCGTTCTGCCTACAAACAGATAGCAGCAGCTACGCTTTAGGGGCAGTGCTCACCCAAATAATGCAGGGGGAAGAGCACCCCATCGCCTATGCCAGTAGGACCTTAGCAAAAGCGGAACGTAACTACACAGTAACAGAACAAGAATGTCTGGCTGTAATATGGGCAGTAGACAAATTTCGAGGATATCTCCTAGGCGAAAAATTTACTGTCATTACCGACCGCAGTAGCCTCACCTGGCTGCAAAACTTAAAAGACCCAGCTGGCAGGTTAGCCAGATGGGCCACAGCTCTTCAAGGTTACAATATGGAAATCATACACCTTAAGGGAGCACTCCATAAAGTACCTGATGCGCTATCTCGTTCGTTTTATTAGGTTTGCTGCTTAGCAGCAACGATATTGCTAGACGCGGATAACTGGTATACCAATCGCATAAAAATGGTAAATAATAATCCAGAAAAATATCCAGATTGGAAAATTGTAAATAATTGCTTATACAAGCATCGTCTCAACCCCCTTATCGACCCAATCGTAGCCGACTTAGATAATTGGAAACTCGTACTTCCCGAACTCGATAGAGAGAGAGAGCTATGTTCGAACGTCACAACACCCCCCAATCAGGACATTTGGGAGTCGATAAAACTTTTCATTGACTGATCCAATCGTATTTCTGGGCGAGAATGAAAAGGGATGTTATTCGTTATATAAAAGAGTGCCCTGCCTGTCAGATGTATAAACTCCCACAATAGGCACCAATGGGACTTATGACCCAAAGAAAAATAGAAGGACCTTGGGAAATCGTAGCAGCTGACGTTATAGGCCCATTGCCAACTAGTAAAGGGCAATGTCGTTATGTTGTAGTATTTCAAGACTTATTCACGAAATACGTCGAAATCAGACCTCTTAGGAAAGTTAACCCTAACTGAATAGTAGAAGCTTTCGAGGAATTGATAGTATTTCGTTGGGCATGTCCTAAATACCTTGTAACCGATAATGGAACGGAATTCACGAACAAACTTAGACGTCAAAGTTGGATGAACTGGGTATTATCCAAACGACGATAGCCCCATACCACGCTCAAGCAAATCCTGTCGAGCGTAGTAATCGTACAATTAAACAGGTGATCTCTATCTTCGTAAAACAAGATCATCGTAACTGGAACATCCATTTAAATGAATTCGCATTCGCCGTCAATACTTCAGTCTATGCATCAACGTTGTTGACTCCAGCATTTCTGAACTTTGGTAGGAACCCACGGCAACCTAAAACCCTTAAACAATTCCTCGAAAATCCTGAAACTCGTAGTCCTCCAATTTCTGTAGCATGGTCAGAGAGAGTAAAACGTCTTGCCGCAATACACGACTTAGTTCGCAAACACTTGGATAAAGCAAGTGAATTATAAGCTCGGTATTATAATAAAAATCGTAGAAACATCACTTTTAACATGGGAGACCTTGTACTCCGTCGAAACCACGTGTTATCCTCGGCAGCAGACAACTTTGCGGCGAAACTAGCCCCAAATTTCGTGGGTCCGTTAAAAGTAGAAAAAGTCTTGTCGTCTGCCGTGTATCAGCTGCAGGAAGTAAATAGTCAAAATAAATCGATAGTGCATATTTCAGACCTGAAACCTTACTTTGTCCCCTCTAAACAACCTATTCCTCCAACAGGTAACAACACCAGCTACAATGCAAGGAATGGGAAAGGGTCGAGTAAACAAGCTGCCACACCAGGTCACCAGCCGCCCGGGGACAGTACCAGAGGAGAGAGTAGGCGTCCGCTCTACAATCTCCACCGCCGACCGTCGAACGATGAGACAACCAGGGATACAGGCCAAACCAGCAGTGGTGCTCGGCCGTCCGGGGATCGGAATAGGAGCCAACCACCCACGGAGCCTCCTCCCCGGCGGGGCCGCGGCCGGCCTCGAAAACGCCAATTCGCAGGTCTCACTTCGACCGCTGGATCGCGGTTTCGTTCCGGGGGGGTGGGGGGAGGGGGGTGGCATCCCTACCCACGGTTTCCACTAGTACTACTACCCTGGTACGGACGGAGGACGAGCTACAACTCCTATACGACCCCTTCTCGGGGATGTATCGTCCCAGGAAACCGATCGATCCTATCGATCGTGCAAAGGGGGCGATACCGAAAGGATCGTATGAGGACCACGAACGTCGGGCTGCATGCTCCTTCGACCCGTGCAATACCTTGACGGAGTTGAAGGCCCCGTACGTGACGTCTACCCCAGTAATTCGCGCCGCACGACGGGAGGAAAGGGCCACCCAAGAACCAGTCTAGGTCGGACACCCACCGACCCCCCCCCATCCATCCAAGAACCACCCCCCTACCGTCCGATCCCCATCCAACCACCCCTCCTATCGTAGACCGGCTAAACCAAAGAGGGTCTAAAACTCACCCCATCATTAATGTGGTAAGCAACCCGAACGGGGGACAAGTACGCATTACAACGAGGGACTCAATTACCTTCACTAAGACGGCTACGACCCAGACGAAGTCGGAAAGGGAAGTGCTAATTGAGAGAGGGCGAAGCCTCAGAGAACGAGTCGGGGTAGAATCGGTACACCCTATCTATGCGATGGGCCCGATTAATTTCGTGAGGGAAGAGCGACCCAGCCCAATACCACTCGCACCGACCTCGTTCGTTGGGGGGAAGACCATTCCCAGCTTGATGGATTTAAAGATCCAGCCTCCAGCTCCGTACCGATCGGACGATACTGCCTCCGTCTCTTCGCAAGGGTCCTGCTGGAATTGTAAGAAGGAAGGTCATAGATATTCGCATTGTAAAAGCCGGAGGAACTATAAGTTCTGCTTCCGATTGGCCAACCAAATGTCGACGTGCACACTACCCCACGGTGCACGGTACCACCGCCGTCGGACTATCGGAGGTCGTCGGAACAACCACGCACGCCGCCGGCTCTCGTCCCCCTCAGGTCATATCGGGATCAATGACAGCCCCAATCTCGACCTTACCCCCTGCACCGGCACCCGTACCAACTCCAGCGACCATAGCATCGGATATTTACGGCTCTGCTAATTAGGCAGTGCTCGTAGTAATGCCGGGTGCTACGGTCTACTTCTCGCACCTCCAATAAAAAAAAAATAAACACACCTTCCCTACTCCCCACCTACCAATATCGAATCTCCTATTGTGGACACACCATTCCCCTATCGCCAATGCCGTACCCCCCTCCGCCTCCCGACAATACCGTAAATATCCTATCGAAATCCATCCCGTCCCTCCTATCGTCAATACCGAATACCCTCCTAACGGAAACTCCAGTCCATTAATACCGAATGCGTAAGCTTCCACTTTGATAACCGAAAACTCATAACAGTATCCCATAATTTCCCTTGTTGTAAATATTATTCCGCCCCTACCGTAAGCAGTACTCCATTCGCTAGTTCTTTCACTTGTAAATATTAGAAACCACAGGGTTACAGACCCATCACGACAACCCCATACGATTTCCGTAGACCAATAACAATTTGTAAACGCGAGAAATTGGGCATACATAAAATAGAGTAGTATAAACTAAGTAAGTTATTTAAGAAAGAAAAAGACTGATATGTATGATGGCAAAGACTGATTTCAACTACCTCGCTAAAGTATTTAAATCGTATATTTGGGAATGGGTTCGTTACGCGAACTCACCTAGCATCCACTCATTGGTAAAATCACTTGTAGTAAAATCAGTATGTAACCAAGTGCCAGCTACATGCACAAATTACTGTATCAACACTTTATATAGGACTCTGTTTCCTTAGAATGTCGTACATTAAGCACAATACTATGAAGTGTCCCTTACTAAATTAGAAAAAATTTAAATTTAAGAATTTAGTCTGTAAGAATAACGCTGTATATAAAAATGTTTTTAGCTTCTTTTTATAGATACAACCGTACTAATCACGACTGATCAATTGTACAGCCATAATTTAAGTAGTCATTAGTACTTATAGATGCCTAGTAGCGTCAAATAAATATTCATAGTTCATCAAGAGAACAAGAAGAAATGACAATTAAATGAAGTATTTAAGTAAAACTGTACATATGCGTAGGATAAATACATAGCTAGCTAGAAAGCGTGAAATACAAGCGATTAGCATAGATTAGGTTAACATATAAGTTAGTTAGTTGCGTACCGAGTGAGCACGTCCCTAGTAAACCGCGAACCGCGTAGCCGCGCTTCGGTTTAGTAGGGGGGAGTTTCTAACACCACATTTTGTGTGCGTTACACA
Source organism: Gastracanthus pulcherrimus (assembly GCA_949152435.1). NCBI lineage: Eukaryota > Metazoa > Arthropoda > Insecta > Hymenoptera > Pteromalidae > Gastracanthus > Gastracanthus pulcherrimus. The sequence continues at coordinate 53,701,838 of OX424572.1, forward strand.
ATGTGAACGACAGCACATTACCTACCCATCTCACTCACTATATACGTACACACACATACATTATCCCGCTGGACGACACAGAGCAAGCGAGCTCGCATGCCCTGAAGCAGCTGAAGAGGACGCGCAGCTGCCATCCCATAAAGCCTCGCATAGGTGGGAGCTAGATGGTCTCGGCTGGGGTGCGCTAAGCATGTCCTGGCGTCTCCTCTCCTTACTCCTGTCCCTTCGAACCAACCTAAGCTGCTTCTCTAGACATGAAGGACGCCTGCAGCATACACCCTAGAAAACATAAAGAAGAGTTAGTCTACAGCAGACATGCACATCAAATTGGAACTCTCTTACCTGGTCTGGAGGGTTTGCAGAAGCAGGATGGTCCCTCAGGTACAGCAACGTAGCTCAACTCGTAGCCCGCTCCCCCATAGCAGCAGCAGCAACAGCCTCCGAAGCACTCGCCAGACACCTAGAAACAACACAGCATTAGTAAGGGGAGATTACAGTGATAAACTAAACACTAATCTCACCTGATAATAGTGGCAGTGGATGAATGCAGTAGGAAGCTGTATGTAAACATAACCTCTTCGAGGTTAACCGTGCCCACTGCTCCTGCTGCAAGTACACCGTCCTGGGCCTTGCAGCTCTCGTCTTCGTGCCCCTTCGTCGACACCGTTGCCCAGATACCCCTCCTGCTGCATCCCTCGTCGCACTTCCTCGTCCTGGTCACTCATCCTTCCTCGTCCTCTCCAACACCATCTGCAAGCCGTCGACTGCATGCCACATAGCGTGACGTCACCGCGAGCAGACGCTCCCCTTTCCTCCTTCTCATTTCTCTTTCTCCCTCGCCAAAGCATGCGCTGCGCCCTCAGGCGGGCTCGGTCCGCACTACCGAAACCCGAGGGTAGCGCCGCGGAAACGAAGGGACAACGAGTCCACTTCGTACTAAGCCACATACATAGTCGCTTCGTTTTCCTGTATCAGCTCCGTGCGAATACCAAAACCGCTCGTTCCGCTCGCGAATATAGCTATATATATAAACCCTTTACCGCGTGTGCCGACCAACTTGTATCGTCGAAGGAGGCCACACCAGATTTGAATAAAAGAGTAAGTTGCACAAATTATTATTGTGCTTAGTGCATACCCATATAAACATATATATTTATATAGGTAATTTTTTGTAAAGCTTGCGTCGCGTGCGTGTCGAGCATCGCGTCGCCGCCTTTTCATGTGTATTTCGTCGCCGGATATTACTTGAATTCACGTCCCTGAGAAGTAGCTTCTTCCCTTCCCGACCATTTACCGTTTCCCACCGTACCGCGAGCTCACCATAGTTGCGACACATAAAATTACTTATACAATAAACTGTGTCGGTAGAATACTAGTAAAATCGTGCTGAGAATTCGCGCAGCTGGCGCTCAACTCTTGTATTTAGATTGAATAAAACCACAAGTGTTCATAGTATTACCCTAAATTCCCGTGCACGATTTATTTCAATCCTCGAATAAAATTATGTCAAAGCCTGCATGTGGGCGCAATAATCTTGGCTGAATTAGCTAAAATTATTGTCATAACATATGTAAGCTTTTCAAATGTATTAGCGAATGAATTGACAATCAGCTCAACACGTTGTTACTCAACTTTGTATTTTCAGCTTCTGCGCGTAGCCTCCTGAGTACGCAAGTGAATGAAATAAGATTTCTCAGGGTAAATACGTATTCCATTTATGGCACTCTGTGAGTGGTGAACTTTAATATCCATAAGTTGCAGTTAAATAGGTAAATGACTGACATTCCTATTTTTATTTATATTTATGTTAAAACTCATTTTTCTCAAAACTTAATTTTCATAACTTACTTTGTCGACTTGTGCAACAATTCACCAGAAATTAAGCTGAAATTGTTTGTGCTTTCTTTTTAACATATTTTGAACAAATTTAAAGATAGTCTTATTTATTATTATCTAAAATATCATGTTTTTAAAAGTAGCTTAATATTAAAATACTGCTTATTTCGCAAATCAAAAATTATTCATAGAGAATAGTACCGCAAAATAGTTAAAAAATATTATTTGAAAATATTGCTCTTTAAATGTCTTAATTTTAGCATGAGAAATACATAAAAAAATTTAAATGAATCCATCCTAACACAGTGATAATCAAACATAACTTTTTCTACAGTTTTCTTTGAAAGAGCTACTTCAAAGGGTGATGGACTTGAGCAAAATCAGTCTAAAATGATTTCATTTTCTATAGTATAACATGTTTTGTAGAGAAAAATATGTTTTTTCTTAAATTAAAGGATTTTAGTATTTGCTGCACCTTCTACCCTTAAATGGCCTTTAAAGCATTTTTGTTGAAGAATTCAGAAAATTTGCAAAAATTGCTATTTTGTTAAATAGATCTAATTTTGTTGAAAAATGGAGGTTGAAATTTGCTAAAAAAATTTTAAAAATGACTACATGCTAATATTGAGTCTGGAACAACTTTAAATCTTAAGGGTTTAAAAAGATCTAAAAATTCATGAATATTCTACAAATCAATTGTAACATTGTTGCTGAAGTTCAAGAAAATCATGTTTTGCTTTCTCAAAGAGAAAGTTTCGTGATTGTGAAAATTATTTTTTGTGTTTTTTGAACGTTTAAACATGTTGTGTCTTAGAGAGTCCGAATAGAGTAGTCTTAAAAAATGTCTGCATGTGTGTATGTGCATGTGTGTACGTATGCGTGTGCGTGTGCGGGTGCGTCTGCGTGTGCGTGTGCGTATGCGTATGGGTGTGCGCGTGTGTGCGTGTATGCATTAGTATGTAGAATATCGCCATTTGTTTAATCTTCGGTACGACTTTCCCAAACTTTGCACAGATGTTTGTGATTAATACCCGGTGTGTGCTTGAAAGATTCAGTGAAAATGGTCAAACACATTTCATTTTATGGCCATTTTTCAAAGTTTGAGAATTTTCAAATTTTGTTTTTTTTAATCTATTTCAATGCAGGAATGGTTTCTGGGAAACGAATTTCTTGTAGAATATAGTAGTCATAAAATCCTTCATTTTAGGACCGTAAACATTTTTATATGAGTCGTTTTTCAGTTGTTATACTGTATGACAACATTTTTATTTTAACATTTATTACTCGAAAACTTACGATAAAGTCAACGAAATTTTTACTGAATACTTGATTCATATACAGGTATATTCTTGTAAATTTTTAGGTAAGACAACAATTTGTTTTTTTTAAGAAAATAATATGTAAAAAACTGCATTTCTTTGGACAATGATAACTTAAGTAATACTTGATGTATTAGTTGAATATTTTTGAGCCGATTTGGTTCACAATCTTCTGAGATTTGAGAGTTTATTCAATTTAAATAGTACATTCTTACCCTGTATATCACGACATATCTAAGCTTTATTGTTGTACTTTTTCTTGTTGATATTAAGTATTATTATATATGAGATTTACTATTCTACATTTCTAGCCAATTCTACGCATTATATTGCACGAAAAAACTCAAAGATAATGTTATATTAAAAACATTATTATTTTGTGAGTTTTTAAAAATGATTTAATAATAACATAATTTATTTTTGCAATACTGAATCTGTATTTATCTATAATTTAGCATAGAAAAATCATGATTTTTATACTATTTTGATGGTGGAATTTATAAACTAGTGTATATTAAATAGTAGTAAAAATTTTAAATGAGCTAGTTTGAAGAATGATTTGTTTTGTGCCTTATTCTTTTTTTTTTGTTATGAAAGAAAAATAAACAATAATTCAATCTTTTATATGTATATATTTCATTTGATTTTAGAGATAAAAATAGATTTTAGAATCAATGACTCATCTTTGACTAACGACACCCTGATATACGATAATATGTTTATTGAAAAATATTCATTTTTCAGTACGGCGCAAATCACGAAATGAAAATAAATAGACAGGAAAATAATCATGACGGGCGATACTGCGCAGCTATCCTTTATTTATATAATAAGTTTAATTAAATTCTCTTTGAGAAAGCATAATGCCAAAGCAGTTGACAGTATTTTTTTGTTTTTGATTTGCCAAAGAATCACATATATATATTCGCTAATACATTTGAAAAGCTTACATATGTTATGACAATAATTTTAGCTAATTCAGTCAAGATATATATATATATATATATATATATATATATATATATATATATATATATATATATATATATATATATATATATATATAGGTGATTCCACGGTAAGTGAGCAAGTAAGAAATTTGAAAACTCTGAAACTTTAAGAAAATGATGTATTACATACCTAATGGGGTGGAACGAAATCGTAAAAATTTAAAAAATCGATACGCTTTAGTGTGGGAACGTTGTTAATGTTTATGAAGGTAAGGAATGTTTTTGGTAGACGCATATAGTTGAGTTTATCTGTTCTGACAAGAGCTTTAAAAGAATGTCGGAGCTAAAATCGTGTTTTTTCTTTTAGTGATTACTTTTGAGGTTTAGAATGCAGGGAAAAATCAAGAGCAGAGCCGCGTAGTGCTTTTATAATGAAGCTTTTGCATGCAAGATAAAGTTGATCTGATAAGTTATTTTTCTAATCAATTGGAAATATGATATGGTATTTACGCATTGCAAACTAACCTCGAAATTTTATCTTACCAAACTTTTGCAAATAACTTTTTATAATGTTATTTTACAGTAAGATGTAGTGCTTACTAGAATGAATCGACCTGTACAAAATAAAGTTAATCAGACTTGTAGTTTTTACAAACAATTGGAAATACGAAATAGGGTGGATAGCCGGGGGGGGGGGGGGGGGTCCGATATTCTCTTAAAGTTTTTTATTTAAACGAAAAAACGTGCAAAATTGCGGAATAAAAATATTCTTTATACTACTTATGTCTTTGCAATTTCCGATTCATAAATATTAGACATTTATGTTTTAATTTTTTTATTGAATTGTTCGAAATACGTATAGAATTTTCTGTTAAATATATTTCAATGGATGATACTGATACAAATAATAATAAAAATTATGCCCTCCTCTTTTCGCACATGGGCTTGGGACCATCAACGGCAGAGTTATTTTTTTTTATGTTTTTAATTTTTTAAGTTTTGTTTCAATTTTAACATTTTTATTTAATTTAGTTTTCTGGTAGAAAATTTTTAAGTATACAATCATTTTAAATTGTTTAATTTTTTTTTACTTTTAAATGCAGGCCACGGCTCAACATTTTAAGTTTGATCGAATATAATTATTCCTATTTTCCGCATTTATTAGTTTTGTTGAAGCCTCTGTTACCAATTTAACAGTTCACTCGACAGCTTGAGTATAGCATGGGAAGTCTGAGAATGCCCAAGTCATAGGGATACTAATGTCATTAAGTATTTGTTTGATTTTATTTTCGTTAAAATAACGAAGAACTGGATGTGGAGTTATTTCACAGGCGAGCCATCATATCAACATTATCACACAGTTATCCACTTCGTAATTTATACTTGGAACCTCAAATTGACGTATATTAACTTCATTTTTCTGAGTTTTTTTCGCATTAAGAATTTTTTAAACCCACAGCTAATATCCCTGTTTTCAACAATTAACATAGTAAGTAGAATGAAGAATATTTAATTTTATTCTGAAGCAAGAGCGTAAACTGGAATAATAAGTATAATTATGTCTTGAAAATTTAAACCAGGTTTCTTAGTAAAAACGTAAAGTCTCAAAATACGATTAGCTGTAGTGAATCAATGACCATAAATTAAATTTCCAGGATTACGATTTATAATATCGTCAGAACGTTTTCCAGTGCTATAGTATTACAAATTTGCATTAGATAATTTTGGTAATTACTTTATGTTTTATTGTAAACTGTAGATAAGAAGAAATTAATAGTTTTAAATTTAGTTATGGTTAAATGCTCACAACTGCAGAATTTTACCCATGGGACCAGAGTAAAACTTTGAATCTGATGTGGGGCCATCAATAAATTGAACTAAGTGCTTAAGTGAAAGTTCATTAAAATGTAAAAGACAAATAAACCACTGAAGAGGTCTCTCAATCTTTGTCTGCAGCAAGCGAATTACCCCTCCTTCTCTGCCTGTATTTACAATCGTACCATCACACCCCTACAGCCTGCATATTCTGCATGATTCCGGGAAAATTCTTTGTAATAAATGAATGTATATTATCCGATATATTTTTAGCAGACCCTGAAGCAGGTGTTAGATGACCTATATATTTAGATCCTGACTCTTGAATAAGAAAAGAGTGATCTTCTACGATAGTACCTTTGTAGTATTTAGTTCTTCTTTTTTCTCCATTCAAAGTCTTATCATGGCGACCATCAAAATAAAGGATAAGTTCTGCATCATCTACGTTCTCAGAGCTGACACTCTTTACGTTTTCAGCAACGTTTAATTTTTTTCTTCTTAATTTATGTCTGTCAATTATAACCGATTGATCAGAATTTAAGATAAATCCGACGTCTTGCAATACACCACTAGCAATCGCAGAGTCAGCACTGTCTGATACGTCATATCGTTTGACTGTCATTTGTGTAACTAAAGATGATGGTTTCCTACTCGTGGATAGTTGATAAAATGCTTCAGAATCCGAAGTATTATTAATCCTTTTTTTTTACGAATATCGAGCTGAATTTTTCATTTTCCATTTTCGCTTGCAACTTTTTTGTTTCTACATAATCGACAGACCCTATAGTACTTGGTTGGTCTAACAAAAGACAAAAAGCTTCAAGGAATCCTTTTAATATTATTTTACTTTTTCATCAGTACGTTTACGAATAATATTTTTCATATTTATATACTTTTTATGATACGATTTGTTATCAGTGTCATGGCGGCCGAAGCCCAAAGCGGCGCGTTACTCGCTGGCGGGAATGAAGTTGATGAAGGAAATTTTGATTGTGTCGCGTTTCTGTCTGGTGCGAAACGTAATATTATCAAGAAAGTGTACAAACCACAAAATGTGTACAATGGTGCAAATAAATTTATTGGAAAATATCATAAGTGTGGTAAACAAGGACATCGCGCAAGTGACTGTTGGTTTGAAAAACAAAGAAATTTTAACAAATACCATTCTCGAGAAAACTGACGCTATGAAGATGCGATGAATATGATTGTGATGTTGAGTCAAGTAAAAGAAAATTAGTGGTGTTTGGACAGTGGCGCGACGGCACATATGACTAGTAAACGAGAATATTTTTATAACATAGATGATGAGCAATAAGTTTTAGTGCAAACTGCATCGGATCAAAGTATGGCATCAAAGGGTGTTGGCAAAGTAAATGAATCAATTAAAAGTGATATTTACAAAAAAGTTATAAAGCTTAACGATGTGTTATATGTTCCTCTACTAAAAAATGATTTGTTGTCAGTGAGTAGAATTACAGAGAATGGTTACAAAGTTCTATTTGATAAATATCAAGCTGATGATTTAAGGAAAGATGGAACAGTTGTTTTCACAGCTGAAAAGCGCGGGAATGTATATTTGGTTCAAACCGAGAAATTACACGCGGCGATGAATATACAAGAAAACGTTCATTTTGAAATGTTTAAGTGGCATCAAAGACTAGGGCATTTAAACATGCAAGATCTAATAAAAGTAAAAAATAGTGCAATTATAACAATTGTGATGTGTGTAATAAAACTAAAATACATCGGTTGCCTTTTAAATCATCAATTACGCGTGCTAACAGAGTTCTTATGTGGTCCGATTAGAGTAAAATCTCTCAGAGGTGCTAGATATTTCGTGACTTTTATTGATGACTATACTCGCTTGATCTTCAAAACGACGCGATACTTGGTAAATTTGAACCAAAAGGCGAAGAGTTAATATTAGTAGGCTATAGTAAAGAATCAAAAGGTTATCGTCTTTGGGAGCGTGGCACGTCGAGAATAATTAAAAGCAGAAATGTTCGTTTTGTTGGAAATATAAATAATAATGAAATTTTAAATGATGAAATTGTAGAACTTCCATTAATTTCTGAAGAAGAGAATAGCTATGAAAACTTAATTAAATTTCAAAGTAATGTCGGAAAAGAATCTGAAAGAATTAAAAACAAGAATGAAAATAAATCAAATACTATTAAACTAAATGATGAAAAGAAACCAAAAGATGAACTTTTTATTAAAAATAAAAATTTGTCAAAAATAATTTTAGATGAAAAAGGTTATAATGAAATAGAAGAAAAACGGACAAACAGGTCGTCCAAAGAAAATATATAATGAGAAAGCGTCAATTGCTCTCGATTTGGAAAATGTTGATCCAACTACTTTTAATGAAGCCATATAAAGAAGTGACGCCGATTTATGGGAAGCAGCTATGTATGGTAGATGAATATGCTTCCGTGATGGAAAATAATACATGAAAATTAATACCTAAAAATAAAAAGGTTATTACGTGTCGTTGGGTATTTAAAACTAAAAAACATCAAGACGAAACGATTGAAAATGTAAGGCGAGATTAGTTGCTCGCGGATGTGAAGAAGAGCAAGGTATTAATTATGATGAGATCTTCGCTCCTGTTGCAAGATACGAGGCGATTCGTGCATTTTTAGCTACCAGTGTTGAAGAAAAAATGCAAGTACATCAAATGGATGTTGTAAGTGCTTATGTTCAAGGAAATTTAAAAGAATTAATTTTTATGGAACAGTCACAAGGATTTGTTGTTGATGAAAAAGATGATAAAGTTTGCTGTTTAATTAAATCATTATATGGTCTGAAACAATCCGGACGCGAATGGTATCAAAAAATTTGCAAATTTCTGGAAAGTATCAATTTTAAGCGCAGTAACACGGATCCTCGTACTTTCATTGGAAATATCGACGGTAATAAAGTAATAATCATTATTTATATTGGTGATTTACTTATTGCTTCGATTGACTCAAATTCTATAATTTCGACAAAAAGTATGTTTAAAGAAGGATTTAAAATGAAAGATCTCGGTCCAGTTAGAGAAATTCTTGGTTTTAATGTAAATAGAGAAGGAAACACAGAAAAAATGAAGATAAGTCAAGAAAATTATATCACAATGCTGCTTGAAAAATTCAATATGAAAGATGCTAAGCCAGTTGTTACTCCCGTGGAATCAGGATTAATTTTATCTAAGGATCAAGAACCGAAATCTCCTGAAGAAATACAATATATGAAAAATGTGCCCTTTCGAGAATTAATTGGCGGATTAAATTAATTAGCTAGAACAAGAAGATCCGACATTTCATTCACTGTTAACACGCTGAGCAGATTTAATAATAACCCAAGAAGATTGCATTGGATAACTGTGAAAAGAGTGCTGCGTTATCTGAAAAATACAAAAAGTTATGGTATAAGTTACGAAAAAAGTTCTGAAAAATTATATGCCTGCGTAGATTCTGATTAGGCAGGTGATGTTGCTGATCGAAGATCGTGCTCAGGAAATATAATATTTTTAGCGAATGGAGCTATAAGTTGGCAGTCAAAGAAACAAAAATCGGTGGCTGTATCTACAATGGAAGCAGAATACATGTCTTTATCTGAAGTGACTAAAGAAGTTGTATTTTTAAAAAAATTTTTAAGTAAGACATGTTTTGAAAATATTCTTAATGAACCGAATATTGTGTTTTATGATAATCAAAGTGCGATTAGTTTAACGAAAGATTTTGTATTTCATAAACGTAGTATACATGTAGATATTATATATCACTACTCTTGCGAAGCGCATAATAAGGGAGAAATAATTGTAAGTTATATTCCTACTATATTTTTAAATAAGAAAAATCCGTTTTACCTAAAACATATAAAAATTTAGACCATTTGCTGAAAATGATTTATACATCTGACCAATTCTCTCGTCGTAGTTTTTGAAAATATTAATAATAAAAGTCGTAGTGAATTTAATAAACTTAAAGTAATATTTTGTGAAACTTGAAACCTTATCTAGTAACTAGGAACAACAAATATACACGGTATAGAAATTTTGGCCACTAGGTTTTTTTAACTTTGTCTTCATTTTTAAATTTGTTCCATGAAATATAATTAACTTTTTCGGGGGTCATCCATAAGAAGCCCATGTATTAATGTCACTCGAACCTTAGGAATTCGCCGTTGGCCGAGGCTTTTTATGCTGACGCAGATCGTTGCGTCCCGCTCGGCAATCAACCGTCAAATAATAAACCAATTTTGAAAGGCATTTTGAATCAACAAATCGTCTCAATGGGGACGTGTTATTTAAAATTCTATGGGGAATTAACCGAATTTCTTGTGATTAATCGGTCGTTCCCGATCAAGGCCAGTACGGTAATAGGCTCCAATTTCTGCGATGAGCGGGGAGCCGTTGTTGACTTTAAGAATAAAACTTTTAATTTTGGGAGGGTTAAATTACGGTTTGTAAACGTTCAATGACTTTACACCTTAGCCCCGCATACCACTACAAAAATCAAATTTAAAATCGCAAATGATTTTGAAGAACCCCAGGGGTATGTTGAACCCTTGTATTTCTACAACGATCAAATTGAAGGTGGTGATGAGATCGTCGCAAATCAAGACGGTTTCGTCACCCGTCCTGATCGATCGGAAGAAATAGAAATTTATGATCTTGTTATATTCTCCGATACTGAAGCCGGTAAGATACGGAAATATTACCAGGTGAGTAATACCGATGATCGCGGATCGGAGGTTTTAAACGTAATTGCTTGTGAGGGTGAAGACGCCGTAATGAGTGACGAAATGGTCAACGAGATGTTAAGGAATTTAGAAAATTTATATGATTTAGGAGAAACCGAATATGAACGTATAGCTCGCATGGATCGTAATCGAACAAATCGGAAACGTTAAACAGTTATATGCATGGGTCAGAATACGGAAGTGCGGAGGCGGAAAGGTTTTCCTCTCCCGCGGATAATTATGTTGTAAAATCACTCCTGAGTACGTTGTTTTAGCTGTCTCATTTTTCTTCTCGCAGGCTGTCGGGGAAGACGGCATTCTGCAAACAGAAGTAGCTAAAGTTTTTCCGGCTATTGGCTCCCATCTTGGCAAAATATTTAATTCATCACTATCAAATAGTATCTTCCCGGGGGATTGGAAGAAGGCTCATTTGGTGCCTCTAAAAAAGACATCTATACCATCTTCAGTCAAGGACTTCCGTCCTATAGCCCTCTTAAGCTTTCTCTCCAAGATCCTTGAGAATATCGAGCATACCCAGATTACTGAGTACATTACATCTAAAAATATCCTCGATCCTCTCCAGACTGGATTTAGACAGTACAACAGCACTCAGACCGCCTTATTGAAGTTAACAGAGGCCATAAGAGGTGGTATCGACGGTATTGAGGATGATATTAATAAGAAAAAAAAATTTTAAATTGGTAACAATTCTCCTTTTGTTTGACTTTAGTAAAGCCTTCGATACCATCTCACCGACGAAACTGCTTCACAAACTGATTAGAATGGGCTTCTCTAGGGGCGCGCTTCTGTAGATCAAATCCTACATTACGGGGCGGCAACAAAAAGTTGTGACCAGATCTCATGTTCAGTCTGATTGGCTCACAACCAATCTTGGAGTTCCACAGGGCTCGGTCCTGGGACCTCTTCTCTTCAGCCTTTATATTAACGATCTTGCGGACGTCCTGGACCTTACGCACTTCAAGCACCTCCATTACGCAGACCATCTACAAATTTACACGCAAATTGAACTGACTGACTTACAAACGGGTATCGAGCGTTTAACAGCTGCGGCGCGAGCCATGTCGGCATGGGCAACGTCTGCGGGCTTGTGCCTCAACGTCAGCAACACTAAGGCTATAATTTTCGGTTGGGTATTTAATATAAACGCCCTCAAGGACTTGCAGTTGCCTGGTATTGAGGTGGAAGGTGGTGCATTCGTACCTTTTGTCGACACGGTTAAGAACCTCGGTGTGTTCATGGACTGAGAACTTAATTGGAAATGGCACATAGATCATGTCACCAAGCGCGTAAATTGTGCACTCTATGGGTTAAAATTTTGTAGATCTTGTACCACTGATTCCCTACGCAAGCACCTCGCAAGCGCTCTGATTGTCCCGCACCTTGACTACTACACGGTTGTCTACCTTGACGTATCTAACGAACTGCAAACTAAATTACAGAGACTACAGAACTCCTGTGTAAGATACATTTGCGGCGTCAAGAGGAATTGATACACCACGCCTTACAGGATGAAACTGGAATGGCTAAATATTGAACAACGAAGAACTTATTTTACTTCCTTGCTACTATATAAAATAATTAGGATCGGTCAACCATCCTACCTAACTGAGCTTATTAAGCCATGCCAGGCCAGAACCTCCTGTAGTGGTGAAATAATTAGAGATATCTCGGTTCCAAAGTCGTGCACCGACGTAGGCCTGTACTCTTTCGGAGCTCGGTGTTCGCGCCTTAGGAACTCTATCCCCCGCAGTATTAAGTACCTGCCAACGCTGTGACAATTCAAGACAGCGATGCGCAGGTACTTGCATGCACAATCTACTGGCGTTATAAATTTAGGTTTATTCTGTACTGTCTCGTATTAATTAATTAATTTATTTATTTATTTATTTTTATTTACTTATTTGTTTATTCATTCATTCATTCATTTGCATTTCTCTGCCCATTTTAAAGACATCTCTTCGCATTCGCGTAACATATGTGTAAATAATGTGTTTACTACACCAAGCATCAGATGCAACTCAGGAGGAGGAATTATATCTAAAAATAATCTACCTTTACTAGAAGTAAACAACGGTGGATAAATGCATTTTTGATAGTTTTTAGCGTGAGATCTATCAGCTCCCGATTTTTGTCAAGCCATGTAATTTTTAAGTCTATTACAAATGGTTCTGTAACAGATACGTTTATCTAGATAATTCTTACCTGCGAAACACCAAGTTCACGGATCAAAACCAGCATGTGACATGATTCCTACAATAATATTGGCAAGCTTGAGATCTGTTGCAATAGTCCCTTGAAAATCATTAATTTTTAATTCAGACCACAGTTGGAAAACATTTTCATAATTTTCCTGTGAACAAGGAGCTAGTGCCAAAATCAATAGCTGTCACCATTATATTTTTGACGTATCGCTTTTATTATTTCATTACTATTCGTCAATCCTTCTTTCATCGATTGTACAGAGAGGCAAACTTTCAAAAAACCTCCTCCTCCATCTATTCCAAACTTAAGATAAATTTCAGATAATTGTCGTTTTTCCTTTACATGTTCAATAAAATTATTGAGATTAGGGTAATAAACAACAGTTTTGGCTGCATCGGATGTGACATAAGCTTTAACATTTACAAAATCGATAGTATGATTATTAAAATATAACTTTTTCTTCAAATTAAACAATGGTTCTATTAATCTTTTCGCAGCATTGTTATTAATGGTTACTCTAAGCGGCTTTCCAGATAACTGCGATAATGACACTGAAGTATGGCTTGTATTTAGTTTTTGTCTTTCATCGATTACACTTTTAAGCAGCACGTATACTAGCTGCTCCTTTTCTTTCGGTCGACAAGATTTTTCGATACATTCATTCAAATTGTCTATGCGACTTAACTGAGTGCACACGTGACTTTTCCCTTTACCAAACAAAGAAAAACACGCCGAATAACGTGTTTTGGAAACTTTATTTAGGGTACTGCTTGAATCTTGAGTTGATTTTGAGTTACTCGTGGAAACACTTTTTTTATTAAAACCCACTTTTGAATCGTTCATAGTTTTCGTGTCCAGGTGATCTTGCAAGTTCGCATAAGTGACACTGACACTTATCATCTGTGTTTGATCTTGTATTTCTCTTGAAACTGAAATGAGAAAAGTTTGTCTGTTTTTTCACTTTACCCGGTAGACACCTAGTTTGCATGGCACACAGAGGACAAGCGGAAGACATTCATTAGCAGAATCATAGTCTTCAAACAAACCTTTTAATTTAATTTTTAAAGCTGGATATATCTTTATCATAGTCTTACTTTTTGCATAGCATAATAAACAAATCACGAGACGATTTTGTTTATGCGCTCGTGCATGACGGTTACTTGGATTTATCGACATGATAACTTACGATATTTGCCTTTCCTGTTCAACTGTATCTGAACGAATGACAAGTTTACTTGAAATAAAAATATACCCAATGTTATGTTTATTTTGAAAGAGGGAGATTTTCACCTTTGAGTCAGACGCTGTAATTTTCAGATGATCTCTATAGTGTTTACTATTGTGCGTTAAGTCATTCTGACTTTATATTATTATTATTATATTATTGCTACATACACAAATTTGTGTCCTTTTTCCAACTGTGGTAATGTTTCTATATGTCCAAAACTATAACTATAATAATCTAAAGATTTTATATAAGCGCTAAGAAAATAAAAGCCTAAAAATGAGGGAAACAAATAAAAAATGGACTTTTCTCCCAAGGGGCTCGACGAAATATTTTCATTTGCAGCTTAAATTGTTAGTAGATGGTCAAGGTATAATATCCTGAAAAAATCAGAGATGGTCATTCTTTTTAATTAAAGTTGATCGAGGACCGCCGTGGTTAGTAATGCAAATGATGTACATGACGATGCGTAAATATATAATAGCGTTAAGTAACATTTAGATAATAAGATAATGTAATTCTTGAATGAGTTGTCGGAACAAATGTGTGTGTAAGGGATGTTCGTACCAACCATGGAGGGAAGGATATGGATCATCGTCTTCATCCTGGATACGACCTCAGTAGCTCTTCTATCAGCTGCAATCCAGGGCTACGAGTGCGGCAAGGCGACGCCTAACGTAAGCTCCATATCCTTGACTGAGGTGGGGACATGCCATCCACCCCAGGGGGATGTCAAACTAACATCGTTGCCGATCCAACTGCTACAGAAGCTGGACTACCGGAGTATTCCAGTCGATCAATGCCGAATTAAGGAAGACCAGATGATCTTCTACTGCGGCATGCATTCTCCCAATTCACTGGGCCACGATGGAGACCGAGTCTCAGTCCATCAACTCACCAGAGACCAGTGTAATGAGTTAGTGTTTATTGGCAACTAAAGTACGGTAACGTAATTATTAATAACTTACTTCCAAATACTACGAACTATACAACAATCACACGCGCCGCTCGTATATCAGATGACGAAACGTGCGCGGGTGATACGGTTGTGTATAAAGACTGAGAATATAAAAACGTTGTTGTGACCTCGAAGTTAGAGATCTATTTTTCGGGAGTGACCGCAAGGTATCACCACCCTCCTGATACACCGAGCAAATCACAGGCGAACGCCGTCACCTGCTGATCCTAATGATTACACAGAGATTCAATCTGTGGTTCATTCTGTGGAATTGCAGCAGCCAACTGGCCTTCGCCGCCATTCACCATCGCATTCACGATGCCTTTACCAGTAGCAAAAGAGAGACGTATATTGAATTTACAACACCACCTCATCGAGCAAAATTCCTCCTTCTCGAATGAATGAATTTTGGAGCAAACGATGGGGGTATTCTGTCCGGACATTCCTCGTAGCCAAAATTTTCCGGATTTCCAGACCAACCACTTTCAATGTAAAAGAAGAAAATCGACTGATCAAGAACTATAGTTAAGTAAAATTGTATTTAGTATATAAGACGCTTGTTAAATTTGGTAGCTTAGACGCTATAAGCCGTTCTTTGTATGCTTGCGTAAGATAACATGTAGAATCGACAAGAACTTATAAGCTATAACTTTGCAGTCCGACATCCTTCCAAATTATCAACATTGTAATTCGGGAAAAATATCTATGAATTATCTATTGCCATGCCAATTATGTAAAACTGAAAAAAAAATTCAATATATCGTATTTTTAAATAAGAAAAATCCGTTTTACCTAAAACATATAAAAATTCAGACCATTTGCTGAAAATGATTTATACATCTGATAGAGCCTTTTACAACAATCAATTCTCTCGTAGTAGTTTTTTTAAATATTAATAATAAAAGCCGTAGCGAATTTAATAAACTTAAAGTAATATTTTGTGATACTTGAAACGTAATATAGTAACTACGAACAAATAAAAATATACGATATTGTAATTTTGGCCACTAGGTTTCTTAAACATAGTCTTCATTTTTAAATTGGTTCCATGAAATATAATTAACTTTTTCGGGGTCTTCCATAAGAAGCTAATGTATTAGTGTCACTTGAACATCAGGAATTCGCCGTCGGCCGAGGCTTTCTATGTTGACGCACATGATTGAGTCCCGCTCGGCAACCAACCGTCCGATGGAACTCGACCAAGTAGAGGACGACGTGCGAAAACTAACTAAGAGTAGGGCGATCGCTTGATAGTTTCCCCAGAAGTAAGAGGACGCGATGCGCTCAGCCTACATGCAGCCCTGGAATTAATTAGTCGCGCTCCTCCGCGTAGCTTTATCGCGCTGTAATACTATTCATAAAAGTAAGCTCCTACGGTCAGCCGACCAACGTAAAGTTGCGCATTGATCGCGATCAAAATTCAAAGATCAATCTTGTAAAACAACGTTGAAAGGTTTTGGGAGCTATAAATAAATAAATCCGACAATTTAATTTTCCGTAAATAAGCAGCATCATTTCGAGTGATTTTTCCTGTGTAGTACTGTTCCTGATTTATCATTTATAAAAAATCAAATTCGAGCTAACGAGTCGAGGGAGGCTCGCTATACAGATATCACCGAAACTGGAGGGTCAATTTCGTTACGATCCAGTTACGGGCAGTTGGCCCAATCATCAATTTAGCAGAAGGTTTTCGCGAATCGAACCGCTGTTCTTTCGCCCTCACGCCACGTGCTGGGAACCGCGTCTTGTGGAAATTTTCTGGAGGGAAGTAAAGGTAGGAAAGTATATTTTTCCTCGTGGATGTGAAATACCTAGTTTTCCCTCAACATTTCCTAGCCAACATCGCGTCCGTTCTACAAAAAAAAATTATGGAAGTAATTGGGAAGTGTTCGGGCCGTTTGCACTTGCAGCGGCCCTATTATATTTCATATTTTCGCGCGCACTGTGTTTCCCTCTCGCGCGAGAACTGAAGCGCTCGCTCGCACGATTTCTTGCGAGAGAGGACACAGGTGCGCGCTTTCTCCCACTTTCTTCCTTCCTAATTCCCGCGAAGCGAGATCAAAAACCAATTGTTCTCGCTGAGCTCTCTCTCTTCCGGCTTGACCGCGACTATGGCAAGTTCGGGGCCTTTACGCGCATCGCGGCACCTGTTTTCGCGACCGCGTGTAAAGTCTACTCTCTTTTTACACACATACATCGAGTCATTGTTAAGTTTTTATTAATTAAATTTATAATTAAGACAAGCAATAAATGCTATTAAATTGTTTTGTACATAAAATCAGTGCATTCTACACGTTCACTCGCCTCACACTCCCGCTTCCTTACGTACGTAAATTTACCAGCGGAAATTGGTGTCTCGCTGCACCCGCTCAACGCTAATACCGCGCCTGATAGTTTAAATAAAGTTCAGCCGGTTAGCGCGCGATCATTTGGTCCTTCGAGCCGGATTGCGTACAGAAGTGGAAGTACACGAGTGATAAAGTGCAGTGACTCTTAAAGTAACTTTAAGTGTAAAAAAACCCGAATACGGACTCGTATTCCGTGCCGAAAGACAGTCGGTACTTCGCGGAGAAAAGTTACTATTTCTCGGGTTATACAGTGCCTGTGCGTGAGTGCATTAAATAAAGTGCACGAACACTGCAGCATTGCGCAAGCATGTTGAGGTCGAAATTCGTTCGAAATTTCAAAATTTTAATTTCGTTTCGACCTTGACCTTGTGACGTCACGATCACGCTATCGTGATGCACGTTCCAGCATGAGCCTTTGGTGCTGGAGAAGGAGAGAAAGCCTTCTCTCTCTCTCACTCTCTCGAGCGACATGCTGCGCTGCACTCTGCAGTTACCGACCGAGCGCTGCGCGTATCTACGGAGTAAGCACATGGCCTATGCTTCGCTCAACGCTGCGCGCGGCGCGCTGCCCTCAGCTGCAGTCACGCTGTTTACCGCACGGCCGGTGGGGCGACATAACCTCGCCGTCAAAACACAGCGAGGTGCTTCCGAAGCTGCTGCCTCCCAGTGCTGTCGACCTAGACGGACAACGAAGCGAGCAATCTTCGACCAACTGCACTCAGAGACTAAGTAGCATCTAATCTCTTTAATTATGTACATATAGCGCAATGACACAGTGTACTACCACTGCTTCTGCCAGAGACATCACTTGCTTCATGCCTCTCAGACAGTGATTTTGGCCAGCAAGCTCATCAAGATTATGTAGCTTAAGCAACACATAGCCATCGCTGCAAATGTCTTGCTTCGCTCATCTAATAGCCATTACTTAGCTTTTACTTTAACCTTAAGTTTATTTATTATCTAATTTAAATTTAAGGGCATACTGTGTGCAAGCAGTCACTTCTTGGAAGCACTAGAGCCTCAGCAGTAGAAGAAGCAGCAATCTTTAGCCGCAGTATCTACATTGCTGCTGTCTCCCCTCGAGGCCAACCTGGAGCTTCGAAGTTCTGCACTCTCAGGACACTGCACAGAGCTGGCTGTGTTGAGACACCCTACTTCGACCACAGAGGCTACTCGGGTCGTAGCACTGACGCTGCTGCACTCCAACTTTAATTTTAGCTTGGAGCATCGCAGCTTGATAATCCAAGGACATTAGCCAGAGCTTCCTACGTGCAGAGATCCTACAACCTCTGTCAACACGTCTAGCCTTCCGACAGTTGGGTGTCAGTACTGTGCGACAACAAGACTGAATAGTCGAGCCCCAGATAAACTAATCTGGGGGCTCCTGACATGCAAATTGGTTCATCTACGATTAAGGGCTACTATGCGGCACTGTGCTACTGCAGTAGTATGCTGCAGCTGTTTGATTGTCATACCCAGGCAGTATGTACGCTCTTGTACCTCAGGCGCATTCGCACATGGTGAACGCTTGCCCTTTGCCAAGCATAGCCACATGACAGCTTCCACAGCAGATAAGCAACGCATAGCAGTTTCAATTTAGACTCCCTTATATCAGTGTCTTTAGTGTTGCACTGCATAATTATAAATTTTGGTTCTTGTTTACTTTTAGTTATTAAATGGTGCAATTGAAGTACAACCTTTTTCTGCAACTAAGGGTATTAAGGTTATGTGTGTTGGCCCAGCTTTGTCCAACATCAATAACAGTGACGCCAGCTACCTGTCTGCGAGTCACCTTGCATGGAAGATCCTGTCATCGCAGGTTCCTTGAGGCAGAGTGGCTTCGGCTCTTCGAGTCCAGCCTCGCTACAGCCACCACTTGTCATAGAGCCTCCAAGAACTCGTGGGGCACTCTACACTTCACTGCAGGGCTTCGCCACCTGGCTGCGTAATCTGCATATTTGAGGGGAGATCGTAGTGGACTAGACCGACTAGTCAAGCTCCGGAGAAGCTTATCCGAGCAGCTCCTAGTCTTGAAATTCCACCGATCAACTGCACAGAAGACTGCGACAGCTTGAATCTAGCTTTGAGACTTAACCCATGCTCGAGCAGCATGTTGAGTGTAGCTGCAGCTTTCGCGACACTTTTTCACCAACTTATTATTTTGTGTTTTTCTGTTCTTAAAACTTTTATACTGCAATCCATGCAACTCTACGATGTTACATAGCATTGCCATAGAATGCTAATGCAGTTTGCTTCTTTCAGCAAACCTCTTCCTCGAGTGCTCTCCACAGGACTCGAGCTGAAATGCCCTTGCCATCTACCATCAAGGACATTGACCTTGGTAACTTTAGTCAAGCACCTGGCTCACCTGGCAGCCAGCAGGGACACTCATCGTCTGATTATGAGGCTCACCACATCAGGACTACTGCCTAGCTGCGAGGTCCTACGACATGGCACCTGTCATGCACCCTGGTCCAGCTACCAGCCAACACTCTCGTCGCCTGTTTACGAGGGGACCAATAGCGAGATCAATGCCATGCTGCAGATCTGCATCCTGGCTCATCTGGCAGAGATCGTCTCAATGCGATCAGCGACTTTAACCAACGGAGGCTACGTCGGCGAACTGTGCACCCATGCACTGTCGCTGGCCTCCCTTCAACGAACAGAGTGCTTCGACTGCTCTTGAGAGTGGCACTCAATGCACGTGGGGCGGTACTGCACAGCTCAGCCGTCAGCACCATGTCCAGCGAACTGTGCGCATAAGCGCTGTCGCTAGACTCTACTGCAACGGGCTCGAGTCGCTCTCTACAGCGACACTCGCTGCATGGAGGGCGGCAACGTTCAACTCAGCTGCCATCATCACCAGCAGGTTTTAGCTGCCTAATCTGCGAGGCCGCATTCGTCACGGCGGGCGGCACCGCTCCCGCTTAGCCGCTCGAGCACCACCATCTGCGTCGCCAGTCTGTGGGACAGGCTACAACGTCGCCTGCCAAGCTGCACCTTCTACAGGTCCTCGGCCGACAACGTACTTGTCCGCCTAGACTAGGTGGCCACCATCGACCTGGCTATGGTCCAGTCAGCAGCTGCTACCAAGCAGCTCCCGCGTTCGTCCTCGGCGGGCGGACCACCAGCTGACCGCAGCTACGCTGTACAATCTACGCGTCTATAGAGGGACAGCGCTCTATCGTTCTTCATAAAGGCTCCAGCTACTACACGAAGAGCTCATGAAGACCTCACGAAGATTGTACACTTGACTCTTACATACACATCGAGCCACTTTACTATTCTGCTTTCTCTATTCACTCTGCTACCTACAATCTTTTTAAAAGTAAAATCATTCTGTTCTTCTTTACTTTCTCTCTTCTATACATTTTAGCCGCTTAAGTCGCCTGCTGTATCTGTCCCTTCGTTGGGGGACTGCCCTTCAGTTGTATTGCCTTACGGCGAAGGGCTCAGAGCAGCCAGCTGGTTGCCTGCCACCCTGATCTCTAAGCTGCTCTAGCTAGCAACAGTCAGGGCTCCACGGTGGACAGCCAACCTTGGCATACAGCGACGTGGCTTCAGCGGCAGAAGACAAACACCGTCTTCACACCTACTACCTACACGCTATCTCCTTCTTTCTCTAACTTCCTTCTTCCTGTTTTGAACTACTGTGCCGTCGTTGTTCTACTCATAACGAGGCGGGTGGTATGTTCGGGCCGTTTGCACTTGCAGCGGCCTTATTATATTTCATATTTTCGCGCGCACTGTGTTTCCCTCTCGCGCGAGAACTGAAGCGCTCGCTCGCACGATTTCTTGCGAGAGAGGACACAGGTGCGCGCTTTCTCCCACTTTCTTCCTTCCTAATTCCCGCGAAGCGAGATCAAAAACCAATTGTTCTCGCTGAGCTCTCTCTCTTCCGGCTTGACCGCGACTATGGCAAGTTCGAGGCCTTTACGCGCATCGCGGCGCCTGTTTTCGCGACCGCGTGTAAAGTCTACTCTCTTTTTACACACATACATCGAGTCATTGTTAAGTTTTTATTAATTAAATTTATAATTAAGACAAGCAATAAATGCTATTAAATTGTTTTGTACATAAAATCAGTGCATTCTACACATTCACTCGCCTCACACTCCCGCTTCCTTACGTACGTAAATTTACCAGCGGAAATTGGTGTCTCGCTGCACCCGCTCAACGCTAATACCGCTCCTGATAGTTTAAATAAAGTTCAGCCGGTTAGCGCGCGATCAGGAAGGTTTCGACGGGAATTTAATTGTTCTTTTTTGGGACTTAACATAACCTCGATACAACAATATATATATATATATATATTGTTGTATCGAGGTTATGTTATATATATATATATATATATATATATATATATATATATATATACATATATATATATATATATATATATATATATATATATATATATATATATATATATATGTGTGTGTGTGTGTGTATATATATATAATACGTGTGCGTGTGTGTGTGTGTGTGTGTGTGACACGGAGAGTGAGACTAGCGAGAGAAAGAAAGAGGAGCTGGCGAGTGCCGAGAGACGCGGCACCTTCTCCGTTGACGACTCGAGTATCCACTCCATTGCAGCCTCAGAGGGACCACACCGTGCCACGTCAACCTGGGCTAGTTTGCAGCCATCATCATCATCATCATCATCGCCCCACACCTTGGCGGAATCTGGGAGGCAAGAGTAAAGTCTGCTAAAAGGGAGAGTGCACACTCTGTGGGAGACAATTTTTTATCAAACTTCAGGAGGTGGTTTCTGGTACCTAAAAATGGAGCCTAGCATCCGTAATTTTTTCCAATGAGCCCCCGTTCTTCTGATATGAGGTATTTTGCTTCAAATATTCGTTATTTTAATAAAAAATGTACCTCTTCTTTTGACAATAACTCTACAAGTTTTTATGCTAGAAACATTGACCCAAAAGATAATCAAAGCAGGTGGATAGAGCTATAATTTAAGCTTCGTTTCGTACACAAATATTATTCTGATGCAAAGTTATTAACATTTGAAGATGATGATTAAGAATGTATGAATATTCGATGAATTTTAACTCTTAAATTTGATGATTTTTCATGCATTTTAAATCATCATGTTGAATTGTTAATAACTTTGTATTAGAATAATGATTTGATACAAAACAGAGCATAAATTATAGCTTTTCACATGTACTTTAATTAGCTTTAATAATCATTTTTTCATTAAAATAACGCATATTTGAAGATAAATACTTCATATCTGACGCCTGCACACCTTGTTACTGCCAACATCGCTCGTCTCGACACCACAACCCTCAACTGCACAGGAAAGTCTGGACCATTCCACGCACTGGAGCCTAGTGAGCCGCCTCCGAGATCACTTCTGGAACCGCTAGAGTCTGGAGTACTTACACACTTTGCAGCAGTGAGCAAAGTGGACCAGACCACGTCCTAACCTGTCCGTGGGCTACCTTATTGTTATCATTGACCCACCACTGCTAAGACCAAATGGACAGTAGCCCCTCGGTCGAGTTCTCGAGACTCACCCAGGGTAGGATGGATTGGTCAAGGTCCCAACAGTGAAGATCGTAGGCAGCACCTATACGAGACCAGTGACCAAGCTGGTCCGCCTGCCGATGACCTCCGCCGTCGCCAACGATCAAGACTCAGCACCAAATTAACCGGCGCATAAAAGCGCGCCTACGGCGGGTGGGAAGCCTCAACGGCCTCACCATCCTGCAGAAGCTCACAAGGGGGGGCGGCCCGGCTACCAATCCTGTTTATCTTCATCGTTCACGGGACGTGGCGGTAGGGATATGGGATTGGAATCAGGGCGCCGAGCGCTCCTCAGCAAGCGAGCTGTCACGGCGCTGCTATCGAGAGCAGTTCGGCCCCCCTCTTATGCGTTCCTTCGACCGTCGCTACCGCCGTAGCACCTCTCTAGGCCTGTTCGCCAACGCCCTCAGCCAGTACTCCTCGAGTTACTGTGCAGCACTGTTTACTTCACTTTCCTACCAGTTGTTTTTCTATGTGAATTGCAAGTGTGATATAAATAAAGTCGTCTGTGAAAGTAAACGTGCCGTCTTTTTTATTGAGACCCCCCTCACTATCACTTGGATTAGCTGCGAGCTAAATAACTATACACTATATTTTCTATACTTATTTAGTAGATTATCCTACACTCGCTAGTAGCAATAACTGCTATTCATGTAGCATGTACCTATTACTAAAATAAAAGTCATTATTGCGATTGTGCAACTAAGTCACGCCATTAGCATACAAAATAGTAATATTTACTAGACTATTTCCCTCCGTGTAGTCGCGTTATTTTTATTCTAAAAATTATTTAGGAGAAAGGAAAGAGCCTTTCCAAAATTTGCAGTTGTAAAAGATAGGTAATTTTATGCTCTTTTAATGAATTTATAATAGATTTATCCTAATATTTCAAATATACCTAAAAGTAGAAAATCAAAATTTCAAATATCGAAAAATCGAAACATCGTTATAATACAAAAACAAGTCGAAGAATCTTGAAATTTCTTTTGAATTTTGAATCTTCATTTGAAAAAAATGAGATCTGATTCGTAATAGATGACCGCGCTGTTCTCGACATATAAGCAATCTAAAAGAAAATTCAAAAAACACATAACCTCAATATCTCATAAAATAAATTATCTCTTGATGTGAAAAAAGATGCGGGTTATGAGATAGTAAAAAGCTATCTTTTTGTAAAATTTCAGATAAAATTCTGCTGATTTATTTCAGTTATCGTCGGCAAAAGAAAATTAATTTCTTTACAAATTTATTTTTTTCTCAACAAAAGAAAAAGTTGAACACTCAAATATTACTAAATATTCCTCTATATATTCCTATCATCTCAAATTTTTTCATACATTTTCCGTCATATATTTCCCAGGTATAACCGCTTAGACAAAAATGACGTTTTCGTATATAACTAAAGAAGGGAATAACCTTAGGGACCGTGTACAAATTACATAAGGATCGATAGGAGGGGGAATCGTAGAAAATATTACGAATATTTATGTGCAGGGGGAGGGGCGGGTCTGAACAAATTCTTACGTAAGGTAATTTATGTTGATATCCTTTTCTAAACAATGTCTTTGAAAAATTGTTAACTAAATTGTTAAATAGCGGTGCGCTGAGTGTAGTGGTGTAATCTGCGCATGTATAGCGCGAGTAGAGCACGCACTTCTATGCATGTTTGAATTTTTCTAAGAGCAAATTTATGAAAGATTTGATTTCAATTGCCGAGCCATCAACATCGACTCGATCCTAAAAGTGCTCCAGCAGGAAAACTTAGCTACAAGAAACAAAAGTGAATGGCGAGTGTACATAATTAGCTTCCAAATAAGGGATAGAATTCCCTTAAATAACCCTTCTAGGTATTTCTAAAATATTAAAATAAAAAGCGTAACTAAAATACAAAACTGAGAAGTGCGTTTTTAAAATTACTCGGTGTTAGACTCATAAAATTCTTGGGACCAAGAGATTAAACATAAAAACATTATATTAAAATACTATTATTCAGAAGAGCCCTCTTAGTTCAGTGGCTAAGGCGCTTGCCTATGGAAACATGGCCGTTCTAGGGGTCATGGATTCGAATCCCATTGAGAAATCGAGTTATTTTCAATTTAATTTTTCTATGGAATTCGTACTCAGCAAACAGACAAAAAAATGATAAAATGCCAGAAATGGCCAAAAATTCTCAAATGACCATCTTTGAAAAGGATTGATAAGTATCTTCATTGAAAACTGACAGCGGTAAGGTAGGGATTGATAGTTCGGATATCCATGAGCTGTGGCACGCCCGTAACGTAACCCCTTTAAAATGTTGTAATTGGCAAAAAAATTAGATATGTGTCTAGTTGCCTGAAGTTAGCATTCAGAGGTCTTTATCATCACAAATAGCTTTTAATATTGGATTTTGAGCACTTTTATTATATTAGGCTGAACTAAAAATAATTGTATATTAATTTATATGGATATCAATTAATTTTGACGTTTATTATAAGTTTACTAACAACTTCACCGCATTAGGCAAACCAAAAAAAAATTTCTCCTAAATAAAATTCTAGTTTGCTCATTTTCACTAATAAACCTGCTAATTTCAACGAATTTTCATGGCAGTATATTTTAACCAATTGACACAATCAACGTCGCATTTTGAAGAAATATTCTTTAATCTTAAAATATACATTTAAAACTATCATTGAAATTTTTATAAGAAAATTGCTTGTGGCGCTCAGATTAAAATTTCATCGGCGTCTGGGAAGAAATTTAGACCAATCAAAATCATCAAAAAATACTATCATATTCTACATCAAATTTTCTTTCCAAAACACACGGACTAAAGTACTTTATTTTTTTATAGTTCTCGAAATAAGAATACATTTACTTTGAGAAAAATTAAAAAATGCAAATAATCAAGTTTTTTAGTTTGGCCTAAATCGTGAACAAATAAAGGTATTGAAAAAAGGGTTTGAAACTTTTTTTACATATTTTGGGTATATAATACATAATTTTTTTAAAGATTCAGAGTTTTAAAATATTTCACTTGCTCACTTGACGAGGAGTCATTCCCAAATTCTCGGTTAAAATTCGCAAAACAGTACTTTTTGGTATTCCAAGTTCATCTTCCAGTTCTCTCACAGTCAAACGACGATCTTGTTTAACTGCGACACGCACACGCTCGACATTATCCGACGATGTTCCCGTCGAAGGTCGACCAGAACGAGGATCACTGTCAACAGATGTGCGGCCACTTTTGAACCGCCTATACCACTCTTTTATTTGTGTTTTGCCCATACACTCATCTTTAAAGGCCTTTTGCAACATTTCAATAGTTTCCGCACAACTTTTACCGAGATTATAAGCAAAATTTTATGCAAATTCGCTGTTCGGTTCGTTCTGCCATTTTTAGCAATAAGCAAATGGCGACGAACGCAAAAAAGTCGTTGTAAACAAATACACGCTGCGGCTATATAATCTCAGGCTACTGACGAGAAGGTTAGGAGTTGCTGGTGACGTTCGTACCCTCCAGAGGTCGCCTGAGTCTCTCCGCGCGAAGATATGAACGTAGATGGGATACTTTTGGGACAGACCTCGTATATATATTATGCATAAACCTTTGCATTTGTTCTGTTTGTATACATAAACACGATGCAGTTGTGCTTTTTTCTTTATTCGGGAACTGATAGTACGAGGGTAGTTCAATAAGTCTTTAGAATGACCAACAGATGGCGCGCGAATCGCTCCAAATCATCTGTTTTCAGTCAGCACCACTCCCGACTAGATATATGGTGCAGTCACAGTCCACATCTTCTGAGTTTACGTGTTTTTATAACCAATTGAAAAAAAAATTGCTTGTTAAGAAAAATGGAAAAAAACGAGTTCAGAGCGGTAATTAAACATTTTCATTTAAAGGGTTTAACTCCATATGAGATAAAAAATGAATTGGACTCAGTTCATGGCACATCTGCCCCTGCCTTAGCAACGGTTTATAACTGGGTAAATGAATTTAAGCGTGGTCGTACATCAATAAGTGACGAACCACGTTCAGGAAGGCCCGTAGAAGCAACTACTCCCGAAATCATCAATAAAATCCACGATATGGTGTTGAAGGATAGAAGATTAAAAGTGCGTGAGTTAGCTGAGGCCACAAGGATATCTATAGGTGCAGTTGTTTCAATTCTACATGAAAAATTAGGCATGAAAAAGCTATCGGCAAGATGGGTGCCGCGTTTGCTCTCAGCTGAGAATAAACGCAATAGAGTGGTCGCCTCTGAGGCTCTTTTGGCGCGCATAAGTCGGAATCCTGAGGAATTTTTTCGTCGATTTGTGACTGTGGATGAAACATGGATACACCACTACACTCCTGAGACAAAGGAACAATCCAAACAGTGGATTTCCACAGGCGAACCAGCTCCAAAGAAGGCAAAGACCGTAAAGTCAGCTGGTAAGGTTATGTCTACAGTTTTTTGGGATGCACGTGGAATTATACTTATTGACTACTTGGAAAAGGGTAAAACAATTACTGGTGAGTATTATGCATCATTATTAGAGCAGCTGAAAGAAGAAATTAAAAAGAAACGACCACATTTGGCGAGAAAAAAAATTCTCTTTCATCACGACAACGCCCGAGTTCACACATGCTTCGTTTCAATGGCTAAAATTGAAGAACTAAAATTCGAATTGGTCGAACACCCACCGTATTCACCAGATTTAGCACCCAGTGACTTTTTCTTATTTCCAAACTTGAAAAAATGGCTCGGTGGACGGAGATTTACGGACAACGAAGACGTCATTGCCTCTGTAAGTGTTTATTTTGAGGTACTTCCGAAAACGCACTTTTCTGAAGGATTAAAAAAACTTAAAAAGCGATTGACCAAGTGTATAGAGCTCCAAGGAGATTATGTTGAAAAATAAAAAAAAAATTACCCAAAAAAAATTGTTTTTATACTTTATTCTAAAGACTTATTGAACTACCCTCGTACAATCAAATTTAATTCATGATCATCACGGGAATATTACGTTTACTTGTAGACTATATTATACGTCTTCGATCAGCATATACCTACATCCGAGTAACATAGATGGATTGCGCAAACAAAAAAAAATTTGGAAGTATTAGGCTTTGACAAATGTTTGATAAAGATTGATGTTGAAAGCTTTACTTTTCTGACACGCAAATAAATAAATTTCAGCTTACAAGTTCTATTTTTACACACAGTTGAGTCAAGATATAAAGAAGAGCTTTTATCCAGGCGAGACATGAATGGTTAGCTGCGTGCGTAACGCCTTGTTTGTACATTTTTTAAAGAATTTGAGTCAGTAAAGGGCTCTATGAACCTGCGGTATTCATGATAATTTAGAATCTATGACCACAGCGCGGTTAGTTACAGCATCGATAAAGGGAATGCAACCGTTGGCCTACACTTCAATGCCTTGTAAGTGTAAACCATGCAGTCTATTAATGTTGAATTCGGAACCAAACATAATAGCCTTTGTTTCCCAACATTGAAGTAAGTACAGGGAGTTCTCAGTAACCGAAGTTGATATCGCTCACGTAACAGCCGTTAAGCGATCCACGCTTACACAGAAATCGTCTCTAGTAATTTGCGTGTACGTTTGAAGATTATCAGCACAAAGCAAATGCTTTACACCTTTAAGATAATCCACCCATCGGTGTATGTATGGATGTATATCACCATATCTCGAGTAATCCGCGGTAAAGATTAATGTTTTAGGGCTCATTTTCTTTGTTTTTCTTGAAGGAAGGCGGCTCAGAAATAATTTTATTTAGTTTTCCAATGCGTTTTTGTTTTTCCGGTTTTTTAATACCTTAGAAAAAATATTATCAAATCAACGAAAAGGCATTTGAAAGAGAATAAAATTATCTATCTTCCCCGACATAAAATTCTCTATAAGATATATTTCTTCTTTTGATATACATTAGATATCTCGGATGCATGTGATGAAAAATGTTTAAAATAAGTTGAGGTGAAAAATGTAACTTTCCACTATCTCTTGGCTGAGCTCTTTGCCAAGACTGTAAGATATCTTATCTTTCAAGATATTTCAGGTTATATTTTTTTAAATTTTATTACTTATATCTCGAAGATGTTACGGTCATTTTCTATTAAACATGTTATGTCCTGAACTCCCAAAAATATGAGAATTTAGAACATGTGTGATATAGTCTAGTGGCAGGCTCTACCGTGTAATCTGGTACTCTCACTACCAGCAACCTGTGTAATAATTTGTATATTACACAGGTTGCTATAATTTGTATAAGACTTATTGAACTACCCTCGTAGTTCGAGTGTATACATATATTTTGACGTTTGAAATAAATACAAGGAACACGATGCGTTATTATTATGATCGTAAATTTTGTATTAATTAATTTATTAAGTATTATTAAAATGGAAAAGAAGAAAATCCAAAACTTCGCCGAAGAGTGGAACGGAACGCAAGTGGGCCAGCAGATTTCGGAAAAAAGTGTTTACTGTTATAATGAGTCTTAGATTTACGAATATTGTGAATTAAATAGCTCTGTATTAAAATGTTTCAGACGATTTTAAAAATGGGGAATTCATGTTTTGAATCAAAAATAGATCAAAATGGTTTTTGAAATATAGAAATTGCATAATGTAGAGTGTATTAAAGGATATATTTCTCTCTTCTTAGTATGCAGCCGAGGTTATATAGTATCTGAATATTGGGAGGAGCAATGATGTATAAAGTAACATTCATATATGTACGCACGTGGAAATCTTCACACTTATATAGCAAAAAAACTGTTGTATATATTTTTGCATAAAACTTCGACGAAGTTTTATAGTATTCTTTGCCAAAACCTTAACAAAGAGAATACTTTCTACGTTTGTATATATATATATATATATATATATATATATATATATATATATATATATATATATATATATATATATATAAATTGGAGATTTAACCGTAACTTGCCCTCGTAGCCTCCAGGTCTCTTGAACTGTATTAAACAAAAATGTACATTTCATTTTAATACATGAATCGGATAATCACAATTATAAAAATATAGAAATTAATATACGAACTATTTTTTTTAATAAATCAATAATATTCGTATATCGTATATTATATTAGTTTTGAACTTAAAATTTATTAGTTATCATTAAAAGACGGTGCGGACATTTTGTCCAGCAATTTGCGATAAAGTGTTAGTGTCAATACTAATATAAAAATATAATATATATATATATATATATATATATATATATATATATATATATATATATATATATATATATTATATA
Organism: Gastracanthus pulcherrimus; assembly: GCA_949152435.1. Classification (NCBI taxonomy): domain Eukaryota; kingdom Metazoa; phylum Arthropoda; class Insecta; order Hymenoptera; family Pteromalidae; genus Gastracanthus; species Gastracanthus pulcherrimus. The sequence goes on from OX424572.1 coordinate 53,732,061, forward strand.
TATATATTAGGCTGACCCTTATTTACCAAATTGCCTGGATACTGGCTCCCCTCACCGAAATCGATAGTTTCTACCTAAAAAGTAAGAATGCCGCAAAAAAGACCGATTAAAAAAGCTTTTAACCCGTTTCACTTTCATAAAAACGCTTTTTTTACTGTTTTTTTCAAAATTTTCATGTTTTTGAGCTCCCCCTTCTCTATAAATTTTTTTAGGAACTTCCAATCTACTTAGATAATTAATGTTGGTGTAAACAGAGCCTCTAGTTGTGATTTTGGGAGAAAAATTTTTTTTTGGCCAAGATTAAGGGATTTAGTTCAGTTAAAAAAATCACAAAAATTCCCTTTTTTCGCGGTTTTTCTAGTTTACCGATGGGTTACCGCCCATCGAGGTGGAAATAAGTTTTGTAGCCAAAAAGTAGAGTTTAAAACCTTGAATTTCGTTTTTTAAACAAGTGTCTAAGAGCTTCCGTAACCGTGATATGAACATCCGAAGATGGGAAGAAAATCGAAGAATGAAATCTGTGAACCAGCTGTTCGAATTATTAGGTTTTTTAAATCCATAAATCATCACCCGATCGCAGCGCTGCCAAGGCTTCATGCGCCCATTTTTGAAAGCTTAGCTAGTAGAGTCATAGAATATATATCAATAGATTACAAATTTAGACATAAACCGATGGCGGGTGACTGGCGGGTGCTGATTGCGCGTATAAAAAACTATCGATTTACATTGCAAACAAAATTTTTTTTCTATTTTATTCAATAAATAATAACAATTTATCATTTTATAGCATCCAGAACATTTTATTTAACAATTAAAGAACTATCCAACGCGAATGTGTAAAGTCAGATTGTTAATAATTGAATTCGCAAGTTAAGACGTCACTAGAGGGCGCTGACATCAGCTCTGTAAGTTATACGAAAACAACGTGACCTTAAGAGGCATGATACAAATTTTTTATTAATTGTAAAAATTTGTCCGTTTTTCTCAAACTTTTCACATTATTTTTTATATTTATCAATAAAAAATATATATTACAATATTTTAAATATGCACTCAGTATATAGAAACAGTGAATATAGACTTATAAGTTATGGGTTACGTTTGCTTGGTATAACTTAGAGTTTCCATTTTTATCCGCTAAGCTTGCCGCCCTCGCCTTAACTTGCGATTGTGAGTCTGTTATTTTTTACGTGCAAAGCCCCTTAATAATACCGTTGATAATACTATCTGTATGTGTTTACCACATAAACGTAAAACTGTCAACTGTATGTGTTGTTTTGCAGTTGTAAAGTAAATATCGGTGATTCTCTGACAAATCGAGTGCTAAAAATTTCGATCTCTCTTGAAACAGGTTTTTTTGTTATTAAGGTTCGTATGAGCATCCCTGAATTTATTCAGATTTTTTTCATCACTTTCTACCGATTTACAGAGGCTCAAAGTTGCCATTTTAAGTTTTTTTTGCTTTTTATGCCTATTTTAATTAATTGAAAGCTCCAAAGGAAAGCATTTTTCACTATAGACATAAATATAGTTTTTTGTAAAATTTTATGAATTTATTTTCATTAAAAATACTTTCAAACTCATATATATGTTATAATAACCTTGTATTCACTTTAAACCTCAAACTCAAGGAATTCAAGAGTTCGATTAAAGCTTCATTCACTAAAAAATTCATGAAGATACTTTTTTTAAGTACAAAAGTAGCAGTATATAGGTCCAAGAGTGGCAGAGAGCCTGTATCTCTGTCTAAAAATAAAGATATACATCAATTTATGCTTAAGGGGACAAACCACTTTTAAACCCTGAAAAATACAATTCTGATAAATAATTTTAAAAACAAATTTTAATTAATAGTTAATTTTTGTACTAATATTCACTTATACCCATTGTGGTTGGTACGGCTTTTATCACCTGTAAACAAAAAAAGTTAATTAATCTATTTTAACAAAATATGTGCAAAAGATTAGTTTATTCTGGTAAATGTTAAAAATGTATAGTTATCTTTTTTTTGTCACTGTGTGGTGTCTTGAAACTTGAACTTTAAGAAAATTATATTTATAACCTCCAACTGTCATACAGCTGGTTAGCGTTACACTCAAAAAGATGAAATAAGTGTGGTTCATGTACCTTGTACGATTCTTCATATTCTGCGGTATATATGGTTCATCCACGCTGAGCATGGTTCGCAGAAGCTATTTTTAATAGCAACATCCGATACTTTGCCTGTATAATAAAGAGCCATGGGTCTCGAACAATCCATCAGCCGCAAAAAGTTGGTTGACCAGCGTGTCCAAGCCTAAGTGCACGAAATGGAAACACTGCTTTTTTGTTATTATCACACGCATAGTTTTCAATGTCAACTTTTTGGCACGCGTTGCTAGAAGGTAATTGCCCACATTGCACAAACACTACTTGAAACTTAATCTTCGAGCTTCCGACTCGCCAAGATGCATTTTGCCATGGCACTGATTACAAGTTAAAAGTTCCTCGAGCTCAGAAAATAGAATATTGATATCAATCATTCTATTTCTGATCTCAGAGGTGCCATGCGCTGCTGGAATTTGGACTTTTCTTGAAGTAGTTGACGAAGATCTTGGTCACTTATTACTTGGTTCATTATTTTAGTACGTCTGGTTATATTAATAGTTTAGTATAATTCTGATTAGTATATCCGGATAATCTTGCCTCTTTCTTGAGAGAACTTTTTATATGTCAATATGCGTATCCCTTGATATTTCACTGTTAAACACAATATCACACATATTTTAAGTACACTTTGAACACCACACTTTATAAAAACTTTCTAAATTATCACTTCACTGCTTTGCTATTTTACACTTTTTTTGTTTTTTTTCAGTTCAGTTCTGTAGATATAATACTTTTTAAATGAGAGCAAAAACAAAATTTTTTAATACAAGTATTCGAATACAAGTGGTCACAAAAAGTTTTGTTTTAGCTCTCATTTAAAAACTGTTATATCTACAGAGCTGAAGTTTAGCATGTAAATTGGTTTTAAGGTGTTTAAACAATAAATAAAGTTGTTATCTCAACTACTATAATTAAGATTTTTTTATTAAGACCTATATGAATTTTTTTAGCGCCAAGCTATGGGGTTCAGCTTAAGAGTGCGAACCAAGACAGTTGAATAAAAACTGTTTGTGGTAGCTGTTTTAGCACAATTTCATAAGTATCTGTGCAAAAATCAGATGTTTGACTTTGCACACTACAATATCAAGAAGTTCACCTGACGACTCTGACAAGATTTCATTCTGATTTGCAAATATCTTTGAAAACTCAATATATTTTTTACATACCTTTAAGTGTAGGTTAGATTATTTTACTAGCAGGAATACGTAAACACCTATTTCTTTTTGTAAATTATTTTAGATTGACACTTTTTTTAAATTTGTACTTTACTTGCTCCCTGCTGTAAAAACAAAAATATAAAAAAAGGGTCAATCTAAAATAATATACAAAATGTGCCAAAAAAATATACAAAATATACGTATGATTTACTACTTTCAACAAGTATATTTTTCATAGTAAATTAATAGAAAGAGCATGTCGATAACTTTTACAATCTATTGTATCTATTCTATGAAACTTTAAAATTTATATTATTTACAAACCAAAAATTTAATTTATTGATATTTGTGTTAGCTGTGCTATTACTTTATATGCTTAATTAATGCAAGAATATATTTTATACGATTGCCAGTTAATTTTTTTTAGTCAGATTTCAACATTGAATAATATAATTAATAATTTTGTTTTTACAAAAATATACAAAATACAAAATATATAATATAATATACAAAATGTTGTATTTACTTGGACGAAGGAAGATACTTTTCACTAATACAAAGACATAGTGTAAGCCGTGCAAAATATTATTATTGCAGATTATTACTACATCAATTACTGTTATTCTTACTTGTTGTACTTAATATATCTGATATTAAATTGTTTTGAAATGATAAAATAATATAAAGATTGTGTGTGGTTATCCAAAGTCAATCAAGTATTGTAGTTTATTTTTCAAGTGATATAATTTTTTCAGAGCCACGTACCCAGTATGTTTTGTATGTTTGTGACCAAAACAGCTGGCCATATGACTTTTTTTACAAGCTACAAAAAGCAGTTATTAAAATATACACTTTATGATTATTTATATGTGCGAGTAGCATTTTTTCAACGGAGTACAACTTTAGTATGAATTTGTAGCTATGTCAAATTTGTTTTCCATGACTACAAACTACTTTTATGATTATTTTAGGAATGATACAAGTATTTTCATAGTCTTCAGCAGTAGCTTAAATATGAATTTTATGCATTTAAGCATAAATTGATGTATATCTTTATCTCCTATAAAAAAACTTTCTAAAATGGAAAATATTGGCAAGTAACAGTTTCTTTACAAAAGTAGTGAAATCCCAAAAAAAACATAACTGATGTCAAGTAATTGTTTTTAATATTTTTTAGGTATACGCATGCAGGTATATTATTTTATTAAATAAAATCTACATCTCCCTTGGCATCTCCAAAAATATATTCAATTATATACTTTTAATCCATAGTTGAGAAGCTATTTAAATAATTGAAACCACATAATATAGAAATATACGACCCAAGATTTAAATATTTTTTAAATTTTTCTAAAAACTTCTGAACCACGGATTAAAAGTATATGATTGAATATGTTTTTGGAGATGCCAAGGGAGATGTAGATTTTATTTAATAAAATAATGTACCTGCATGCGTATACCTAAAAAATATTAAAAACAATTACTTGACATCAGTTATGTTTGTTTTGGGGATTTCACTACTTTTATAAAGAAACTTTTACTTGCCAATATTTTACATTTTAGAAAGTTTTTTTATAGGAGATTTCATCACTTTTATGGAGACTATACATGTATTACATTATACGGTATCAATAGTAAAAATATTTAATACTCAAGATAATTCCTGGAGACGGCGTTGATACTGTCCACCCTGGGCACCAGGTACCTCGGAGACTGTTTCCGTCGCGATATTCGTGTTCTGGGATCACAAAAACCCCTGAGCAACGAGTTTCGACTAATTATGTTACAAATTTCAATACAACTCGAGGAGACGACGTTGATACTGTCCACCCTGGGCACCAGGTACCTCGGAGACTGTTGCCGTCGCGATATTCGTGTTCTGCGATCACAAAAACCCCTGAGCAACGAGTTTCGACTAATTATGTTACAAATTTCCATACAACTCGAGCAGACGACGTTGAGACTGTCCACCCTGGGTACCAGGTACCTCGGAGACTGTTTCCGTCGCGATATTCGTGTTCTGCGATCACAAAAACCCCTGAGCAACGAGTTTCGACTAATTATGTTACAAATTTCGATACAACTCGAGGAGCCAACGTTGATACTGTCCACCCTGGGCACCAGGTACCTCGGAGACTGTTGCCGTCGCGATATTCGTGTTCTGCGATCACAAAAACCCCTGAGCAACGAGTTTCGACTAATTATGTTACAAATTTCCATACAACTCTAGGAGACGACGTTGATACTGTCCACCCTGGGCACCAGGTACCTCGGAGACCGTTGCCGTCGCGATATTCGTGTTCAGCGACCCCAAAAACCCCTGAGTAGCAAGACTGGACTCATTTCCATCAATATTTACCGAGTTGTAAATTTTGTATTTATTGTCTTTTCGAAATGCACTTCTAAAATGCATATTTTTTATGTAAAATGCATTTTTTTAAAAGTAATTGATAAACTTAGTTCACAATGTTTGTGAATGCTCTCACGAATCGAACGCAAATAACCGCATTCCATCTTACTGCTCAAAAAATCTATGGTTCATTGCTTTATTTTCTCGCCTATTCAAATTTTTGTGCCTTCAATGACCAGAAGCACGTGACCGCATGGTCACTGAAAAATTTCACGGGAGAGGATGGTCGCTCTGAACGAAAAGAAATATTTCAAGCTAAATTTCAACCCGCAATATTTCGCTAATGAACTAATCTTTTAGAATGAATCTTTTTCCTCCAGAAAGATTAGGTAAATAGATTTCAAGTCGATAGCGATAGAACGGGCATAGGTGCAACAATAATGATATAAATGCGTTTGGAAAATTATTTTGAGGTTTGAGAACCCCAATATCAAAGTATATTAGGGACGCGACCCGCGCCGTCATCGTGTCGTATACTTCGTATACTTTTACTCGCCAGCGCGGCGCTTTCGCGCCTCTTGATTTTTAGCCAGAGATACAGCCGATACAAGCTCTCTGCCACTATTTGACATATTGGGAGTTTAAAATAAGGTTTCGTGCGCTCACCAGATCAAAGATGGCGGCGTCCTACCTACACTCTACATATGATTTGTATGGAGTTGGTTAGAAAAATGTAAAATTATAAAAATATAGTGAACTAAAAGCCCTATCAGTGCATATACATGATGTATACGATCAAACTTATATTATGGATGATTTTATTTGCCGAGACAAAGTGTCACGTAGAGGTTTCGTTTAATTTAAAGTATGTACTTCGCCGTGTAACGCATATAGTATATCTATATATACTCTATATATAAATATACTTTACATATGATTTAAGCGAACTATGTACTTAAATCGATCGCAGCCAATATCTTTGGTTGACGTTTTGCAATTAAAAATACTTAATTTATATTGTTACACACTCTCAAACATTTATTTATCCATTTAATTTGATAAATGAAGACGAGTTCCATGTGTAAGCAATACAAAGTGTAGGTAGGACGCCGCCATGTTTTCTACTTCTCTCAGCGGCCACTAGTGTCGCATGGTAATTTTAAACTCCCAATACTGCTACTTTTGTACCTAAAAAAGACATCTTCATAAATTTTTTGGTGTACAAAGCTTAATTCCTTAATATTAAGGTTTAAAGTGAATATAAGGTTGTTATAACATATATATGACTTTAAAAGTATTTTCAATGAAAAATTTAGAAAATTTTACAGAAAAAACTATATTCCTTTGTATAGTTACTAATATACAGGTTTTCGTCGTAACTTTTCCCATAAAATCGATTGAGCTAGTTAGTTTCGCAAAATAATTAAATTTTTATTATTTCATTTAAATAATATTTTATAAACAATCGAAAATGCAAAAAGAAAAAGTAGGGGAGAATTTTTGTTTTGGTTATGCCATGGATTTAGTAGTTAGTTTGGGGCGGCCTAGCCTTGCTTTGGCTTGGGAGTATTGATGGGTTTAGAACTAAATTTCAAAATTAAGATGTTAGTTTTTCATTTCAAGAATCAATTTACTTATACAAAAGCGATTCTGAAATCTGAAATTTTTGAATCAATAAAAAAGTCATATTTAAAAAAATTGTTTTTTTCATTTAATGAACGAATTGATTTGAGATAACTGGGATAATTTTTTTTATTAAAGTCAGAAAATTTTAATAACAAAAGATAGCTCAGTGAAAAATGGTTTTTATTGTTTTTTGCAAAATTGTCCTTGTAACATATTACAAATGCCTTTATAAAGAACAAACGTCAAACAATTCAAAAGCGATTCATGAGTTGAATTTTTTTTAACCTTGTCATTTGGTGGTCAATTATTGTAACTAGGTGATTATTAATTTTACAGGTTGTCTAATTCTTTAAATCTTCAAGAATAAATTGAGAAAATTTTGCTGAATTCTATTAGAGACTAAACATGAGTTATAATCAACAAGATTCACAAATATTCGATATAACAAATAATTTGATTTCGGAATTTGATACGCAATATTTACCGTCAAATTTAAATGTTCTTCGAAGGCTATTATACGAAACACAAACGAAAAATATTAAAGTATCTGATACTATTAGGACAGTAATAAAGGAAGTTATGTTTATATGGGAGAAATCATCAATAAATATGAAAAGAATTGATAAATGTAACGATAAATTGAAAAGACTGTACGAATCCTTTGCTGACGTTCGAAAATTTCAGAATAGGGTAACTAAAAAAGTGACTGACTTTCATGAAACAATGACTGATGTTTTTGACATTTCCAAAGATGACAACATCAAAGTACTTGGTTCGATGGACGGCGGCTTTGTAAAAATAAATTTTCTGTTACAACCAGTTGAATATATTAAGAGCAAATTATCTCCTATAGAACCTACAAAACTTTCAGGTAAATAATATACTTATAACATATTTGATTATTATTCTATTTGGTATTTTTTTTAAATTACATTTTATTTCAGATGAAGACACTTCAGTCCAAAGTGATATTGAGATGCCTAATCAATCTTATCCTCCTAAAGTAGTTGAGTCAGAAGTGAAACTTGACATTTCGGATCAATCTGCATCTGAAAAACTTTTTGGACCAGAAGAGGAACTTAGTCAGAAATTTAGCCAAAATGTACTAGTTGACGATGGTGGATCTGATGGGAATACAAGTATTGTGACAAGTAAATATATTTTTACATCAACTTTTCAACCTTGATTAATGGCTGATTCCAAATCGAACAGCGGTTAGACACTTTAGCCGCCAATCACTGTGCAAGTGGAGTATGTTATTCTACTCGGAAAATAAGGGGACACGTATTTTTTGTTTCATTGTAGCGTCAAAATTGCATGAAATATGCGCATTTGAATATTGCATCCAAAACTAGAACATTCAAACTGCATTTTTCTTGCATAACTTCAGACTGCTACCATTTCACGGATTTTAAATGCATTTTGGTTTACTTTTTTTTTATTTCAGTTAGCTTTGTGTCATCTCTAATCTTAAGCAAAAAATTAAAAAATAAATTAAAAAATGACGGAGATCTATGCTTTTTATTGAAAACTACACTTTTTATGCAAATGCATTTTTCTCGAAAAGGCCATTTTTTGCTCAATTTTTTATATATTATATAATATATACAATACTCCTATACAATACTTGTGCCTTTCTTGTAGATATTAAGTATTATTATATATGAGGTTTGCTATTTTACACTTGTAGCCGACTTTATGCATTATATTGCGCGAAAAAAACTAAAACTGGAAAGATAATGTTACATCAAAAATATTATTATTTTGTGATTTTTTATACATGATTTAATAATGACATGATATATTTTTGCAATATTGAATCTATATCTGTATATAACGTAACATAGAAAAATTCTAATTTGTATACTATTTTGATGATGGAATTTGTAAACTAGTATTTGTTAAATAGTATTAAAATTCTTAAATGAATGATTTTTAAAAATGGTACGTTTTTATATTAATAGTTCCATCTTTTATAGGTATAGATTTGATTTAATTTTGTAGATAAAAATTAATTTTAGAATCGATGACACCTCGCTGACCAAAGAATCCCTGCTATATGATATTATGTTTATAGAAAAATATTCATTTTTTAGTAGGGCAAAAATCACTAGATATAAATAGTTAGACGGTACTGCACAGATCTTCCTTATTTATAATTATTTTAATTAAATTCTCTGTGAAAAAGCATAGTACCAAAGCAGTTATCAGCGTTTTTTCAGTGGTCAAACTACGGTGGAATCGCCGAAACAGAAGGGTGATTTTCTCTAATCGGAAAAAACTATTAGTGTGTGTGTACGTTATGATTTTTCACAGTAATACATGGTATGCGATATGTTATTATTATATATTTATATTTGTAAGTATTTTTATGAACTATGAATTAAAGCGGAAGACAAAAAAGATTAAAATTCCGGCCAAGAGTAAAACAGAATGTAAGCGGGTCGACCGAATTCGTAAAATTCTTAATTCATGAATCAAATGAGTTTATTTTAAGAATGAGAAATTACGTAAGCCTGATAATTACAATATTTAATAATTAAAACAGTATATGATATATGAAATATCATATACTAACACTATAAAATAATAGATTTTGGAATAAATCACTTTTGCACCGGCTTACTATGTATTATTATAGTAGAGAAATCGAGACACAATAAATTTAATATTGAATAATGGATCGGTATATTTCACATGTATAATAAAACTGACTGATGCTAAATCGATTTTTATTGTACGAAAGATTATTCCAATTTGGTCACCAACCTTCCTTATACTTAATTATAATGCTAAAGTCGAATGATACCTATTTCGAGAAACTATTCGCTAGATCCTTAAACAAATTGAAATCTACATTGTATATTTATTTTTAGTTGATCAAACATCAATTAAAATAAATGGAAACAGCATACAAATTTTATCTTTTTATAATAAATATGAAATTTATATATATTTTAATAATTATAATTATAATGTAGAACATTACGATCTATTTTCAAAGTTAAATTTTTTAGTGTGTGGTCATAAGCACGCACAATTTCTTTTTTTAAATTTTTTTTATTTGTTTCATATGAATATATGAATTTTCTGTTAACTACCATATCTTTTAGAAAAAATGCTTACACTGCTTTAAATTAAAGGAGGCTATAAAAATGTTTTTTTGTTTTTCGATTTTTTTTGTTGTTTTCGCGGTTTTTTGAGTTTTAAGTTTTTGTTTATCGTTCTTTTTTGGTATGTTTGAAATAATATGATTATTTCATTTTTTTTTTGTATTTGAAAGAGCATACAATTACCTATCTTTTCCGACCCTAAATCTCCTTTTTAACCGACTTCGAAAAAGGAGGACTTTCTCAATTCGACCTGTATATATATATATTTTTTCATAATATAAAATCACAAGTCTCCGTTCTCCGGTTTCCAATCACATCAGTAAGTTCATATCTTCTTTTAAAAGTTGATTATATATGTGCGCGAGTGAAAGTGGATTATTTGAAGTGTGAAAGTATAGACAGATGAGTTTGTGTGTGGATCAATAGGTAGGTGGATGTGTGGGTAGATCATTTGGCGGGTTGGTGGATGGTTGGCTTCTTAGATATGCGTTGTCAAATAGTATTTTTAGTTCGGATAATGTTTTGCATATTACAATTTTTTGACATTAATTTTTATGCGTTTTATCAATTTTGGGTCTCATAATTTATTGGACCTCACAATTGTTTGGCCTTATATATATAGTCTTTTGCATAGTATAACTTTTGGGCATTATAAAATTTGTGCTTTATAATTTTTTGCATAGTATAATTTTTGGGCCTTATAAAATTTGGGCATTATAATTTTACGTTTATATAGTTATTTAAGCCTTACAAAATTTGGGCATATTAATATTTTGCAAAGTAAAATTTTTGGGTCTTATAATTTTTTTTGGCCTTATAATTTTTGTTTTCATTTTTTGGGCCTTATAATTTTTTGCATAGTTCAAATTTTGGGACTTATAATTATATTTCATAAAATTTTGGCCTTTAAAATTTATTAGACCTTATTTGTTATTAAGTTTTTGCGTTTTATAACTTTTGGGCGATACCATTTTTTGTTTTTATAATTTTTTTTAGTCTTATATAATTTGAGCTTTATAATTGTTTGCAAAGTATAATTTTTGAGCCTTATAAAATTAGGGCCTGATATTTTTTTGTATTTATAGTTTTTTGGGCCTTATATTTTTTTGTATAATAATAGTATTTTTATAGTAATTTTATGGACCTTATCATTTGTTTGGTAAAATAATTTATGGCCCTCAAAAAATTTGGGCATTTAAAGTTTTCTGGACATTACTTTTTGGGCACTATTATTTTTTGCGCATTGTGATATGATGCGCTTTAAAATGATTTGCGTATTACAAATTTTGTGCCTTAGAATTATTTGTAGATTATAAGTTGTTCAGCAAGCCCGGGGCCAAGCAGCTGTCCCTGCGTAGAAGTCTGAGCATCGGAGAGATGCTGGAGAAGGAGGGCTGATCAATAATTTCCTAGCTACCTCGAAGAGAGGACCTCTGGACCTGGACCTGCGGAAACGCGCGATTCATCGTATCTCCAACGCCGCGATCATTCAATCCGCTTTGCCGTTACATTCAATTAATTTTTATTGTTTTTCGTATTGAATTATTCTTTCCGGTTCACTTTCTTTTTTTTCTAACTTATTAGTGTCGGAATTGCCTCCGGGCATCGAGTTCAATGGCGAGACTCACTCCGCCAATAAAATGTAAGTTTTTCCAAGCGTGCATACATTATGACAGTAGAAATTTGCGTCAGCGCAATTCTTCCTCTCACGCTTTCTCAAAATCGTAAATTTCAAATCAATCGTTCTAGTTAGCTCCGATAGCGACCTCGTACCGATGAGCACGCGTTTCTCGCGAACGGAAAAGAACTAGAGTGCGAGCGTTATTATGTAAGATAGCTTAGCTGAAAATCTAGATAGGTGCTTACGGGACCTTTCTTTAGTAATTAAACATTTTTTTATTTATAAATTAAACATTTTATATTTTGCATACAATTTATTTTATTTTAATTAATTATTTCTGTGTAGAATGTCTCAGGGCCATTAATTTCATACTTTCCGATACTGTTTAATTTTGCTAAAATAGTTTTCTCCATTATTTTTGGTTATATTTTAATTAATAAATTTTCTTCGAGTTTGATAAATAGTAGAGACTAGATAGGCTAATTTTAAGAGCGACGAAGCCCGTCCTAACTCTTTCAGAAAGCGGATAACTACCTTTTTAAAGATACCTGTTTTTATAATGGTACTACTAAAAAATGATCCATTACGATTAGCTATTCTTACAACTGCTCCAGATTGTTGGACAATTCGTAAGATATGTTCCGAATTCGGTGCTTCTAAAGGTATAGCACAAAAAGCCAAAGATTAAAAAAAATTTCATGGAGTTTTGGCAATGCCAGCTCCAAAAAAAGGTCAAAACTTACCAGAGAATACCATTAAAAAAGTTCAAGAATTCTACGAAAGTGACAGAAATAGTAGGATCATGCCTAATAAGAAGGACTCTGTATTTTTTAGAATTAATGGCAAAGGAGAGAAAATGCAAAAACGATTATTGCTTTCAGACATTAAAATACTGCACCGACAATTTAAGGAACAAAATCTGGCAGTAATGATTGGATTAAGCAAGTTTGCAGAGCTAAGATCAAAATGGTACGTACTCGCTGGGACAAGTGGAACTCATAGTGTTTATGTATGTGTCATACATGAGAACTTTAATTGGATGATTGATGCAGTTGATTTGAAAATAAAATACTATAATGATTGTTTTAAATATGTCATATATGCGAAACTCCTCCCCCTGATTGTTATTTGAATGATTCCAAGTCATGTCCAAGAATTAAGAAATTTTCTAACTATGTGGCTGGAGTACTAAAAGAGAAACAAATAACCAAATTAATATGTAGCGTGTGGCAGTCGGCAGATAGATGTACTCCTATCAAAGAATGTATTTGTACTGATGATTTTACAGATGAACTGTGTACTGCTTTAGATCAATTATTTCCTCACCATTCTATAGCCAAACACCAATCAATATATATCTCAAGAGAAAAGATAATCTTAAAGAAGGTAAAATATTACTGCACAGCGATTTTTCAGAAAATTACGCATATGCCGTACAAGAGGCTTTGAAAGCATTACACTTCAATAACGACGAGTCCCTTCGATTAGGATATTTATTTTTATAGCAGCCATCTTGAATCGGCCATTTTGAATATTTAAATTCTGGCTACAGAATCTTGATCAGTGGCATCGTATACCAATTAGAGACGAATTTCAAGCTTAAGCAAATGGTTTTCTCATTTTAATTGATAGTTTTCTTTATTAATCGAAAAATTTCGTAGATTGTAGAGGGCATATTTATCCGCCATATTGAATATTTGCAAAGTGGCATATTCTGTTTGAAAGTGTACGTCATAGATATCTTATGGTTGCTGAGTTTTTTGTACATAGACTTGTTTTAGTTGACGTGGAACATATATATATTCGCCTTATATATATTCTTCGAATACACTCACGGCGGCGTTCAACTAATAGCGAACATTCTAGAATAGATGGCAGCACTATACGCAAGAGTCGCGCTCGTGCTGCAACGGCTTTTTTCCTCTCTATGTTCGCTCCGTACTTCACTACTCTTACTCCACCGAACGATTGATGTATCGACTAGACGTGTCTCCCATCAACCGTCGCTGCCGTCTTGCATCAACGGAACACCCGCATATTAAAAGATTAACACATACATTAGAAGATTCATTAATATCGTATTGAGGTCGTTGTAGATTATTAAACAAAGAAGTTATCTAAAATAACAAAAGTCCTACAGGTTACGGACCCAGTACGCTGTTTCTCTTAGAAACTCAAGTTCTTGGTGAGTAATAGAGCTAAAAGTGAAATCGGGCATTCTAGCAATCAATGTTTAAAGACGGCATAAGAGCTAGATATGAAAACGTATTAGATGTATAATATTTAGAAGTGTAATATTTAGATGTGTAATATTTAGAAGTATAATATTTAGAAATTTAATATTCAGAAGCGTAATATTTAGAAGTGTAATATTTAGATGTGTAGTATTTAGAAGTGTAATATCTAGAAGTGTAATACTTAGAAGTTCTTTGTCGGTATCGAGGGTATATTTTTAAGAGTTATAAATTAATGCGAATGCGAGATCAAAATATCGAGCTTTTCGCGTCTTTTGACTAGCCGGTTGAAGATGAACACGCCCGCGCGAGTCGGGAAACAAAGGAATATCATGAATTTGAGATGCTACTGCCGTGCAGAGAATTCTCATTTTCATGAAAAGCTGACATTTTATCCCACACTTTTGGCGCTCCGCAAGTGTACGATTGGCCCTCATACATTATTGTAGTCATTGCTGTGCTTGACGTCATGTTGGGAGAGAGCACAAGCGTAGTGTCGGGATGTGCGAGAATGACAGCTAGTCTCGAACTAGCTCAACTTGCCGTGCGGTCAGACTTTGCGAGAGACATTAATAAACGAAATCGTTTACTGTGATATATTTGAAAACATTATTAGAGAATTCGAAAACTGTGGTACATTCATCCCTCTAACAGAGGAAGAAAAGAAATCAGCCTTTTATCAAGCTATCTCATATATTAATCCAGAAATTAAATCAGCTACACTAATTAGACGACAAACAGACAATAGAGAAATGTCATTAGATGAAATAAAATCATTCCTTTTACAGCTAGAAGCTGACAACAAACCCTCGGAAGTCACTAAGAAAGATACAAAAGCCAACGTCGCACAAAAACGACCAGTGTTGCAGTCCGGGCCCAACGCAAGATGTTTTAGATGCAACAAAGGTGGACACAATTTACCTGAGTGTCCACTCATCCAATATGGCTTCTGGTTCTGTTATTACTGCCAAGTAGTAACAAGCCACAAGGGTATAGACTACCCACAAAAAGGCGCAGGAACATCAACAGGAGGGAGGTCAGTTGATAGATACAATTGTAACACAACACAGAACAAACAAAAACACAGAATTTAGAACTTTCAATTATAAAAGTAGAGGTAACAATAATATAGATAGAGGGAATTACAATAGAGTTAGAGGTAAAGGAAACTTTAAAGGTAGAATTTTCAAAAGAAATACAAAAATGACAACACCAGGATGCAATCAACAGCAGCAAAATAAGGCGAACCAAGCACAAGCTTACATTACAGGTATAACACTGTCCCACAAAAATTCACCCACACGCATTACTTTTATTGATGATTCGGATGCTACAGACCATATCGTTAATAAAGGCATAGTTTTAAGTAATTTTAAAAGATGTTCAGAAGAAATAATTAGAAGCGCAAATAAAAATGAAGCGGCAAAAATAGAAATAGATGGCAAAGAAGATCTGCTTCTCAGATCAAATGTTAACAAAAATAACTCCATTAGACTATCAAACGTGATATCATCTGAAGATATCGCAGACAACTTAATTTCACTTAGAAGATTTATAGATATAGCATTAGAAATATACTCAGATGATAAAATTCTAAAAACTTTCGATAAAAATACAGGTCTACAATATTTATCAAGCAATTACGTTAAACCAAATTAGCTAATAACTTTAGAAGTAGGAAAACAAAAAGAAAATATTTCAAATAAAAATCTAGAATATAAGAAATACTCATGTGAAGCCAGATTAGTTTTTTCGGACGAGTTTTTACAACAATCTCAGACGGATTTCATGAATTTAGACGAAACTGACTTTAAAGAAAAAGATGAAACAAAACAACAAAAAGTAACCCGGCTGAGAATGGGAGATAGAAATAATAAAAACGAATCCAATCATTCCAAAACATTAGAAGTGATCAAATAATAAATGATTTTGATTTAGATGAAATTTATCTTAAAGAATCTTTAGAATTATTAAAACATAAATAAAAATTGAAAGAGAAGAACAAAAACAAATTAGATGAGGGTATGCTATGGCATATAAAAGTAGACCATGCCTCCCTAGGTTACCTGCAATAATTACAAAAATCAGAGGAAAAGTTAAAAGGAATAAAATTTGAAAAATCCATTCCAGATTGTGTAGTGTGCATTATAGCAAAAATGGAAAAGTTACCATTTTCATAAAACAGAAATAGAGCAACGAAACCGCTAGAGATTATACACACTGAGACACAATGGGACCGATAAAACCCGCATCATTTCCAGGTGAAAATAGGTTTATAATAGTGTTCATAGGTGATCACACAAGATTCGCAAAATAGTATTCACTTAAACATAAAAATGAAGCTGGGGATTGTTAGAAAAGTTTTTAACTACAACCAGAAATATACTAGGCAAAGATGAATAACGGTACTGAAATCACTGGAGGTAAATTTTTAGAAGTAATGAAAAAGGAAAACATTGATAGTAAGTTTGCACCACCAAACACACAAGAACTTAATGGATCGGCCGAAAGATTTAACAAAACATTACCGGAAAAAATCAGAGCCTTAATATTTGATTCCGGTCTACCAACAAGCATGTGGATATTTTCAACATATCAATTAAAATGATGACTCTCAAAAGCAAAGACCAATTAGATAAAATTAGAAGATTTGGATACATAGCATATGCTAAAATTCCCATAAGTGCAACGAAATTGTCAGAAACGGCCGTCAAAGCTGTAATGGTAGGATATTCAGCAACAGGATGCATACTTTCGCATCCCGATTCAGAAAAATTCATACATTCAAGACATGTTCATTTTAATGAAAAATTAGTGTACAAAGACGTCTATAAACATAAATCCGATGAAACTAACAATTTGAAGGTCAATGAAAAATTAGAAGTTTTAAATAATGAAAACTGGAAGATAAATTTAGATGAAAATGAAAAACAAATACATGATAAATTAGAAGAGAAAATGGAAGAAAAACAGTAAGAGGTAGAAAAGCTAAGGGCCAGGATAAGAAAACTAGATACCAAAGAGGACGAGAACTTAAAAGCAAAAATACTTAATAGCCAAAGAGAAATGCAAAAACAACAACAAGCAGGGAAAAGAATATTACAGCTAGAGAAATGCAAAAAGGTAGATTACTAGAAGATACAAGTTTTACATTTGTAAATAAAACACCAAGCCATGAGTCTACAAACAACAAAAATAATTATTTAGAAGATGAATTAAGGCATGCATCAATAGAAATAATTAACACAGATTCAACCACATATCAAGAAGCTATAAAGTCCAAAGATAAGTTGAGATGGTTAAAAGCAATCAAAGAATAACTAAATTCGATGGAAGAAAATAAAGTGTGGAAAATTGTAGACAGACCTACTGTGACCAGAGAAGGGAAACAGGTACACACATTAGATTCAATGTGGGCATTCGAAAGAGAAATCGGAGAAATGGGAGAAAATGTTTATAAAGGCAGATTTAGAGGCTTAGAGGCTTCAAAGATAGAAATAAATATGAGTTAAAAGAAACTTATGCATCAGTATCAAGACTACCAGTAATTAGAAGTGTATTTACAATAATAAACAAATACAACTTAGATGTATGTCAATCAGATGTTAAGACAGCATTCCTAAATGGAATTTTAGAAGAACAAATATACATGGAGATCTCAGATGGATTAGAATGTGACGCTGAAACCAAAAAGACTAAAATATGTAAATTACTAAAATCATTATATGGTTTGCGGATAAGTTCAAAAAGATTGAATAAAAGATTTTCAGAAGAAGCACTTAAATTAGGAGTAGAAAAAGACATCAATGACCGATGTTTATTCACATGGAGAAAAGATAGAAAATTTGCTTTACTTGTGTTATACGTAAATGATATGCTCGCAGCGAGCTATGACAAAAATAAGTTAGAGGAGATTAAAACAAAATTAAGCATGGTATTCAAAATGAAAATTCTTGGAGAACCGGAAATCTTTCTAGGAATGAAAATAAGCCGACATAGAGATCTTTCTCTAATAATTAAATGAAAATTACTCAATCTGAGTATATCGAAAGAATCTTATAAAGATTCAGCATGAAAGAATGCACAGCACAAATAACTCCCATGGTAACTAGACAAGTCAAAAATAGAGAAATTAGAAAGCGCGAAGAAACAAGCGAATCAGAAGTGTCTAAAATAAATACTAAAGTTCCTTACAAAGAAGCAATTGGAACCTTGTTATATCTAGCAGGTGCGACAAAACCGGATATCGCCTTTGCAGTCAATTATCTATCTAGAAGATAAATGAATGCTACTGAAGATGACTGGAAAGACGTGAAAAGAATCTTCAAATATCTTAGAGGTACAACAGATCTAGGACTAACATATAAAGTAAAGGGGGATAACTTAATAAAATTATTTGGAGATCCAATAATGTGGAGAAGTCATAAACAATCTTATGTATTTCTCTCGACATGTCAAGCTGAATATCTCGCCATGAGTGCAGCTTGCCAAGAACTAGTATCTTTAGACAAAGCAATTAGAAATATGATAAACAACGCAATGTATCCAAAAACTAACTGGTCCGAACAAATCTGCAGGAGATTGCACCCAAATGGATGGCAGTCATAAACTCAAAAACTTTGGCGATAGCTTAGAGACAATTAAAAAAAATTTAGAAGATAGAGAAGGAACTGGAAATAAAACCGACATGAGTACAACACATGGTAATTACGCGAAGTCGTGTGTGTTAGAGGAAAAAGTAATAATTAGATGGATTTCAACCAAAGAAAAATATTTACAAATATTTAAGGAACAAAATTATGAATTTAGAATAAAATTAGATTAAAGATAGGATAAACATAGATAGAACAGAATACATAAACAAACATAATATTTAAACAATCAAATAAAATTTATAAATAATATACTAGATGCTGAACAAAATTTTATTCATTTTCAGAACATAAAGAGGACAACTAGAAGAAGATTGATTTTGAATAAATATATTGGATTTTAAAATTTTATAATTAATAAGAAAATATAGTGTGTCAGTTCTATTTTCCGTATTCTATTTATCATATAATTTTACATCTGGGAGCTTGAAATCGGAAATATGCAATCTTAAGAGTGCTCTGAATATGCACCCAAAATTTCATTAAGATCTATCAAACAGCGTCCGAGGAGTATGCTCACAAAAAGTGTACAAAGTGACGGATAGAGGGATTCGCCCAATAAAATATTCAAATTTATAGCCATATTGCATCAGCTGCATTTAATATTTAAAATTTGACTTCGGATTCGTAACGTGTAATTTAAAAGACGCTGTACCCGAAAGTTCTGAAGAAAACATTCGGCATTATTATGAAGGATGATAAGAATTGTAAATTAATTACTATTATGGGTCTATAAATCTGAAATTATGGGTCCGCCATTTTACTTTATTTTTATTTGTATTTCATATTAGAAATTTGTGACCCCGTAAACCTGAAGCGACATATTCTTATATTGTTTAGTCTTTATTTAGTGGAAATAGTCCCGGGATCTCCGAATACCCCATTTCGGTTCTCCGCGTTGTACCCAGATTTCGGTAGCCCGAAGGTAAAAATGTGTTAACAATTAATTTTAAATTTCAAGGTGTATCTGTCCCCTTAAGACAAATAGGCAAATGGTGGAATAACTACATGTAAAGGGAATACCTCGTTTATATTCTTTGTTAGTGGCTGAATTTTGAGTTTGGTTTAAAAATGTCATCATAAATGCGAAGAAAACAATGCCCTACGATGAAAAACACATAAAATCAATTTTCACGAAAAGTAAAATTACCTAGTTTTGTACGAATAACCCTGAAATTTGTTAATTTAGTTAATAGAAAAAGAGTTATAATAAAAGTAGTTTGAACTCACCTCTTTATACTCAACTGATGGGTAGTTAGTGCCTTCATTGCCGGCACTGTAGTCGTATTGGTTGACGTAAGTAATACCGATGGGTTTGAAGGAATTTTCAATGGTTATCTCAATGCTATCCTTTTCAAATCCGGCACGAGCTTCGCTCTTGGAATGATAGTGGCCCTCCATAATCTTATCATTGTTATAACTAAGTTCCGAGTAGCCCGTTGTAACCAATGGCCGTTTCTTGTAGCCGTAGGTAAAAAGACCGATGTGCCGTGTGTTGAGTGGAAACTCCACGTACATATGTCCATCTAGATTCGAGTCGAGGCGATCGCTATTGTATGTATAGTCTGAGTCCAGGAGCGCTGAATTGTTTTGCCATAAAAGCTTCATATATCGTTTGTTCTGCTTTCTGAAACAAGTAATGTCAAATCGTTAATGATTGATAATAGCAATTTACTTTCACTACCTGTTTCACGTTTACTATATATTTCTTTCTCAAAAAGAAAGATTAGAAAGGAAATTTTTTTATGAATTTTACTTTAAGATAGTATTAAGGGGAGGGACCGGTGAAATTTCCGCCTAGTGATATTTAAAGGATGGAATATCACTAGGCTGAAATTTCACCAATCTCTCCCCTTAAGGTGGTGGTTATATGGCGAGAAACGAGCCAGATTAAAATAAAAACACTCAATTTTCTTAAATTTCGTCATATGATTTACAATACGATTTAGCATATGCTTTTTGTTTATTGTCTGTATATAACTTTTGCGTTTTGTATTTTAATTACGGTTTTAATACAATACAACATTCTCGATATTATAGATGTCTGTTACGAACTATAAAAAGATATTTCTACATTTTGTGGTAAGAATTGTTGTTAGACATTGTTGTTAGATAGTTTTAAGTACAGAAAAAAGTTACTTTGGCTCTGTAAAAAACGATATCTAGTGACAATTCATAACACATAAATTGATATAATATACTTCTTTAGTTCTCACATATTTATCGCATGTGTATTTACCGGTACAGATGGACTCGTAGACACTATAAAACAATGTTTTCTAATGCGGCCCGTTTACCGTGATATAACGACCAGAATATCTTAAAATTGATTGGTATATGACGCGAAAATAACTTACACAGACGATCAAACATTAATTTCAAAGAGGAATAGTATTACGATACGAAGACATAGGAAGTATTCTACAAAACTATTGTATGTCTACTAAAAATAATAGTATGATTATTCACATAACCAATGATATGAGGAATCACATGGCATATCATGACAATTGTATAGTAAATCATATGCTAAATTAAATACTAGATTATATGCTGAATCTTATGGGAAATTATATACGGAGTTATATTAGGATTTTCCCGAACGTATAATGTATAACCATATGATCTGTCGTATGATTTTTCATTTTATTCAGCATATAATTTGCCATGGACTCGGCATATGACTTATATTACTCAACATATAAATTATCAGGCGCTAAATCATATAATTTTTCAGTAGGAATGCCTTACATAAATGTATGAATTTAGCCAGAAATGACATTTTTTCCATTTTTAACCTCAACTATTCCGCACGATGCTAACCTCGCTCGCTCGATGATTCGGAACCTCGTGCTCGGCCACGAAGTGACTGATGGCGTTTCCGCTGCGAGCATTCTGCTTCCGCGCGGCGCTTCGGCTACCCTCGACTCGTGATCGGGTAGCCTCGTCCGCGCTCGACTCGTCATGCGAGCAAGCCTACCCCGACCTTGGCGCGGTTATCTCGCGTATTTAAATTACGAATACCCAGGGTTATTTGTTCGTTACAACTCTGATGAGATGAATGGAATGGAACCTCTAATCAAATTTAATGGAAAAAAATGTTATCACACAGTATAACATAAGTAAATAAGTAAATCCTCGTTAACACGAACTTGAACAGACCGGGACTTCAGTTCGTGATAACCGGGTGTTCGTATTAATGAAGTAATGTGCGCACTCGACAGCACGAATTAATTCATGTTATCGAAGTTAATAACACACAAAATTAGTTTTAAAAATGCAACTTTTGTTTTGTCACGGACGAGCTTCTGGCTCTTCGTGGCAGCTCCTTATCGCAGAGCGGATGCGCGCAAGACGCGCAGTCAGCTCTGCTCGACGCTACTCCAGTGTTCTCACGCGCAAAAGTGCAGTACTTGCACCTTTTGCGCGCGGGACCGTTGGCGAGTCGCGATGCGACTGCGAGCGGGCAGCAGATAGCCGGCGGCACTCACGACGAGAGGTGCTCGGGCCGAATAAAGCCGCGACTACCAAAAGCCCTGTCTCCTCAATTCCTGCGCGCCTTTCTCCTTTCTCTGGCGGCACAGGAGGACCCTACCGACCATCCGTCACATTTGGCATCCCTTGTAGGCCTGTGTGGAATCGAGAATTTCTCTCTCCAACGTTTAATTTAAAAACAAAAATATATATATATATATATATATATATATATATATATATATATATATATATATATATATATATATATATACGGGCGAGCAAACGAGCAGGACAGCGAAGTGTGATAGTACAATTCTCCAGCAATCAAGCACTTCTCATGAAGGCCGTGTACACCTGTGGCCGAAGCAGTCCACTGATACATCTTCAGCAGACGCCAATACGTCGCGCAAGCAGCCGTCGCAAAGCATAAAAAAAAAATAGAAAAGAAGCCGCCACCCGTAATCGAGAGCGTAGTGGTTCCGCAGAGCACCGGCCGCCGAGCCACGAGAGCAAGCAGCGATCAGTGCGGTCCACTGGCAATAAGCCGCAAGACTACACTAGGCCAACGAAGCCCATCGGGGCCAACGAAGCCTATCGGGGCCAACGAAGCCCATCGGGGTCACCTAAGCCCACCTGGGCCAACGAGGTTAGTCCAGCAGCCTCCACGCGTTCAGTCGTCGGCGCGGACCAGCCGCCGACGCGCGCGAGACAGCCGCAGCCCAGGAGCAGCCGCAGCAGCAGGGAGCAGCCGCCTTCGCACGCCATCACCAGCGATACCGACGATGTGCAGCCACATCGTATTCTTCGCTGCAATTCTGTAGGCAGCGCGACGCGTAGGCGCAAATCCCACTTACGATAAGGAATTATTGGCAATAGTTTTTGCCAAAAAACTGTTTCGCTACTATCTGTTTGGTCGAAAATTCACGATCGTAACAGACCACGAACCGTTAAAGCACTTTCATACAACCAAGAAGCCTGACTTGCGTTTTAACAGACTCAAGGCGGCTCTCATTGGCTACGACTTCGAAATAGTTTATCGGCCAAGCGAGAAAAACGCCAACGCTAATGCCCTTTCGCGGAACCCAGTCATCAAAGAAGGGGAAGTGAATCCAGAATTTCCGCGCGTAGAGCTCTACAAGCTCGCAAACGAGCAAAATGCAGCCGAGCCCGATGAGGAAGCAGATGCACCGCCTGGAAAAATTTTTAGAACGCGAGCAGTCAAGAAAGAAGGAATCGACCGCGATAAAAAGACTAAGAACTACAAGACTAGCTCGGAAGATTCCGAAGGGCAAGAAGCCCCAAAAAGAAACCGTAAGGGAAAAGACATCATGTATAAAAAAGGCGAAATACTGGCCGTAAGAAATGATCACGACGGTTTTTATTTATGTCGCGCAAGGTAAGACATATACTGGGAAGACGAAGACGCCCACATACAGTGGTTCACACAAGAGCGCAACCGCAAAAACACATTCTCCTTAGATTATCACGGTACAATAAAATTAGCTTGCATTATGACTACAACTGAGTTAAAAAAGACGGAGGAAAAGAAATACATACTCAGTAAGAAAGAGCGCGAACTAATCATGGAAATCTTACTAGCATCGATCTAGTTCAGCGCCAGCCAAGAGCGGAAGGCGCCGCCAGCAGTAGCGACTGGCCAGGATGAGCCAATGGCAACCAATACAGCTTCAAGCTCATCGAGCTCTTCCGAGACAGAAACTGACATGTCAAAGCCTTCTCATAAGTCTATTTCTGCATCGAGAATAACACAAGGCTACGCCACAAGATCGAGTCAAAAAAGTAAGAGTCGCAGGGAACCCAATCTATTCGAGCCCAGCGACTCGAGCAGTGACTCCATTATTCCCCAGCCACGGCTCAAAACTCAAACGCTGACGAGCATCGAGCCGCTGGGCACCAGTCTCAACACTAAACTGACAATAGATATACAGGAAAAAGAAATAGAAGGAAGAGACGGATTTCAGATAAACATCTGGGAAGCAAAATCGTCGGCAGGTTTCCCGGAAAACAATCTCACTGGTCCCGCAGGCGGACAGACCGCGAAACCGAGTGCAGTCAAGGCGAATAGTAAAAATTCAATCGCTGATTTGGGCACCGACCTAAACAGGTTGCCGCAAATCAACGAAAACCCAGCTCCGGCTAGTCCCGGTAAACCTGCGGGCAAGCCTTTGTCCGAGGCTCCCCTTCGTCCTATTTCTCCATCAGGATGGCCAGTCACGAGTGGCGATGGTCCGATCGAGGACTTCGCCAATATCCCGCGAAAGTACGACCGCAGAGTCGATTCTTCGGATGAGAATTTGTCAGTCAGCTCAGGCAATATTTTGACACATGCCTACATTCGCAAAAAGCGATGCGCAGAGCCGTTAGTCAACCTGATCCGCTCAGACGATATTCCTCAGTCGCCTCCAGGTAACTGCTTATTTGATTCGTTAATTAAGTTGGCAAATCTAAATATCACAGCCCTCGAGCTCAGAAGGCGATTTCGCGCGTCTCCCCAGCTGACGCACTGCGGCGAGCCGACAGAGACCCTGAGGATACTAGAGTCTGACACAGAGTACGGCACAGTAGATTGCGCCTACCTATTCGCCCAGGAATACAAAATAAATATCTGTATCCATTATGGCATAAGCAGCAACAAGCGCGTATATTGCCATTTAATAGCCAACAAGGCTTACAATGAACCTTATGAGGCAGCCGGTGTTAGCCCATCGGATGACGACGAGCAAAGTCAGCCAATGTCACCGGAATTGGGCAGAAAAAAACGCAGGAAGCGCAAAATAGCGGCTCCCTCAGCGCCAGCTGATCAAAGAGACGTTAACCCCGATGACACGCTCAGAGATAGTCCATGCAACGACGAATGGGAGCAACAGCCGATACTGGCCGAGCCCGAAAGAAGCGACCCGGGGCCTGCAAGCGCAGGGGCCGACGATTGGCCCATGGGTGAAGCACCGCCAGGCTCTCCGCCAGAAAGCAGCTCCGACAGCAAGGATTCTGCGGCGGGACAGGGCGACCCTCCCGCAGAAAATATTGCAGGAGCCCCGCAAGCGAATGGTCCCACCAGCGTCAGCGATAGGCCCGACGGCGTCGTTAGCCGCGTAACGGCTGCAGCAAGCGACGGCAACCTGAAGCGTTACGTCGTTGCCAACGCACGGCCACCTCGCGAAAAGCCAACATGGGCAGCTCCGGACGGCCAGTTGCCACCTCCGTTCGTTCACTTACTATCTCTGAACGAACATCCATTCCGTTTTCGTGAAAACCTAGTATATTTAGTATCAGCGGATAACTTTATAACAACAGAGATACAAGAAGCCTTAATAGAAAGAGGATAACTAAATCCGGACGAAATGACAAACAGAGAGTTCAAGGTCAGCGAGATAAATATCTCCGAGTTTCAAGGCATCAAACTCATAGGCGTTTATGTAAAGAAGTATATAGACGACCGACCGATGCGTGCTGATATCAGAAAATGCCTACGGACTTTGAAAAACGTAATAATAGCCAAAGGGATAATGAGCTTGGCTATTATCCGCGACTTAGCAATTTTGTCCCTAGCAGAATAAACAAATTTCATCGATCAATTCGATACAATTTTTACAAACGCCAAGATAAGCGCAGTCCTATTAAAAAATAACCTGCCCGTACCTCATGTCATGGAAAGGTACAAGCTAATTAAAGAGTACCACGAGGCAGCCATAGGCGGCCATAGAGGCATGAATAAGACATATAGCAAAATTGCAGGCGACTTTAGTAGCGAAATATGCGCCCAGATGTGCGCCAATTTATCGCGAGATGCACTGTTTGCCAGAGCAATAAACTAATTCGAGTAAAAACCCGTCTGCCGATGTTAATCAGTAATATGCCGGCAGCCCCTTTCGAGCAGCTTGCCCTTGACTTCTACGGTCCGCTTGAAAAAACCAAGAAGGGTTACAAGTATATTTTGTCAGCGCACTCATAAAATATACAATTTTAACACCAACAAAACACGCAACAGCAGAGGAGGTAGCAAGAGCTTTGACAGAAAAAATAATCTGCATATTTGGATCACCAGCAGCGATCCTTCGGACCAGGGGACCCATTTTCAGAACCGTTTATTGGAAGAATTTGCTAAGATATTCGGAATCGAAAAATTTTGCACTACGGCCTACCACCCCCAATCGAACGGCTCAATAGAAAGGATGCATCATACACTGACGGAATATCTCCGAAAATATATAAAAGACGTAACTGATTGGGATAATTGGACAGCAATATGCCAGCACGCTTACAACTGCACAGAACACGAAAGCACGGGCTATACACCGCATGAGCTTGTGTTCGGTTTTAAACCGAGAACACCATCAAGCTTCACAACGAAAGAGTTAGCGCTGTCCAATAACAGTTATATAGTGGATATGCTATCCCACCTTACAGTCCTACAGACGACAGTAGCCATGAACTTAGTGCCAGCGAAATATCGCACGAAGTATTATTACGACAGGAATTTGAACACGAAACACTTCCGAGAAGGAGAACAAGTCTACGTCCTTAAAGAACCAAAGAAGGGAAAATTCGCAAAGGAGTATACGGGCCCTTTCGAAATAATAAAAATAAACCGCAAGACAAACAACGTCACGGTACAAAACGCTGACGTGTCTAAAACCGTCCACGTTAACAAACTCGAAAGGCCCGTTGAGTTAGCTAGACAGTCTGATAAACAAGCATAGAACAGCCGTTTTTTTTACTGTTTTTTTTTACGCGGCCCCGTACAGAACTGTAGGGGAACTAGCCAAGCTGCGTGCGATGGTTAAAGTTCCATGTCCGGCAGCATCAGCGAGAAAAGGTCTGTTTTATCGCAGAAACATAAGTCAATATTAAAATAAAGCCAACGTCGGAATAAAAATATTAAGGTTGTATAAAAATTAATTGTGAATGCAATAAAAATCAGTGTCAAACGCGAGCGGCAAAGGTACACAAGAGTTCAAATAAATGTTAAGATATGAAAATTTGAAAAATTTGAACATTTGGAAACATTTGGGAAATTTGAAAATTTGGAAAATTTGGAAATTTTGAAGAATTTTGAAGAGTTGAGAATTTTAAAGTTGAGAAGTAAAAAGGGAAACATTTAAATATATGCAAGATTTAAGAAATTTGAAAATTTTGAACTACTGCAAAATTTAGGAAATTTAAAATTTAAGAAATTGGTAAAATTTAGGAAATTTAAAATTTAAGAAATTGGTAAAATTTAGGAAATTTAAAATTTAAGGAACCCAAGCAACGAGCGAGTCATAAGAAGAAAAAAAGATTGTAAACAGGACACGAAAAGCGCACCAAGCAATTTGTAAAACGAAGTAGATAATACGATATAGAACTTAAGTATATAATGTAGAGCACCTCTCAAATGATACCTTGTAAAGCAGCAGCGGCTGCTAATATGTAATAAATTTTTAGAAAATGGACGCTATAAAAAACTCTGGCGTTGCCCGAAGGGACATAAGTTAGTTAATCTCATTTAAAATAAATTTTACATGTACAAGTGCTAGCGCGCTTTGGCGCGCTCTCACTTACACACACAAATACGTGCACGCTAGACCAGTACGTCAGTCATAGGTTTTCATTGTTTTTTTTTCGAGCAACGCGGACATCGCCAAACGCGGCCCCGCACGTGTCACGGACGAGCTTCTGGCTCTCCGTGGCAGCTCCTTATCGCAGAGCGGATGCGCACAAGACACGCAGTCAGCTCTGCTCGACGCTGCTCCAGTGTTCTCACGCGCAAAGGTGCAGTACTTGCACCTTTTGCACGCGGGATCGTTGGCGAGTCGCGATGCGACTGCGAGCGGGCAGCAGATAGCCGGCGGCACTCACGACGAGAGGTGCTCGGGCCGAATAAAGCCGCGACTACCAAAAGCCCTGTCTCCTCAATTCCTGCACGCCTTTCTCTGGCGGCACAGGAGGACCCTACCGACCATCCGTCACAGTTAAATTTAATAAAAGCATGGAAAAAACCACTGCCAATTCATTGGCACTTAGCTACCTCAAACTAAATTAATTGTTCCAATTTTAAATTCTTTGTAGCACGGCGTGATCTAAACCCGCACTTAGCCCACGCTTATCCGTGAGCTAAGTAGCTCATTATTTCACCGTGTAATAATGAATTTACTTAAGTCATGGGCTCGTAATTATCGATAATTAATGACAAAAATCACTCTATAGCGTATTGTTACATATAAGAATAGAAAGAAGAAGAAGTAAATCCCTGTATATACCGTCGAAATATACCAGAAAATAATGTTGATCGAGTAAAATATGTTTCTGAATTTGAGGTTAGTTTCACTTGACATTAGAGCGGCAGAGCGCATTTTTTTGAATATTCAATTAAATTTTGTTATCTTTTTATGTAAATATTCGTTGTAAATATAGTTGAATTTTTTCTGTTTTTTCTGAATAACAAATAATTGTAAATAATGAGAGATAGGATTAAAAGGGATACATATAATAATAATAGTAAACAAAAACAATATAATTCAAATTTTCAAATCAAATAAACTATTTATTAAATATTACAACTGTAAATATACTATTTTAAATAATCACCATAACTATAATAATAGACTATAAAAAACTTTTCATTTCACTAATCTGTTTGAACAGCTTTATTTTTCACTTCACTCTTATGAAATTCAAAGGAACTACATAATCCATTTAGTGTAACATTACAATTATTAAAAATTAATGTTTTATTGGAGGTCTCATGTGGCAAACCGAATACATAAAGTCCAATATCTGGATCATAAAAGATAGGTCTTGATACGCTGGATTTCATTTGTGCAGTTAGCGTAGACTCCTTAGTTACTTTCTGTTGTTCAACTCGATGAATGATGACGGGGGATGAAACTCTATGTGTCGAAGTGTCCATACTATTCGAGTCCTCCGGGTAGACTTGATTAGTTTTGTCTGCAAATGGCAATCTAATTTGACTGTTCTCAACAAGATCTGCTTGTTGAATCTGTTTTGAAGTAGATGAAGTGTTGAGAACAATAATTGATCCTTGATTTGAACTCATGGGATTATCCATGTTTTTGAAGTAGTTGGAATATTATTGCTTTTATTGATCTTGATTCCACTACTTATCTGTTGATAAATTTTCTTTTTATTATTCATGGAATCAGCAATGTATCCGTAAGCCACTGCTCCAGACTTCCATCCACCATGTCTTTGTAGAGTAGTTTGGTCTGCACCCGCATCAACTAATAATGTTGCAGAAGTTCTGCGGAAACTGTGACCGGTGAAGGAATTGGTTTCAGGCAAATGAAGATAATTTGCAATATTCTTGGGCATGCTACCAAATGTATTAATACCAATTGGTTGGTTAGTACAGCATCCTTGTGAGTATCTTAAAAAAAACTGTCTAGTGTACAGGATGCAGGTCTCAGTTGCATATATTTTTGACAAATAGAATACAGTTGACCGGTGATTGTGAAAGATCTGGGAACCTTATTTTTGGTCTTTAAGATCTTGATAAAAAGTGTATCTTCTAAATGGGCGATGTCGTTGACTGTCAAATGTAAAAATTCCACCCTCCTAAGCGCACCAGCTATTCCAATGATAAGAGCCACCTATAAAATATTATTGAAAATTAATATACTATATACAAATTCATAATACCTTGTACGTACAAATTTTACTCATTTTTTCACATAAATAGATTTCATCTGGTGCTTCACTGAGGAATTTTGAAATATTTTCTTTTGTGAAAATAGCAGATTTTTTTTGTACATGCCCCTTGTTATTTTTCTTCAAAAAAGTTGTTAGTCTATTGTATTTACTGATATCAATGTGATCAAAACAATTGATAGTAGTCTTCAGCATAGAATAAGTAGCCCAGAGACTAGAAGGTGCATACTTCTTTGAAAGGTCTGCAAAGTAGGCCAACAATACATCTTCGCAAAACGAGTTTGTATGTTTTGCTCTACGCCAAGTCTTGAAAGTATTATATGCAATAGTGCACAATCTTTTTGATCTGTCCGGTAACAAATCTATAGTTATATTCTGTGCTGCTTGTCGTATAGCTTCAGGAACAATTTCACAATCATTTTCACTAGATTCACTATCAGAAACTTCCATTTTCAAAACTATCAATAAATTTAGATTATAAACACTTTAAGAATATATTGATTCTTAATAGTTAAAAATGTAACCTCAAAATATTGTTTGTTTAAAAAACTTTTGAAAAATTTACAATGGATGAAAAAATTGGAAGAAAAATATGAAAAAAATTGAAAAAAAACTATGAGAATCTGAGTATATATTCAAAAACGAATGGAAAACGAATCAAGCACAAGATGTAGTATACACAACGCAGTCAAAATTTTTGCGGAATATTACACCGCTGAGCTTGCGCTACAATCGAGACCTACGCTGAGCATGGTAAATATACCGGTCAAGCGGTAAAATGACAAGAGATCGTCATTCTACTCACGGTACAATTACACCGCTGAGTATGGGAAAAATAATACGCAGTGTAAAAGAGCATATGTTAGGATTTGAAATGTTTACGCTTTTCGTTCGTTTGAATAAGTAAATATTGCATTTACATACATTAGATTTCAATCGGCGGGTTTATATCACACGTGCTATAAAATAGTATCCGATACTCGTGATCTAAGTAAAAGCTCATTATTTCACGGCGTGTATAGCGCCCTCGCTCCGCTCGGGCGCTAACTGTACGCCGTGAAATAATGGCCTACTTAGATCACTCGCATCGTAATATACTTTTGTTCTAAGAAATACATTTTAAATTGCTCTCGAGTAATCCACTATACATATTGGTTGTTTCCAGATGTGTTTATGTTTCAAGCGGTATTTCGATTCACGAGTTTTAGTTTTTCGGGTTTTTTGATACTTTAGAAATAATATCATGGGTTCAGTGATAATGCATTTAAAAGAGCATAAGATTACCTATCTTCTCCAACCCAAAATTTTGTATAAGCTTCTCCCTTCTTTTGTTATACCAAAAATGTCATTATTTTGTTTAGACAATATCTAGGAGACATATGATATAAAATCTTTAAAATAAATTGATCTGAAAGAGGTAGCTTTCCATGATTAGACTAGTGGAATTAACATTTTACTCCTTTTAAGGATACTTAAAAGATCTGTGTGCCACTCCTAAAATTTTGACTGGAGCCCGTCAAAAATCGGCAAAGTGGGCCAAAACAGGTTTTCTGGTTTCTAGCAGCGATCACCAAGCTCGAATCGAAAAAAGTTCCCTATGAAAATTATAGGTAATAGAAATACTTACAAAATGAGCAATGTTAAGTAATTTTTGTAAAATTTTTGATTAACAAAAGCTGAAAAACCATCTAAAAACGCCTTTTTTCAATTATTTTTAATTCAAAGAAAAATAATCCTTAGACTTTGAAATTTTGGTATAATATTGTCTTTAGGATGCTACATATGAATACATTTTTTTAACCAAAAATATTCTATTGTTATTGCAAAGTTCATTTTGCAACTAAAAAACGGCTGCTAATTCATTGGTACTTAGTTTTCTTAAACTTTATAAATTGTTCTAATATGAAGTTACTCATTCTTTTTAATACTGTGGTGAAAAATAAAAATAATAAGTCTATTTCGTATTAATATGTCGAGATATATGTATATATTTAAATTTCGTAATTTAAACTTATGCAAAAGAATAACATTTTTTTTCGAGGGGGTGTAGGAAATGCAACCTAAGTCACACCCGAATGGGTCCGCACAGCTGGATAGTGTGTGGCTAGTTGGAGAGGCATCCGCCGTGTGTATAATATAGGACAAAAAATAAAATAAACAAAATACAAGAAAAGTACACAGCCGTTGCATCGCAAACCGACCGACTAAAACCTACCACCCTTTCCTCTTCTGGTGGAATCCACCCTGGTACTGTTTATCACATTACCTCAGGGTGGTGCCATTCTAGTATTGTCTCGAGAACCGCTGCTGTCTTGACCCAAACCAAATTAAAAAATTTATAATTTTAAATCCCCCGAGAGGACGTTAGATCTAACCCGTCTCGTTTATACGCCTATTCGAACCGGCGCATTCATCTCCTTACGGAAAGGAGAAGTATCCCTGTCCCTCCCCACGACATTCATAAAATGAGAGAAAATGAGCGTCTTCCGGTTAAGAAAGCGTCCCATCTTCTCTCTCCCCGTCCATTTCCATGGAGTCCTCTGACGTCCCTGGGTTATGTTGGGGTGTCGGAGCGTCTCCCAGCGCTTCACTCATACCTTCGTCGATAGCCCTATCTAGGTACCGTTTGTTTTGTCGTAGGACGACTGTATTGGCGAATTTTACCGTGGTGGACCACTTATTCTCGGCGGACAGCATTTCGCCCACGATGTTCTGATGCGTGAATTGTCCGACCGAGCCGCGAAGAGCTGTTCTTTCTTCGTTCCACTTTTCGCAGACTAAAAACGTGTGAAACGCATCGTCGTAATCATCGGAATAGAAGATGCAACTCGGGCTCTGAACCTTCCCCATACGATTGAGGTATGTACAGAAGTATCCACGGTGACTCATTAATTGGGTCAGGTAGTAATTTACCTCCCCATGGTTTCGGTTAATCCAAGGGGCCAGCTGGTCTATCAGTCTTGCTGTCCATTTACCCTGGATTGTGGTTGTCCACGATCGTTGCCACGTTTCCATGGTGCATTTCCGTTCCTCTATATGGAATGTTGTTCTGTCCTCTCCTGTTTTCTTCCGTTGGTAGATTCGTTTGCAATAATGAGCACTGCGGATCCCGAGACCGTGCGATAGGCGCTGGCGACTCTGGGAGCTCCTCTACGCTGAACAGAAGTAAGTCGAATCCGGTACGAGTCCTTTTCCATTGTATCGGCCTATATTTCAGAACCGTACAATAAGATGGATGTAGAGTCGACGCTTGCTAGCTTTCGGGCCACTCGTGTTCGTCATTAGACAGCACAACTGTGCCGTCCTTTTCGCCGCTTTATCCGCTGCATACGCTAGGTGACGAAAGAAAGTAAGCTTAGTGTCTAGTTTGAGACCCAGATACATAGCATCCCTCCTTGTCGAAACCTCCGTGTCTCCCATATACATGGGGAAGATGGTCTCAATCCGTTTGCCAGTGATGGACACGATCTCTGTTTTAGCGACTGCCAAGTCGAGACCGTGTTTCCCCATCCAGCGCGAGATCCTGCGTATCGCCTGCTTAAGCAGATATTGTGCTTTTTTAAAGTCCCGCGTGATGATAACTAAAGCGACATCATCAGCGTAGGATATCATGTACACTCCTTCTGGTAGTCCGAGTCGTCACAAGGCATCATACAGGATGTTCCAAAAATCAGGGCCAAAGATCGACCCCTGTGCCAGGCCGGCGCTGATATATTTCTCGCCATGGTCTTCCTCTGTTTCGTAGCGGAGGATACGGTCCTTTAAGTAGTCCCGTATCAGCCGAATGAGGTACTTTGGGACTTTGAACTCGTTCAAAGCGTCCAAGATGTGTGGCCACCTGGCCGAGTTGAAGACATTCGTAACGTCAAGCGTAACGAGAATCGCGATGTTCCTGGAAAAATGATTTCCATGCTCTCCTTTCCAGCCGAACTACCTCTTGTATAGCGTCCACCGTTGATCGCCATTTTCTGAAGCCGTACTGGTTGTCGGCTAAATCGCCAGCAGCCTGCACAGCTCCCTGTAGCCGTGGTTCGAGCAACCTCTCATAGAGCTTCTCTGCGTGGTCCAACATTTACAGTGGCCTGTTAGACGACGGAAGCCGGGACTCACCTCCCTTATCTTTGCTGATTAACACGAGACGCGCAACATTCCAGGAAGTGCCAAAAATACGCACCTCTAGACACGCGTTGTACATGTTCAGCAATAATGAAGGTGTTTTCACCGCGATGATCTTCAATATATCAGCTGGTATCCCGTCGGGCCCAAGCGCCTTTCCGCTCCGCATCATTTTAGAGGCTATCTGTAACTCCCTGGTGGAGAATATGGGAATCTCACCTACTTCAACCGTTTGCTCCTGGTCTTGCCTTGGCGGATGTGTTAGGAACAGAGTATCCACGATTCGAGCCATGGTGTTCTCGTCGAAAGGGTGATTTGGGAGCGCGCAGAGTTTCATGGTCACGATCTTGTAGTCCAAGCCCCACACGTCCAAATTGACTTCCTCCATCAGGTTATTCCAGAACTGTGTCTTCCTTCGGTTGATCTCGCGTCGGAGACGCTTGCGCGCTGCTTTGTGCTGTGCCGATAACAGTGCTGCCTCCGTTTCGTTTCTCGTTCTTTGCGCCGTTCTGAGGTGTTTCGCTTCCACTCTCAGTTGCGCTATTTCGTCCGACCACCAGCAAGCAGGGCGTTTTCCATGTCGCGATCCCTTGCGCGGTATGGATGCGTTGCAGACTCGGTAAATGAGACCCATAGTCTCCCTCACGAGGGCCTCCGCTCCGTCCCTGTCTTCGGCGGCGTTCGTCGTCGGTAAATTTCCCTGTCCTTCGAGCAGTACTATGACTAGTTTTTCGATGTTCAGCCTGCCCAGATTCCATCCGGGTGACTTTGTTGCGACTCTTTGCGATTAGGATTTATCACGCAGCTGAAACGTGATGTATTGGTGGTCGCATCCGTTGTAATACTCCATTACCCTACAATCCGACGCTCTACGCGCTAGATTTTCGGATGCGAAAGACACGTCCAGAATCGTCCCAATATGTCCTACCCTCCTGAATGTCGACGTGTTCCCAACGTTGAGAACTATTAGGTCGAGTCTAGATACCATCTCCATGATAGACTTTCCTCTGCTGTCCGGCACTGGTATGCCCCACTCGAATGCTCGCGCACTGAAGTCGCCGGAGACTACGATCTCGCCTTCTATTTCATGGATCGCATCTTTCAGCTCGTCCAGACTCCGCCTGAATTGCTCAATACGGACGCTCGCGGTAAAGTAGCAGCTCACGTAAGTTACTTATCTGCTTCTCACTCACACAAAGCCGCTTCCGACCCCGTGTGTATCCACTCTGATGGTTCGTGGGTCCACGTAGATTGCTCCTGTGCCAAGTGTGTCTTTGTACTACGTAGGTATGGTCTAGTCACAGTACTGCTCGCTGATTAGCATCACATCAGCCTTCGTCTCAGATATACTCTGAGTCAGAAGGCTGATGGCTCATTCGTCTCTATGGAGGTACGCTTGAAGGACCGTTATGCGGTCTATCATTAACGCTTGGCTTTGGTTTGCCTAAGCGTTTCACGAAACGCTCTACACTGCCTTGAGCCTGGAGTGTGGCCCAGCTGTGCTTGGTCTACTTTTAGGTCAGTGCACAAGACGCACTTCACCTCGGTAGCCTTGCAGGCTGCTCCTTCGTGACCTTCCGAGCTACATTTGTAGCACGACTTGCTTCTGTCTGGACCACGACAATCGCGCGCTTGATGTCCGTAAGCTAAATATCTGAAGCACCGCTGGAGCCGCTGCCATCTTCTCAGTCGGCAGTTCATGTAGCCGACTTTCAGGCGATTCTTCTCAAGGATGAACTCTGCTTTTTCCTGGTCCATCTCTACGATGTGCAGTCGCTACTGTTGGGCCTGGTCAGCGAAACGCTAATCTCACCCGTTGAGACTCCTGATTCGTTAAAGACCCTCTCGATCGCCGACTCCACTTCTTCTTTGGTGGTAAGGTTGTCAAGGTCTCTGACTTCCACGTTTGTCTTAGACGTCAGGGTCTTTACGGTCCCCGACGTGCCCATTACCTTCCTGAATCGAATCTCCTATAGTCCCCAGCTCCTGATTGTTGCTTTTTGTGCCCAACTCTACCAGGACATCGCTCGCCCTGGGTTTCCTGAACACTTAATATCTTTAGTTGGACACTCTGCTGTAACCTTTTCGCGGATATTTGTGAGAACGTCTGCGGTGTAGGTGACTCCATCCCCCGGTCCGAAAAGGGCATTCTTGAGTCGCTTCCTAGGCGTTATCCTCTTCCTTTTCTTCTTATTTTGATCAGCCTTGCTTCTCTTGTCCGCTGATGTTGCTCTTTTGCTTCTTTATCCTTTGCATTTACATTTATTTTCTCTTTATTTAAACTAAAATATCAATGTTTATTATATTTTGATACGTTAAATGATCTTAAAATGTAATAGTTATTTCATAAAAAAAACAAAAATGATAGCATTCGTGAAGATATATATATATATATATATATATCTTCACGAATACTATCATTTTTGTTTTTTTTATGAAATAACTATTACATTTTAAGATCATTTAACGTATCAAAATATAATAAACATTGATATTTTAGTTTAAATAAAGAGAAAATAAATGTAAATGCAAAGGATAAAGAAGCAAAAGAGCAAGCGAGAGAGAATATCTCTCTCTCTCTCTCTCAAGAAAAAGCTCGCCCCTCCAAAAAATGGCCCGAGCGCCGAAAACTAGCTGCGCGCGCTTCTTTAGCGACACCCTATGAGGACCTCTTTATCCTCACCCTGCTCTTCTTTTTTCTCTGTCTTTTGCATAAGTCTAATGAAAGAAAAAGCGCGTGGAAGGAGGAAGGGGAGGGGAAAAGTTCTTTCCTATTCGTTCTTTCTCGCCCTCACTCCGCTCGCTCGACCCTTCTGCATAAGCGAGATACGGCGGAAAACTATTTAAAAGGAGCCGGTCCACAGGCTCTCATCCGGATTCGCTAGACAAGCATCTCCAGAGCACTATCTGCATCAAGTACAGCTTTGCGTTTGACTCTCACTTGCTTAAGCAACTCTCGATCACTTACACTCGTTGAGTACACTTAGGCTTGTGCTATAGGATAATTTCTCGTTTTGCCACAAGCACCTCCGGAACACTATCTGTTCTAGTACAGCTTAAGCTTACGTTAGTCTTAGCTTCTCCGAGCAACTCTCGATCACTTACACTGATTGAGTACAGCAAGGTGTGCTACAGATCTTTGTAGAGAAGTTGTATAAACAAATCGTTCAAATACATACTTTAATATCCGGTTAGACAGTTTTATCTATATATATATATATATATATATATATATATATATATATATATATATATATATATATATAGTTACTATAATTGTAAAAAACCGTATGCGTTTGTAAACATTATAATTAATTAAAGTGTACATATGTTTAAAGTAGTATAAGATTGAATAATAATAAGAAGAAATAGTGATAAAGTTAAAGTTAATATTAATTGATGTTTACTTATATTTAAAGTTTGTATAGAAAGATTACAGTATAACAATGACTATAATATAAAATATAATTAGTGAATAAACATTCATATTTCAGTACTTAAAACTATCGTATTATATGTAAATATTACTATTGCAATAGACTATTTAAATCTACATTTAAAATCAAGCTATCGACTTGATTCTTTCACACAGAATTTCTATTTGGTTTATACAACTATATAATAATATTAAAAATTGTAAAAAGTTACTAATTTTTATGCTACCCGATCCGCTGTCGAAATAATATTTTAGCCAGCGTTTTTCCGCTCGGGGAAAGGGCTGTGTATATCGGTGTTATCTAAACTTTTTTAGGTAGAGTGGATGCGGAGTCAACGCACATGTGCGCTCTAACGACGTTTGCTGGACACGTCCTTGCTGTATAGTGCGTCTGCTTAGTATAAAGCTAGTTTCAAACTGGCAACCGTATAAGACGATGCTTTAAACTTTTTTTATTTTGTATGTTTTTAGATTTTAATTATATCTATGTACGTAAATAAACGTACGGTGTCACAATTGTTTTTACAAAATGATTTTTTTCTTAAGTATAATGAATAAAATGACTCAAAAATTTTGCAGAATAATCTTCTCCGTTGTCCTACTCGTATTAATTTTTCAAAAATATTTCATTGTATATTTCAGAGAAATTTGTAAAAAGATAGGAAATTTTATGCTCTTTTAAATGTATTTTCACTGGGTCAATGATATTATTTCTAACGTTCGAAAAAACCCGATAAACAAAAACCAAAAAATCGAAAAACTGCTAAAAAACGACGTCTTTGTAGATTATAATTTCTACAATGTTCGGGCCATGCCGATCAGTATTTCAGGTCTCATTTTCTTCCTAAAGACTTATACTACAGAACGATGCAATATAGGTGTCTTAACATTATTCTACAAGAAAACACGGTTTTGAACAATAATTCGCAAAATAATCTGTCAATTATATTTTTACTTTACGTATTTTAAGGGCAATTTTACAATCTTCTTGAGATTCTTTGTTTGTCGTTCGTGATTATTCGTTCCGTTGAAGTACATATACACGCAATATGATTAATATCAACTTAATTACAGAAAATCTAATAAACAAGTAAATTGTCATCGATTTGGACAATTACTGAATTTTGATTCTAAAAACTGATGCCATATTCGTAAATATCTCGATGAACTACTCCTAATTAAAAAAAGAAATGAAGCCTTAACGTCATTCTGGGGCCGAGATACAGAAATAGAGGTCATTTCAAGACACGAATCCAATTTTTCGCGCGCGCAGCGGCCGCGCTGCTATGGCTGCTGCCCTAACCACTACTTTTGTATACAGCATATTATCGGTAATTTTATCGGAATTTTTTTTATATCGATACTTCAACTATTCTTTTATATCGTGTATTAGTCTCAGCACTTATTACTGCAAATTGAAGCCGTAATAAATTAATCAAATAAAAAGTTATCTCGCTCCAGGAAGGTCAAGAACAAAAATTTTTTTTTTAATTTGTAAAAAAATACCAGCAATTTGACTATCGATACGCCAATATACCGAGAAGTTAATAACGACGCCTTTTGGACGTCACTTTTTTAAGTTTCAAGTTGAAAAATCGATTAGATTCAAGTTGTATATAATAGTATTAGTCTACAGGAAACAAAACGAGACCCAAAACACTCATCGGTACGGCCCGAACTGTGTCGAAATTAGAATCTACGGAGATGTATTTTAGTTGCAAAATGAACTTTGCAATAACAATAGAATATTTTTGGCTAACAAAATTTATTCATATGTAGCATCCTAAAGACAGTATTATACCAAAATTTCAAAGCCTAAGGATTATTTTTCTTTAAATTAAAAATAATTGAAAAAAGGCGTTTTTAGATGGTTTTCCAGAATTTGTTAATCAACAATTTTACAAAAATTACGTAACACTGCTCATTTTGTAAGTATTTCTATCACCTACAACTTTTATACGGAACTTTTTTCGATTCGAGTTTGGTGTTCGCTGCTAGAAGCCAGAAACCCTGTTTTGGCCCACTTTGCCGATTTTTCACGGGCTCCAGTCAAAATTTTAGGAGTAGCACACGGTTCTTTTAGATATATTTCTACAATAAAATTCCGGTTACTATTTGATGTGGAGTAAAATGTTAATTCCACTAGTCTAATTGTGGAAAACTACCTTTTTCAGATCAATTTATTTTAGAGATTTTCAATCATATTTTCGTATAACAAAAGAAGGGAGAACCTTATACAAAATTTTGGGTTGGAAAAGATAGGTATGATATTATTTCTAAAGTATCAAAAAACCTGAAAAACTAAAACTTGTGAAGCGAAATACCGTTTGAAACATAAAACAACTAATATTTATAGTGGATTACTCGAGATATAAAGGGACGTATGCACGCACGGACGCTCACACATTCACTTTTTTAAATAGTGTAATTTGGTTCCAAATGGTCCAAAGCATGTTTATAAAATTCGTATACCTCATTAAACCCATAGAAATCGAAAACCCCATATAACCAATAAAAATAATAAATCCCATTAAACCAATAAAATCCGTAAATGCAATTGAACACATGAAATATTCGAAAAGTTCGTAATATGATATCATACATGATTTAGCATAAGATTTGACAGATTATTGGCATTATATTGCTCAATCTACTATATAATTTGTCATACGATTCGTAATATGCTTTGCCATGTGATTAAATTTCTAGAATATTTCGGATGTCTTCGTAAGGTATTTTTCCTCTGAATATAATATATACTAATTTCACAAATAAAATTTTTTCATATTTTTGTAACTTTATTCCAGTTAATTACGAAAATATCATAAAAATCAAAAAAACGTTATAAAACAAAAACAAATAGATAAATCATAAAAATTCTTCTTGATTCTAAATATTCGCTGAAAAACGTGATAAATGAGCTGTAATTGGTAAAAAATTACCGCGTAAAGGTCAGCGATGCATAAAAAAATTATCGCGTAAATGTCATACGATATAATTATGATGAGATATGATTATACGTGATTAAATAAAAGTCAAATGAGGTGCCATATATAACCAGGTATAATAATAACCATGTATAATGTATTACCACATTTGACTATATACGATTATATATGACTGTACATGCTTATATATAAGTACTAGCGTCCCCCGTCGCGGCTTCGCCCGCGATTTGAGTGTCTGGAATTCATTTGTTAATAGAATTCATTCAATCATATAATTATGATTTTCTGTTTCATTTGTAATAATAAATCAATAAAAAATGTCTTAGTCTAAAACTTCTCTGTAAACTACGTTAGCGACGTTGCCTTTTGGAGCTAATATTACCAGATTACTGGCGGAGCCTACCCTAGAACATCCCACATAAAACTGTCCGTGAGAGAAACAGTTTTCTATCAAGTCGATGCCAGCCATTTTCAATGACTGCCCTTGAGATTTGTTGATGGTCATGGCAAAGCACAACTTGATTGGAAACTGTATTCTCTTAAACTCAAACGGATAGTCTGATGGGATTAGAGGTATTCGCGGAATAAGAACTGATTCCCCGCGAGCACTTCCAGTGATTATTGTAGCTTCTATAACATTTTTACGAAGAGTTTTTATTTGTAGTCTAGTTCCGTTACACAATTTAGGAGGACAAAGATTTCTCAGCAACATTATAGGCGCTCCAACTTTGAGGTTCAATCTATAAGGTGGAAACCCGGGTGGAATCAAACTATTTAAAAATTCAACAGGGTAGTGGACAGCATCATCGATTTCAATAACAGAATCAAATGATTTATATTCAGCAATCTGTTCTTCAAAAGCATTCTAGAGTAGCTCATTAATGGTAGCTGCTTTATCATTTTTTGGCGTTAAAATAGCTCGTTCGCACAACCAATCTACGGGTTTATCTTTTATATTATTCACATCAGGATATATCTTGGAAATAAGTTCTGATACTGTGGTGACTACCGTACATAAATTTGATGGAATAACAATCTCATCTTCTACGGACGGGAAAGTTCCGTTGCCTATTTGGAGTAGTGTTTCTGCGAAAATTCCGGCAGATTCATCATTATTTAAATAAACTCTCATATTTGTGTGCAGAGAAAGTTTTTGAATATGAGGCCATAAATATGACTTCTTTATGCAAGAATTCACTTCACCCGCACGTGTACCTCTAGATACAACAGGCAATGTTTGCCGGAAATCTCCAGCTAATAGAATAGTGACTCCCCCCATCAATCTATCATTTCCCCTTATATCTTGCAATGTTCTATTGAGAGCCTCAAATCCACCTTTATGGGACATTGTGCATTCATCCCAAACTATTAACTTACACTCTTTCAAAACTTGTGCCATATTAGACTGTTTTGAAATGTTACAAATTGGTGTCTGGAGTTTATTTAAGTTCAAAGGTAATTTAAAAGTAGAATGAGCCGTTTTACCTCCTTGCAGCAATGTAGCTGCAATTCCTGAAGAAGCAACAGCTAAGGCTATACGGTTGTGTTTTCTTATTTTCGAAAGTAAAAGATTAATGAGGAATGTTTTACCGGTTCCTCCAGAAGCATCAAGGAAAAACATTTGACCGCTACTTTTCTCGACGCTTTCTAAAATTATTCTGTAAACGTGAGACTGTTCAATCGTTCAGTAAAATTTCGCTATCAGTTATAATTTGTTCCAGAGCATTCGTATCGTAACTGATTTCTCGAATATAGTCTCTGTTTTGTAGAGATAACTCATCTCTAGATGGCTGAGGCAGACCATATTGCTGCAGACATTGACCACCCATTGACAACAAACTATCGTCCAGACAAACTAAGCATTTATTATAAATTTTACTCAACATTGAGTTGATGATCCCATCTTGTAAGTGAGCTTCCATTTCACGCCGAATATCTTCTGAAAGATGATCTTTGTACTTTTCCCAAAGACTTGAAGCATCAGATAAATGACAAAATAATAACATAACCGCAAACAAATTTCGCAATCTGAGTGGAGAGTCACAAAGTACTGCTTCTTCCAAAATTGCATCCCAGTGCTTTTCGTCTTCTAATAAACCTAAGGCTTTACACGCTGCCTGAAATGTAGGTTGTCCAATGCTATCAACAGTTTTCAATTCCAAAAAAGATTTTGGACTTCGAACTTCGTGAAGCAAAAGGCGTAGATAATAACACCCGAGTTATTAGGGTGGATGGTATATACTCTACCTAGAGCCGTATCTTTCTTTACTTCAGGCCAGCCACTGACATCATCCCCACGTTTTCTTCTTTCAAATTTATTTTTCTTCCATGTGTAATAAGATGGAACTTCAACGTAAAGAAGCGTTCTTGCAAAACTATCTACCTGGCATAATTCAAAAAATGCAAGAAGTGTAGTTTTAGGAGGATGATTTATGATATTCCTCAAGCGATTAGAATCTTTTTGATCGAAGTAGACGCGTTGACCATTTTCTAAATGAACAGCGAGGTGAAAGACTGTTGGAAATCTTTCATGAATAGGGAAACTTAAGATTCTCCATACTGCCTCGGAACTACTGATATATCGACCACTTTCATAAATTTTAACTTCGTCTTTTTTATCTTCTATAGCGAATACAGCCTGATCACTGCCTTTGGTGATATATTTACAAACATACTTTATCGATTTAACAGAGTTGCAGTATTCCACATTGATGACCTTCAAAAATCCGCGAAAGAACAGGATTGTATGGTACGACCCAGGGGTTATCAATGGTGATGCCATTGATTTCAACAATAAAACCACCATCTTCCGGTTTCCTACGTCGATATTTTGGGTATCCATCATCTCCTGTTTGAGTTTCTTGCAGAAGTTCTTTAGGAAATTTTTTGCTGCAACAACCTTCTTTCATGCAAGGCGACCTGTTATT
The DNA here is from genome assembly GCA_949152435.1 of Gastracanthus pulcherrimus. Classification (NCBI taxonomy): domain Eukaryota; kingdom Metazoa; phylum Arthropoda; class Insecta; order Hymenoptera; family Pteromalidae; genus Gastracanthus; species Gastracanthus pulcherrimus. Next base: position 53,775,534 of record OX424572.1, read on the forward strand.
TAAGCTACCGCAAGGTCTGTGGATCATGTTGGCCTTGACGATTTCATAAAGAAGAGGATCTTCGGCTGGGTCTGGTATTTCTGCGCTAATAACATCATCTATCTGATCTGGAGTGAAACGTAGTTTAAGCCACAATAAAATATGCATGTGAGGTAAACCTCGCTTCTGCCATTCAACAGAATTCATGTAACATTTCATTTCTCCAAATAATTCACCCTTCGTTAATAATGCTATAAGCGATTTCACTTTCAAGTGGAAGACCCTAGCTATGATATCATGCCGGTCGTAAGACTTTTGGCCATGTAGTAATGCTTCTGTAATATCGCTCTATCGGGGATTACACGTAAATGTTATAAATAAGTCCGGACGACCAAAATTGCGGACGTACGTCATAGCATCCTGGGCCTTTTCATGCATATACCGTGGTGATCCAGTAAAAGACGATGGAAGCACTACCATCTGACCTAGTTCGGCGACATCGGTATCTTTTCTTCCAATAGCATCTTTTAGGTGCATATAATTGTCTACTCTAAGTTGCGCCTGGTTGTTCCGAATAAAGTTTAATCGTTCTGTTTCAATTTTCGCGTATATATCTACTAAGAATTGATTAAAGAGAGATCGACAGTACAGTAAATGGTTGATCTCTGTTTCTCGGATCATGATGCGGTATGAATAGAAATTCATTGCAGATACTGTTTTTTTAAGAGATAAATTTGTTTTTGGATCGATCTGATAAACATCTACAGAGTAACCGTCCTCACCCCGGCAAAACAGTAAAGGATACTGTAAGGCATCATACGAACGATGCACCTCATTTATTTTTTGTAACTTATCATCATGACTTTGTAATACAATATCCCTTTTTTCAAACTGCTGCCCAACTATGACCAATGCAACTTCACTTGCTGCTGGAGCATTATATCGGCCACGATGAGCATTGGCTGGTTTCCTATCAGCATGAATTACAACTTCGAAGTTTTTACAATTTTGAGGTATTTTTTCTAGAGTAGTCTTCAAATCCTTTATGTAGGAGTTATAACGATGCAACATCGTCTGCAGTTGTTTTACCAGATCCTGGCGTACGTCAGGGGTGTGACCAGATCTTATACGTACCTCTCTTTCATCCTCTCCAACAAAATAAATCTGTAGAAATTGAGGATTTTGTTGGGGCAAAGGTTGTAGATCACCAATTAAATGATACACTTGACCTTGTACTTTGAAAGTAGGCATAAATCCATGTTCCTTGATTTGTTTGGCTCCGAGAGATGTTATTTGTAAACAGCTATTATATTTTCTAATCCTGTCCATGAAATGTACATGGTCCGGGTGAGAGCCCATGATCAAACTGAAAAGTGGTTCGGGAAGACGCAAAGTAGGTGGCAGTTGCACTTTGCCGGCACTGCAGCACATTCCGGGTGGCTCAGTTTTATACTTTAAAGCGCCACAGTGTTTGCATTTGTGACTCATAGTGCCGATGGATACAGTTTTATCGGTTTCATATGATATCTCTGGATCGTATTTCATTCTGGAAAGAGCTTTAATCTTCCATGGAAGTAAGCGCCTTTCTGAGCGTAATCCTGGACGGCTTTGTTCATAAACACTAACAGCGGCTCTATGAACTTCCGGATGATTTTGCTGGTAAGAAGAAGCAGCGGCTCTATAAGCTTCCGGATGATTTTGCTGGTAAGAAGAAGCAGCGGCTCTATGAGCTTCCGGATGATTTTGCTGATAAGAAGAAGCAGCGACTCTATGAACTTCCGGATGATTCATCTAATATTTTTAGCGGCTCTTTTGAGTTGATTTTTTCTTACGTTATTTGTGAATCTTGCACGACGTTTCTTATTACGCTTAGCAGAACTGGATATTGGATCAGAAATTTCCATACGCTTTGCGGGACTCGATATTTTATCAGAAATATTTTGAACAGTTGTAGCGTCATTGCAAGGTAAATAAACATCAAAATGTCCGTTTGATAAGTCTAATGTGAAACGAAGTCTCTTAATGGGACTTCCTTCTACACCGAATCTTTCATACAGATGTCCATTGCGATATACCTCAAAAGTGAAACCAAATATTTGTGCAGCAGCTACTAACTCGCATAAACTTCCATAAGTGGAATGTTTTAACATATCGATCGAGTATTCCTCAGAATTTCTATAATTATTTCCTATATCATCATGAGACATGATCGAAAAATATTGCCAATTGTTAACAATATGATCTACAATCTGAATACGAATCACCCGAGACAAAACTTGAGTGTCGTACAGATGAAGAGATATTGCATTGAAGAGGCAAGCACCATCCGCCAACATGGGAACTACTTTATGTGGCGTCATAACGCCATTTATGCTCAATATTTCCACAATCATCGTGACAACGCAGGAAAACCGTGATATTACTCACAATAGGCTAGAGTTCTCAGACTTCTAATGCCTTTTCAAGGCTTCATCGCCGCTATATATAATGAGACTCGATTATTTCTCTTGTGGTTGAAGCTCAGCGTAGCCATCTAGCGGCTCTTTATCGGTATTACATACTTTAAAATTCATGAGAGATATCAACACTGCACGTTCCTTTCGTATTATCATTTCGAAAGTTACGACATGGAAACAGTCTCGTACTGTTATACTGAAATTTTTTTCTCTGCAAAAATTTTTTTCTCTGCAAAAATTTTTTTCTTTGCGAAAATTTTTTTCTCCGCGAAAATTTTTTTCTCCGCGAAAATTTTTTTCTCCGCAAAAATTTTTTTTTCTGCGAAAATTTTTTTCTCTGCGAAAATTTTTTTTTCTGCGAAAATTTAGTAAGAAATGGAAGAAGCGTTTCAACCGTTTGCACGCACGGAGGGTGTGATTTTTTCGAATTGTTTTTTTCCTAATGTCGTGCCAGATATGATGCCGCAAGAACCATCCTGAAATCTCTTTCCCCCACATAAATATAGTACAGCTGGAAAAAATGCACATTTGACGCATTTCACCCCCTGGGGGTGAAATTTAAAAAGCTAAGAAATTTTTTTCTGAGTAATGATATTCCAGATATAATGCCGCAATAACCAAACTGAAATCTCTTTCCCCGCAAAAATATAGTGAAAAAACGAAAAGTGCATATTCGACGCATTTCACCCCCTGGGGGTGAAATTCCGAAAAACCCAGAAATTGCTTTTTTCCTGATGTTATTCCAGACTTTTTGCCGCGAGAACCGTCTCGAAATCTCCTTTTCCCGCAGGAATATAGTAAAAAATCGAAAAAACACATTTTAACCCTTTCCATCCCCTGGGGGTGGAATTTCAAAAAACCGTTTCTTAGTGAGCACCTACTATGTGGGTAGAAGGTACTCACAAATTTTCAAGTTAATCGGATGGTTTTGGCTGGGCATTGATGAATCAGTCAGTCAGTCAGTCAAGACAAGTATTTTTATATATAGAAAGAAGAAGATATATGGATCCTTTCGAACATACAAATGAAACTGGTGATATGTCCATATAGGTATATATCGATGGGTCCTAAGAGAAAACACTTATCTTATGCGTTAAAATATCTATCTTGTGCTTTACGATTGGAATCGTACTTTTTTTTTGAGGTTGTATTGTAGGCTGTATTCGATGTTGAAAATTCGTTATAAAACGATCAGTAGTATTAAAAAGTCAATAAAAGCTATGATTTAAATTATCTTATAATAATTATATGACCTCAAAGTTAGTGTAATAATTAACCCAAAGAAGATAGTACTTCTCTAATCGCAATGTGCAAGATAGGTCTTTTCCAATCGTAACTCGTGTGATAGGTCTTTTCTAATCGTAACGCGTAAGATAAGTCTTTTCTCTTAGGACCCATCAATATATATTGGTACGAAGCCATATATGGGCATACACGGCCATAAACGTTCATCTATGCTTATACGTTGCCATAATTCGATTATGCTAATACATGGATTAATATTTACATACATGCCCGGGTGCAAATAGTTCAGGCGTTATCAGGCATTGTCATTCATGGAGCATAATGCATGATCATGCATGAGATTTGACCGAGGATATTCCGGCATGGACATGCCAGTTCATGAATAAACAGACATTATGCTGCGTGTAGTTTTAAATAATTATTTTAAAATAGCATAACAAATTATTGTTAAATTATATTCTACAGCCATATAAGCTACAATAATAATATTATTTACAAAATAAGGAAAAAAGGAAATTTATTGTATCCAAGGGTAGAATTAAACCCGAACCGCCGACTTTTCAGCCCACGCCTTAGCCGGGTAAGTTATCAAGCTCGATCGTTGTATATTAACAATTATTTTTAGCTTATATGTGGTATCATATGTTCGATTCAAACTTGAAAAATTTTTAAGTCCAACAAACTTTTATTTTCAAACTTTTGATTTTTTCAGATGCTTTTTAGAATCCTTAGACAATTAACGAGTCCTCCATCTTTCAACTTTTAAAGAATACTTAATCAGTGAAGAATAATATGCATTTGTTTATAATACTTTTGATCGCAGTTCTTATTATCCTGCATCCTATTTTATATACAAATGTACATTGTTCTTCACTGATTAAATATTTTTAAAAAATTGAAACAGCGGAGGTCTTGTAAATTATCTAAGGATTCTAAAAAGCATGTAAAAAAATGATAAGTTTGAAAATAAAAGTCTCTTGGGTTGTATACGTGCGTGAATTTTGCATTCTCCAGATAGAAGCACATTTGCTGTTATTTATAGCTATTCATTCTTTTTCGTAAATAGAAAGGTTTTATCTAATCAATGATGTATAGTTACTTTGCACATAATACTTTATGGCAGTGAAATAATCTTTTTTCTGTATTTCTGAGATTTCGACGGAATTTCTGCCTTTGTCACCAAATCAAGTAAAATACGGGGACGACAAAGTTCTGCACATAGCGAATACCACTTTTAAGATAATAAGGTGATACGGTTGTATGACGTGGAACGGGCATCATTAAAATAAAGAGACACATGATTTACCATAGTCATATGATTTACCGTACGATTTAGCGTATGATTTTTGCTTATTGTGTTTTAAGTACAGTTTTTTACAATAAAACATTCACGATATAGATGTATGTTACGAACTATAAAAAGATATTTCTAGATAATGTTGTAAAAATTGTTGTTAGACATTGTTGTAAGATAGTTTTAAGTAGAGAAAAAAGTTTTTTTGGCTCTGTAAAAAACAATATCTACGCTCACAACACATAAATTGATATAATATACTTTTTTAGTTCCCGACATTTTTATCGCTCGTATTTTTACCGGAACAGACGGATTCTTGGAGACTATAAAACAATTTTTTCAAATGAGGCCCGTATACTGTGAACTACCTAAAGGAAGTTCTATCATGATATTGATTTCTAAAAGAAACATTTTTTACTACAATTTAATCACTCCTAATGATACGGAAGTTAATATATTATAAAACAAGAAGGTAAGCTATGGGGGTTGTAGCTCAGTGTGACAGAACTCCCATAAGTTTTCCATCTCAGTGAGTCGAAAGTCTCCTAGGACTTCGGACACACTAAGCCAGATACCCACCCCCTGCTACAGTTTAATGTTTAAGAGCTCATTTTGTTTTTTTAAACGAATGGGCCACAATAATAATATTTATAGTATTTCGGATTATTTTTGTTATTTTTTTCTGTTTCGATATTTGGCTTTTAGTTTTTCGGGTTCTTTAGTGCGTTAGACGTAATATCATCGATGAAGTGCAATTGCATTTGAAAGAAAATTACCTATCTTTTAACGAAATTTCGGATAAAAAGTTTCCTTTCTTATGCTACACATGGAAACGTCATTTTCTGTTTGAACGGTGATTTCTGTAAAATATATGATGGAATGTTTTTGAAACATATTGAGGTAATTAGGATAATGAAGAAGATTAGTATGTAAAATTTTTGAGACATTTTATTTTTCTATGATTGAGAAAAATATTATTTTGTAAAAAAAAATCAATTTTCTATGGCAAACGACAACTTGAGTAGAGCGGCATTATTCCTTCTGAAAATTTCTAAAAAGATAGCTTTTTACTATCTCTCGGCTATGTTTTTTGCTCAGATCATGAGGACCTATATTTTTCAAAATATTCGAGGTAATATATTTTTTTAAATATTTTTTTTTGATTGTTTATTTCTAGGGTATTACACCGTAATATTTCATCAATCAACAATTATTATTTTCGTCTTTTAATCAAGAATTCAAATCAAAAAGAAGTTTCAAGATTCATCGATCAATGAAGACCAGACCTTCGGAGGTTTCTCGACAGTCGACGAGGACGATTGCCGAGAGCACAATCGCCTCGCAGGAGTGTGCGGCATTAAGCCTCCACTGCATCAAGAGGCCTAAGTATGGAAAAGGCCCATAACCGTGAGCGCCACCGTCTACACCCCTCGGGAAGGAGATCTCCGTAGAGGCCATTCCCGCCCCAACCTCGCCATATATAGGCCAAATACACGATATTTCTGTCGGCCCTTTTTAGGACCACCAAATAAATTAAAATATAAGACATTTCGGAAAGGGATACAACCCATATTCTCCCCTCTGCTTCTATCCCCACGTAGAATTTTTGGAAGGTGCTGAGCATATTCTACACTCCACCTTTTTGTAATTTAATGGCAAATAAGCAGGTGATGGGTGCGCCAATGGGTTGGGTTTCTGCTCAAGCACTTGGTTTGCGGAAATGGTTTTGGAACTACACTGAGAGAATACATCGGTCAGACTTGCTGAACTGTTCGGTAATTTTGACCGAAGTGAGTTCGGTAGTATGTATACGGCAAGAATAGCGGAACAAGTTCGGCAGCTGAATCTCCGTGCGCCGCGCTACACGCCTAACCTCACTTTTTCACAAATAATGAATATTTTAATCAATTTCTTATTTTTTTGTTACTTTAACCTTTTTATATATGATTAGTTAGTCTAAGTTACATTGTCAATGTTCTACTTTAACCTTACTTCTGTTTTACCTTATCACAAACGTGATAATCAGGCTACAATAAAGCGCAACACCAAACATCACTTTTAATACACATCCGCCAAAACAGCAGAACTGTTCCGCAGTTTTTACCGAACTCCTCAGTAAGAATGACAGACTATGGCCTCCGCAAACTTAGCAATGCGACTTCGGCAAGCCTAACTGAACCATTCTCTCAGTGTACTTGAAACACATAGTTTGAATATATTAAAAAGTAATATTTTGTTTTATAAAAGGTACATCGTTGATTGCTTTTTGATTGCCTTCTTTACAATTTACTGTAGGAAAAGAAACTAATAACAAAATTAGTTTTTTAGACTTAGAAATTTTGAAAGTTCCAGACAATACACCAAAAACTAATTGGTACAGAAAGAACACAGCATCTGGTTGTTACATTAATTTTGCATCTCATCACTCCGTATCACAAAAAATAGCTATCACTTACAATCTGACTGACAAAAGCATTTTATTAGCACATCCCTCTTTCGTTAAGAAAGATAATATATATTTAATTACTAAACTCTTATTAGTTATCAATTATCCGATTATCTTTAGAATTTAAATATATTAACAAAATAATCCGATATATTAACAACATAAAAAACAATACAAATAATAGTAATAATAATAACAGTAATAACCTAGACATAAGAAAACCAATAATAGTTTTCTCCATCATTAATCATTTAACACCTAATCTCAACCAAGTTTTCCATAAATATTAGATCATCCCCATCACCTGCACTATCAACCGTTTTAGCGATATAATTAAACTAAGCAAAGACAAACTAAACAAATTAGAAATCTGTAAGGTTATATATAAAGTGGATTGTAATGATTGCCCCGCTATCTATATAGGATTTACCACCCAAAAATGCGGTATTAGACGTAATGAACATAGAGGAGATGTGCTAAATAATAACACCGAAACTTCAGCTCTAGCGGTCGACGAAGATAAGACAAAACTTTTAATCAATTTCGATTCGTTAAAAATGTTTGACATATATAATAATTCTAAGAAAATACATTTTTCAGAAGTTCTAAAAAGTTTTATTACATTAATACGTTAAATAGGATCGAAAACTCGAAATTGTTGAATTTTACACGTTTAGAACTTCTTTTTTTGTTTATTGATATCCGTCAGTTAAACTCGGTATGTATTGGGGGTATATGACGCTAAAGGAGGTGGCGCGCCGCCGTGCGCGTCAAACTCGCTCTTGGCGTTCTTCCGAGGGGAACCTCTTCTATACGAAATATTGTTAGTGTGTGTGCGCCTGCGCGTATATATATATATATATATATATACTGCGCGTTCGGCAGTATACTCGTGCGTGCCACCTCTGACCGTCCTATAAGGGCCAGGCTCCCGGACATGAGCTCAAGCTGTTGATTCCCTCTCCCTTTCGACTGTATCTTCACTCATCTTCCCTTCATTTTCAATTTCAAACTTTGCTCTATTTTCCGCGAATTCACCACTTTATTCCACCTTCGAGTGGAGAAACATCAAAATCGGGCCTCTCATCGCCTATCGATCCGATGTCACTCACGGGTGTTGTGCATTATTGGTTTAGACATACGCAAGTTTTTCCCAATTAATTATAATTTATAATAATATTAATATTTATATTTTTTTTAAAGAATAATGTGTTAAATCTTAATAATTAATAATTTTTAATTTAGCACAAATAACAGAACAGAAAAGCTTTCTTAATAAAGATTGCCGTAGTAATCAGCCACTTCTTAGTATTTATCGGTTAAGTTTAGCTTAATATGTTATATGCTGTGTTTTAATATTTACGACTTCCTAAAAACTTTTTATTTTATACGTTTTATAGCGTTGAAAAGGAATTCAAAAAGGGAATTTGAAACTTTGGCAGATAAAAGAAAATGGTTTATTTGTAGTGAATTTTAAAGTCTATTTTTTATAATTATCTTATATCTGGAATACGAGGACCCATTAGAACAAAGTAAGGGTGCTAGGCTTCATTTTTAGATACTAAAACTCATACCAAAGCCTCATTAAAATCCGAGTTTCGCAGGGTTAGTGTTCTCCTTGTTAGTATCGCTAGATGGATTTCCGATATAGTAATGCACTCCAAATTTATCAATTTGTGTATATACAACACGGGTCTTGTCTGTTTATACTAGTGACGGCTCACAGACAAATCCCACAGCCGAAATACACATTAATTACCTGTATATTATTTACCAAACATCTTTTAATCTGAACCTTTTATTATAAGGTAATATTCTTTGTTTCAATTTTGCCTCTCGTGGATTGGAATATTCACAATGTCTTCTTCGGTGGGTTCTTAAATACTGTAAATAAAACAGTATACCTATCCGTTTCAGGAGATTGAATCATTCTATAGTTAGCAAGAGCATGCTTTGGTTCGTGGCGATCAATAAATTCAATCAATTGTGTTTAATCGCATTCTGCGCTTTGACAAGTTTGAGAATAAACCTCGGAGTGTCCCAGAGGTCCGTGTTGGGACCCTTGCTGTTCTGTTTCCATATTAATGACATTAAAAAGCTATTTGTATAACTAAACAAAGATCTTAAAAAGGAAGACCCACGACGCATCAGACATTTACTTTATGCAGATGACCTACAGGCTTATCTACAGAACATGGACAAGGAGAAAGGAGTAAGGAGGAGTCCACGAACTTTGTAAAACGGATTTCAATGAAACTTTAGGAGATGATTTCTGGTACCTTAAAATGAAGCCTAGTACCCGTAGTTTCGTCGAATGGTCTTTTGTTATCAAGATATAAGCCATTGTACCCCATATGCGTATTATTTCAGAAAAAAATGGTACCTCTACTTGTGACCATATCTTCGCAAGATTTATACCAGGAAAACTACCTAATAAGTATTACATAAAAGGTAAAAAGAGCTTTAATTTAAGCTTTGATTCATATAATAATATTAATCTGACCCAAAGTTATTAACCATCGAAGATGGTGATCGAAAATGCGAGAAAAATCAACGCATTCAAAAGAGTTAAATTTGCTTGAATATTCATGCTTTTTTAGTTACTATCTTCAATGGTGAATAACTTCTGATCAGATTAATATTCTTATATAACTCGAAGCTTAAATTGAAGCTCTTTTCACGTTCTATGTATCACCTTTTGGGTAGTTTTCTTAGCATAGAGTTAGCAGAGTTATGGTCACAAGTAGGAGTACCATTTTTTACTGAAATAATGTGCATTTGGGGTACAATATCTTATATCTAGACAACAAGGGCCTATTAACTGAAAGTACGCGTGTTAGGCTTCATTTTTAGGTACAAGAAAACACCTCCAAAAGTGTTATCCAAATCTGTTTTCCAGAGGTCGTAAATTTTCCTTGTAAGACTAAACCTATTGCTTTCGACTCTTGTAGATATACAAACAGTCTTGAGTCATAAGGTATGTCCGAAATCAGTCCGAGACACGGTGTCTTCGTCTTTTTCTCGTAGACTGTCACGAGCCTGTGTGTTATACTTGATTATAAACTCACGTGGAAGCCGCATGTGGACTGCGCAAGCACTTGGCAATGGCTCTTGTTTTTTCACACCTTGACTACTGCTCTGTAGTACACCTGAACACGTTACTCGAACTGCGTAGTAGACTGCAGAGACTGCAAAACTCATGTGTGCAATAGGTGATAGAAGGGATGAGCACATCACCCTCTACAGGGGACAATTAGAGTGAACTCGGGTGGACTCTCGAAACGCCGATTTCATGGCGATAACAACGTATAAAATCCATTGGATTAAAGAGCCGTTTTATCTCGAGTCGCTTTTAAATAAGAACAAATCAACACGCCTTGTAAGAAGTGATGCAAAGAACTCTCAGTAACACACATACGCACCGAAACAGGACGAAGATCTTACCAAGTACAAGGTGCCCATTTGTGTAATTCACTCCCTTTTGACATACGTATGCTGCCATTCTTGAAAGCGTTTAAGCTGGAGGTCAAGAAGCACTTTGCATAACTAGACTGAATGTAGTGTAAATAAATATATTATGTATATATCTAAATATTGGCGACTGATGGATAAATGTTATACACTTGACAAACTGTGATATAACATTGAAATATGTTAAAAATCAACGAATAATGTTTTACTATTAAGATTCGATGACTGCGGCATGTTGTGATATTACATTTTATTATTATATTATGGCACACTATTTTGTATATATATAACAACATCTAACTATATATCTATCTATCTATTTCTCCCTCCCTCCCTCTCTCCCTCCCTCTTTTTTCTCTCTCACACACACACACATTCGAATTTTATTTTTATTTTTTGTTTACATTCGTTCAATCATTTATTATTTCGGAAACTCACATTTATACTTTTATTAATTCAAATTTTATTTATTTATTATTATTTGGCACTCAAGCATACTTAAATATATTCAAATTCCTATATTTATTCGCAAATTTGCACAAATTCAAACTTCATTTATACTTACATTCATACATTACTAATCCAAATTCTTCATATTAATTAAATCATTCACTCCCTCACTCTTGCATACATTTACACATATTTTAATTAATGAGAAAAGAAAATGGAAAAAATTTTCATTCCTTTATACATTCACATTTTATTCACACAAACTTTGTATTTATTTTAAATTTTATATTCAAACAGATAATATGAGAACTTATAGACAAATACAGCTCTCATAAAAATAGAAATTTATAAAATAAAATACAAACTTATAAAAAATACAATAATCACAAAAATTTTAATACAATATTTACAACTAATTTGAGTGTTACACATCCCTGCAATTTATTCAGGGAGCATTCTCGAACAGTAACAGTGGCGACAGTAGCAACGAAGCATCCTTAGGCAGTGGTGGTGGCAGGATATCCGGATCCTCCACCATCCTCTGCAGCATCTCCTCGAGCTCGGCCTGCTGCTCCAACATCATCCTGTCCTTGATGTGCTCCCACCAGTCGATATGAAATATATGGCAATTTAATCGACGAGCATTCTTATTATAAGCTAATACAATGTTCACGAAAGCCCTTTCTCGAAAATTCTATCTGCTTGTAGGGCTCGCGAAGATTCGATTAGTATATAAAAGGGTTATTCGTCGATTGAATTGTCACAATTATTTGACATGCGACATAAAGCATCAGCTGAAATTTATCGAGAGCACTGAACCAATTTAATAAGTATTTCGTGAAGATTCCATATCTTTTAGCTGATATTTTATGAAAAAGATTTCTTGTCACAAAGTTTCTCTCGACTATAGTTATATTGTAACAACAAAATTGAGCAATTTTCGAGATCATCGTTCACTGCAAACGATCTCGAAAATTCTTTCGCTTTATCCTATAAAATAATTACTATAGTCAGGAGAATCATTTTTTTGTGCAAGTCATCGATGTCACGAGCACGACAGGAGAAGCTGGATACGAGGGCCAGGATGGGCTCGCACAAGATTTTTCCCTTTCGAGAACAACCGATGAGAGAACAAATTCAAACTTCGCGAATGCTCGATCGTGCCAGTGACATAGCAAAGCACACTTAATTAATACACCACGTTTACGCATGCAGCGAAAATGCAAGCGTAAACCTATGTTTACTAGCCGAACGTGACCGTAAACGTGTGTTTACTAGCTGAACGTGACCGTAAACGTGTGTATACTAGCTAAACGAAAATGCGTGCACGCAGCTGCTACTTCAACAGGACGCCACCATGTTGACTGCGCTCTCCCCCTCGCGCATGCGTGTGGGAAGATTCTCACCTTTGCCGACGTGTACGTGCTCGCGCTGCTGCCGTGTGGGTGCTCTATCGTTGCGTAGCCTGCTTCTCTACCGCACGGACTTTACAAATACGCTCATATGCAGACTGGGTCCGAAACAGCCCTCACGAGAAAAATACCTAAAATTTCAGTGTAAACACCGAATTTCGGGTGTGGACACTGAATATTTGAGTGAGTACACTCAAATTTAGGTGTTTATACCCAGAATTTTCGGTGTCTAGGCCAAAATCGACGGTGTATACACCTAAAATTCAATGTCAATACACAAACATTTAGTGTACACCCTTAATTTTCGGTATGAAACACCTAAATTCAGTGTTAACAATCAAGCATGTAGTGTACACTTCGAGTTTTCGGTGTGGAACGCTAAATTCTCCATTGTGAATATCAAAAATTTAGTGTCAACTCTCAAACATTCAGTGCTCACTTGCAATTTTCAGTGTTTGCAGTTCTTGCCTGTAACAAATTTTTAAATAACACTTTAAAATTTTATTTTTGAACGCATCGATTTGTTGTATATATATTTAAAAATACGTATTCTCTCGCAGATTTTAAGTTTAATATTTGACAAAAACCAAGCAAAGTAAAATAGCTTTAAAAGCTTGTAAAATAATTATTTATTAAATAGCTATTAAAACTGAATTTCAAACGATGTATAATAATAATAAAAATGTTTAATATTGCAAAGTAAATTAGAAAGTACCTAAAAAAGTTCAAAAATATATTCTTTTTGTTATAACATCGTATAAATGGTTAAAAAATTCGAGCCCAAAATAAATTTTATTTTTTTATTATATTTATACTACAGGATACATAACTTTTAAGTATGATGCTCTGCAAACTTACAACTCAAATAACACTTAACGAGACATAAATTAAGAGTATTTGATGTTACATTTAATTTCATTTTTTAACTAGCTTATACGGAGATGTGAATGGGAAGGAAAGATACGTTACAAACTCTATATTTTTATTCTTAAAATAATTTGTAAATATTTTTATGGAAAAGACGATATGTTAGGTTATTTTATTTATTAATAAATAATAACTGCAAAAATTTTAAAGCGATTTTATTCATTATATCACTAAAAATTAGGTTCCTGACAGACGCATACGGCTATTTATAACAATGATCCAGACTTCAAAATGATAAAATGAATGGAATCGCCAAAAAATTTGTTGTTCAATGTTTATTGATAAAAAAATAGATCAAAAACTATTTTATGCTACAAAAGTTAAAAAACATTGTTATTAATTGCTATTATTATCTTTTTATTATCTCATGAAAAAATGCATTTCGATCCTAACCTCTTTTTTTCATATGAAAAGTAGCTACATGCTACAAAAGTTAAAAAAACATTGTTATTAATTGCTATTATTATCTTTTTATTATCTCATGAAAAAATGCATTCGATCCTAACCTCTTTTTTTCATATGAAAAGTAGCTACATGCTACAAAAGTTAAAAAACATTGCTATTATTTGCTATTATTATCTTTTTATTATCTCATCAAAAAAATGCATTTCGATCCTAACCTCTTTTTTCATATGAAAAGTAGCTAAAATCTATCAGTATGAATATTTTATCAGAAATATTGTATATCAATGGATTACAAAAATATTCCGACAGTTATATAACTCCTTTTGATATGTATATACTTAAAAATAATGGCAGTATCTATTCGCACCAAATCCACGTAAATCCACGTAAAAATTACGTGGATTTACGTGGATTTACGTAGATTTACGTGGCTTTACGAGGCTTTACGTGGATCTGAGGAGCAATACTAACAATAGCGGTGCAATAAAGCTTCGAACTACGTAAAAATAGGACAAAACATAAGAACATGCACATAAATCCACGTAAGTCTTGCATACATGTAAGATTTGCAGGAAATGTACCCACCAGAAGAAGGGAACCGTAGATCGACGTAAATCTTGCATCCACGTAAATCCACGTAAATCTTGTATCCATAAATCCACGTAAACCTCGAATCCAGGTAATTCGACGTAAATCATCGATCCACCTAAATCCACGCAAATCCACGTAATTCTCGAATCCAGGTAATTCGACGTAAATCTTCGATCCACGTAAATCCACACAAATCCACGTAAATCTCGAATCCAGGTAATTCGACGTAAATCTTCGATCCACGTAAATCCACGCAAATCCACGTAAATCTAGGTAATCAACGTAAATCTTATTATCCATAAATCGACGTAAATCCTGCATCCATGCAAATCGACGTAAATTTAGAATCCACAAATCCACGTAAACCCAGGGTCCACATAAATCCACGTAAATCTTGTATCTGGAACTCCACGTATAACTTGCATGCACGTTAATATTGTATCCACGTAAATGAACGTAAATCTTGCATCCTTGTAAAATTTGCACGCTGTATACCAAATAGAAGAAGGCAATCAAAGATCGACGTTAATCCAAGTAAATCCAGGTAAATCTTGCATTCACGCAAATCCACGTAAATCTTGTATCCATAAATCGGCGTAAAGCTTGCATCCACGTAAATCCACTTAAATCTTGCACCGCGTAAATCCATGTAAATCTTGCCACAAATCCACGTAAATCCTGCATCCACGCAAATCCACGTAAATTTTGGATCCTCGTAAAAGCACGTAAATCTTGCATTCTCATAAAATTTGCAGGGTATGTTCAAAAACAGCAGAAGGGAATCGTATATCCACGTAAATCCAGGTAAATCTTGCATCCACGTAAATCAACGGAAATCTTGTATCAACGGAAATCTCCGTAAATCTTGTAACCATAAATTCGTGTAAATCCACTTAACTCTTGCATCCACGTAAATTCACGTCTATCTTGAATCCACAAATCCGCGTAAACCGAGGGTTTACGTGAATCCACATTAATCTTACTTACACGTAAATCCACGTAAATCTTGTATCTGGAACTCCACGTATAACTTGCATCCACGTAAATCCACGTAAATCTTTTATGCACATATGCACGTTAATATTGTATCCACGTAAATGCACGTAAATCGTGCATCCTTGTAAAATTTGCAGGCTATATACCAAACAGAAGAAGGCAATCGAAGATCGACGTTAATCCAAGAAAATCTTGCATCCGCGTAAATCCACCTAAATCATGTATCTACAAATCTCCCTGGAGAATAATCTTTGACTTTATTCATTTTACGAGGATCCAAGATTTCCGAGATTTACATAGATCAACGTTTCGCTTCATCTGTTGGGTAGATAACCGGTAAATTATACGTGGATACAAGATTTACGTGGTCTCATCTGTTGGGTACATAACCTGCAAATTGTATGTGGATACAAGATTTACGTCGATTTACGTGAATATACGTTCCTTCTTCTCTTCGATACAAAGACTTTTAATTTTACGTAGATGCAAGATTTACGTAGATATGCGGTTCCCTTTTTCTTTTTGGTATATAGACTGCAAAATCTTAATTCGATGTAAGATTTACGTGGATATACGTCGACCCACGATTTACATGGATTTACGTGGATCTACAGTTCCCTTCTTCGATTTGGTGCATAATCTTGAAATTTTACATGGATGCCAGATTTACGCGGATGTAAGGGGATCCAAGATTAACATGGATTCAGTAGATGCAAAATTTACGCTGATTCATGGATACAAGATTTCCGTGGATTTACGTGGATGCAACATTTACAACGATTTATGTGGATCTACGGTTCCCTTCTTCTGTAAGGTACATAGGCCGCAAATATTACGTGGATGCAAGATTCACGTAGATTTACGTTGAACCAAAATTTACGCGGGAATACGTGGATGCAAGATTTACGTGGATTTACTTTGAACCAAAATTTACGCGGGAATACGTGGACTTATGGATACAAACAGTCGTATTTGCGACGAAGAATTTTGGTTGCTAATAACGTTACTGATTTTGAATCACCATCGTGGTGTAGTGAACGGTAACTTCAACTATTGATCAAGGAAATTAAGCAGCGTTGGCCACGGTTAGTACTTCGATGGGTGAGCACTTAGAAGGGGGACCACGGAGTCCGGGTCACCGATTTTGATGCAACTTTGGGGATCATTTTCTGGTGCCTAAAAACGAAACCCGGTACTCGTGGTTTTATCCCATGGGCCTTTGCACGGTAGATACGGCGTATTTCATTAACGTTAATAGTATATCTATATATATTTGTTTTTTTGCATTGCCTATATCGACGCTCCGTACAAAGACAAATACAACTCAGAATTCTCAAAACACAACAGTTTTAATCGAAATCCTCCTACAAAACTAGGAGTTTTCAGGTTCTCAGACAAAAATTATCACCTCGTCAAAGGTTCTTAGAAAATATTAGTATTTATTAGAGGATCTAAAAAGTGCTAGTTTTATACGAAGTCTTGGAAGAGAACTAGCTGTTTTTGAGAATTCTGAGCTGTGCTAGTCTTCGAACGGAGCGTCGATCTGAGCAATGCTAATATTTTTGGCACTATCTCAGATTTAAAGTCTCATGGGATGGAACTACAGATACTGGGCTCCGATTTTGGGTTCCAAAAGTTCATCACTGGAGTTTCATAAAAATCCAAAAACCGAAGCGCATGGTCTCTCTTATTAGACAAAATTGCAAATTCCTTATTCCTTTTTTTATTTTTTTTAATGCCAAATTATTGATAATAATACTCATGGTATAATAAATAAACGTTAACTTTTTTTGATATTTTTTAAAAAATGATTAACTGCTTTTTTTTAGGTACACCCAGCATACACTAAATCTTTGGTGTATACTTAAATAGGGCGTACGGAATCACACTCTATTTTAGGTGTCGATTTTGGTATTCTTTTAGGTGTCATTTTGGGTGACTTTCGGTATTTTTTTCGTAAGGCTGTAGGAGGGGTGGGGTCTGACTTAGTGTGTCAAAAATCCTAGCGGAATTCTGACTTTCTGAGACAGACATCTTATGGAAGTTCTGGCTCTCTGGGCCATAAATCTTATAGGGTCTCAAGCTCATTGAGCCTGAACCCCCATAGCTTCCATACTAACAAGGTATCTTCGTCTAACTAAAAGACCGCTGCCAATTCATATAATTACTAATAATAATTCATATAATTACTTAGCTTTCTCAAACTAAATTGATTCTTATATTATGAACTTCTATGTTCTAATAAATTAATTTTAAATTGCTATATCTCTTTCTAATTAATAGCTAAAACAAGGTGTGCTTTTTTATCATTGATAGTTTGATATAAAATAATTTTTTAGTAAAATTAAAGAGCGTTAGGTAATAATCCTTATCACGGCCATTTCTTCTCTTCACGTAATTTATTAAAATTATTGAAATATAATATAATTAGATGTTAGTATGTTCTTCAAAAGAAAAAAGTTAAGCCTAAAAAACTTTACTGAATATTATTTTTCATAATTCTAATCATCTCAAATTTTTCAAAAATTTTCCTTTTATATTTAACAGATATAGCTATTTGAAAAAAATGATGATTTCGTGTACAAAAAAACAAGGGAAACAGATTATTCAAAATTTCGGGTCGGAAAATATAGGTAATTCTATGCTCTTTCAAATGCATTATCACTCAGTCGATGATATTACTTCTAAGGTATCAAAAAATCCAGAAAGTTAAAACTCAAAAATCGAAAAACCGCTGAAAGAAAAAAACACATAATAAAGTTTTTCTAATCCGCCGTCTTTAAAAAAAAAATGAGCCCTGAAAAATTAATTTTTACCCTGTATATTCAGAGTAATGCAACTCCACATCCATGCATACATACACACATACACACATACAAAAAACACAAACACACACACACCCAAAAGCACACACATGCACACACACACATGCACACACGCACGTGCACACACACTTGAATAAGTTGGCAAATATTAGCAAAATTTGGCAAAAATAGCAAATTATTTCCAGATGTAGCAAAGTTTGGCGAAAATTTGCTTATCAAAAAAAATGTCATTTCTGACCACTCGGACAAAATTAGACAAATTATGGATAAATTTGGCGAAATGTAGCGAATTATCACAAAATGAGACAGTTTGGCATTTAAAAAAGTTTTTACGAAAAATTCTTTTCCTGATACAGTCTCAGAATATGGCACTGTTTAGCAAAATTAGGCAGAATCAGGTGAATTCCAAATAAGTAAGGCAAAACACAGCAAGTTATCATAAGACGTAGCAAAGTTTGGCAAACAAAGCTTTCCAGGAAAATTCTTTTTCTCTCTAGTCTCAGAAAACGGCACTGTTTACCGAAATTTGTTGAAATTGAACTGATTTTGCTACATCTTGTTTGAACTGTCCCCATTTTGCTATATTTTGCCAGAACTTGCAAGAGTGTTCGAATCGACAAAATTAGGCAGCTTTATTGAAAAGTATACCAATGTTATCAAGGTTTGGCAAATTTTTGCACAATTTAGCCAACTTTTTGGCGGTAAAAATATTTCCACTGTCGTTACTTTTTATGTTGTTTTTGTTGTAATCAACATTTCTTTTGTAACGAAAATTTTTTTGAGAGATCTAATGCTTGCCGATCTTTGCATTTTGTCAACACGCCATTTTTGCTATATTATTATACTGCTTTTTTACGAGTTTTACGAACTCTTGTCTCTTTTGTTGAAACAAGTGCTCTCGAGAGATCTGCGCTTTAGTTCTAAGCTTCTTCCGTCAGATAAGGTTCGCTCATAAAAAAGAGCGTGACGAAGAGTTGATTTGCTCGAACAAGGGAGCTTTTTCAAAAGAATTTTTTGAATAAAGTGTGACTTCTTTCAAAAAAAGCACATGACCGTTCAACGGAACTCATTTGAAAAGCACACGCGGCATCGTACTTTCCAAGTTTCGGAATTGCAGCTTTCCGTGGCAACGTCGAAAAATACAAAGATTCATGGTACGATGTAATTATTTAAACTAAGTACT
This sequence comes from Gastracanthus pulcherrimus, assembly GCA_949152435.1. Classification (NCBI taxonomy): domain Eukaryota; kingdom Metazoa; phylum Arthropoda; class Insecta; order Hymenoptera; family Pteromalidae; genus Gastracanthus; species Gastracanthus pulcherrimus. Next base: position 53,795,214 of record OX424572.1, read on the forward strand.
TTCCGAGTTTATGAGTTAGTTAATTTTTGAAATTTTTTCTCTTAAAGACTACGAATTACTTCCACCACTTTGATGAAAAACTCTTTCGTTATTTAAGGGAAGAAGGTACCGATATTTTACCGAAAACATTTTCTTATCGAGTTCAAAGGAACTCCAACGATGATCACCAGAGGAATTTTTGCTTGTGCGAAAAAAGTAAATTTTCACGTGAAACATCCTGAGCTTTATTTAACAAGCTTCACTGCTAGAATTATTTAGTTGAGAGAAAAATTAGCTTCGAGAACTAAATTTTTCAATTTGTCACATAGCGATTGATGAAATGCTTCTTCTCAAAACTTAAAAAGAAATAATAACGATTAATTTCCAGTCTTTTTTATTGCAAATCGTCCCTGTGGTCGAAATGAGCTTTATGTAAAAAGTTATCTGCGTTGGCTTAATCAATCATTATTGTTGATCTTCTTCCTATTATTTTTTACACATTTGAAAAGGCAAATAGAGTGGAAAAATGTGATTTTTACTATTCTGATCTATTTTACAATCAATTAGACTGACACAATACTAATGACATCATGATTTTCAATTCTTAACCTCACATTGAATGGTGATTTTAGTGAAAAGTCATTTCTACTACCTCCATCGTATATTTTCCAACCAAAACTTTATTATTCAAAGCATTTAAAACCTGCACAAAAATTTTCTAATGAGAATGTAATACATTATTTGGCCTGTATCTATCAAATAGATAGCTCATGACAAATTAATGCACATCCAAATTTCATACTACTAATCACAATAACTGTAATAATATTGACTTTCTCTCAAACTAATAGTGCATCAAAACTGCCTTCGATTCAAAATTCTTGTACTTTAGTATTATACGCATTTTTAACTTATGTTACTCATAATTCATTCGAATCTTAATTGACAAATCTTTTATTATAAAACATAATTGTTTACAGCCGTGTAATAACTTAGTATACATCTAAAGAAGTTGAAGAAACTAGAAACTGAGATTTGTATATTTGTGTTGTAAATATAACTTGATAAAAGATGTTCCAGTAGAAATATCACAAGTACCGCTAAATTTTCGCGAGCACTACATTAATAGCTTTTATGGATCTTAAGTGATTTTTCCCTGAATTATTGTGAATATGTAAAAATAAATACCTTCTATGAAACTAAAATGTTCAGTCAAAATCTTTAATATCTACTTGTTATACACGATTTGCAGTTTTCGCCGATGATTGTCGGTTCAGTCTTTTCCGTCGGTTTCGTTGGTTACGTCGATTTTCGGCGGCTTTCGCGGGTTCGGCGATATTCGACGACTTTCGCGGGTTCATCGATTTCGTCGACTTTCGTGGGTTTCCTCGATTTCGACGAGTTTCGTCGATTTCGACGAGTTTCGTCGATTTCGGCGAGTTTCGTGGGTTTTCTCGATTTCGACGAGTTACGTCGATTTCGGCGAGTTTCGCGGGTTTGTCGATTTCGGCGAGTTTCGCGGGTTTCCTCGATTTGGACGAGTTTCGTCGATTTCGGCGAGTTTCGCGGGTTTCCTCGATTTCGACCAGTTTCGTCGATTTCGGCGATTTCGACGAGTTTCGCGGGTTCGTCGATTTCTTCGAGTTTCGCGGGTTCGTCGATTTCAGCGATTTTGCCGATAGTGACCCTGGGTGCGTCAGCACGACGGTGGTGACTCCGGGTGCATCAGGACGACGGTAATCATGTCCAGGTGGAACTTGATAAAATAATTTCAAAGTGAAGGATAAATTTTGGTCAGTTCAGTTTCAACGTTGCCATTAGTCTAAAAGTGCATCGATGTAAATACAAATCAAGATGTTTAATATAGTAGAAGAAAAAAATGGTTAATTTATTCAAATTGAAATTGATGAAATAAATTAGATACACATATTTCTATTAGATTTTGAAGTTTTTTTCAGCGACATAGCTTGAAATTTACAACAAAAGATGCAACTAAATAGTTAACTCTATATTTATTCAATAAATTAACGCATTATATATTTTGGTTGTGTATTTCAGGCTATGTCGCTGAAAAAAACTTCAAAATCTAATAGAAATATGTGTATCTAATTTATTTCATCAATTTCATTTTGAATAAAGTAACCATTTTTTTCTTCTACTATATTCTGTATCAGGAAAAGAATTTTTCGTAAAAACTTTTTTAAATGCCAAACTGTCTCATTTTGTGATAATTCGCTACATTTCGCCAAATTTATCCATAATTTGTCTAATTTTATCCGAGTTTGTCAAGTCTGAAAACAGTGGTCAGAAATGACATTTCTTTTGAGAAGCAAATTTTCGCCAAACTTTGCTACATCTGGAAATACGAGGGTAGTTCAATAAGTCTTTAGAATAAAGTATAAAAACAATTTTTTTTGGGTAAATTTTTTTTTATTTTTCAACATAATCTCCTTGGAGCTCTATACACTTGGTCAATCGCTTTTTAAGTTTTTTTAATCCTTCAGAAAAGTGCGTTTTCGGAAGTTCCTCAAAATAAGCACTTACAGAGGCAATGACGTCTTCGTTGTCCGTAAATCTCTGTCCACCGAGCCATTTTTTCAAGTTTGGAAATAAGAAAAAGTCACTGGGGGCTAAATCTGGTGAATACGGTGGGTGTTCGACCAATTCGAATTTTAGTTCTTCAATTTTAGCCATTGAAACGAAGCATGTGTGAACTCGGGCGTTGTCGTGATGAAAGAGAATTTTTTTTCTCGCCAAATGTGGTCGTTTTTTTTTTAATTTCTTCTTTCAGCTGCTCTAATAATGATGCATAATACTCACCAGTAATTGTTTTACCCTTTTCCAAGTAGTCAATAAGTATAATTCCACGTGCATCCCAAAAAACTGTAGCCATAATGTTTGGATTGTTCCTTTGTCTCAGGAGTGTAGTGGTGTATCCATGTTTCATCCACAGTCACAAATCGACGAAAAAATTCCTCAGGATTCCAACTTATGCGCGCCAAAAGAGCCTCAGAGGCAACCACTCTATTGCGTTTATTCTCAGCTGAGAGCAATCGCGGCACCCATCTTGCCGATAGCTTTTTCATGCCTAATTTTTCATGTAGAATTGAAACAACTGCACCTATAGATATCCTTGTGGCCTCAGCTAACTCACGCACTTTTAATCTTCTATCCTTCAACACCATATCGTGGATTTTATTGATGATTTCGGGAGTAGTTGCTTCTACGGGCCTTCCTGAACGTGGTTCGTCACTTATTGATGTACGACCACGCTTAAATTCATTTACCCAGTTATAAACCGTTGCTAAGGCAGGGGCAGATGTGCCATGAACTGAGTCCAATTCATTTTTTATCTCATATGGAGTTAAACCCTTTAAATGAAAATGTTTAATTACCGCTCTGAACTCGTTTTTTTCCATTTTTCTTAACAAGCAATTTTTTTTTTTTCAATTGGTTATAAAAACACGTAAACTCAGAAGATGTGGACTGTGACTGCACCATATATCTAGTCGGGAGTGGTGCTGACTGAAAACAGATGATTTGGAACGATTCGCGCGCCATCTGTTGGTCATTCTAAAGACTTATTGAACTACCCTCGTAATTTGCTATTTTTGCCAAATTTTGCTAATATTTGCCAACTTATTCAAATCGGCTATTTTCAACAAATTTTGTCAAAGTTTGGCAAAGTCCTAACTACATTAGGCAAATACAATGTTTCCAATAGGGACATGTTGCAAAAGAAAGAAAAATATTGTGGGGAACTGATTCTATTGAAGATAACATCAATGTTGACATTAAAGTTTTAAAACTGAGAAACTCGCTAAAACTTGTGATAATGACAAGATCGTTGAAGAGTCACATATTTGCTGCAACAGAAAAGACGAATTCGAAAATAAGAGGAAAGTTTGTATTTGGAGAAAGAAAGTATCATCCAACAGCAGAAACGATGCTATCAAAGTTTTAATTTGTGAGAAAAAAACGCTCTGGAACAGTCAAACACTGTACGCTATCTTACGTGCAAGAATCGCAAGTAAGTTTGCACACTGAAGAAAAGAGAAGTATAGTCGAGACCAAGCAAGCAATATTTACTCACGTTCTAATTTCAACTGTCCAAATCTCTTCCTAAAACCGCCACTTTGAAAGCACCTTAACAAATAGTACATTATGTAACACGGCAGAAAGTCGAATATTTTTCCCACGGGCGAGTTTACTGCCCGAGCGAGCGAAGCGAAACGAGGGCAGTATCACCCAAGGGAAAATTCGACTTTTTTTCTCGAGTTACATATAGTACTTTATGCCCATCTCAACTGTGGCCACTTTCGCAAATGTGGGAAAAAAGTTATTTGCGGGAAAAAAGTAACTTTTTCCCCGCTAATCATTTATGCGAGCAAAAACTGTAATTTGGTCTCGCTTTTGAGGGAAAAAAGTAGACATTTGCGTTTAGATGGGCATAAAATATTTTTCCGTATAATATGTATATGAGACCATACACACGTTATTACACCAAAATACCGCATACAAAAATTTGTTCATATATAACTTAACAATAATTTTGATGACCATGGTAATTACGTATGTTTTAGCTTTTGGAATTTTAAAATCAAATACGTTAAAACTAAGTATAATAACTTCAAATAAACACCGGCTCGCTCATTTACGTAGCTTTTTGAAGTTCGAACTAAATAACCACATAGGTTAAATGACGCCACTAAGATTATGTACCCCTTACAATACGATAAATTGAGCGGAGATTTTAAAACTCAAATAGTTGGCGACAACATTCGTAACATTCCTGTAGATAGATAAGTTTAAAAAAATTCCGAAAAGATTAGAGATATTGTACGTATGATGTACTTTAAAGTCTGATAGGTTGGGATATAATTAAATTCTAAAGTTATTGTCTAATAAATTTAGAATTACATGAATTTTTCGATGGCGACAGGGCACGGTAATTACTTTTAGGCTATATATATCACTTGTGTATTCAAAATATAGCATAGTTTTCTTAGCCTTGTGTTTAAGATGCTCAAATATTTCGATTTTAAGAACTTTAAACGTTTACCAGACTGTAATAATGTTTTCTTTCTACTCAGTGCATTGGCGACACTAAAAATATCGTTTTTTTGATAATCACCCATATGCGACATCCGAGTATTCATAAAGAATTCTTTTTTTTTTAAAGTGTGTTTATTGGGATGGCTTTTGATTATATATGTGTATTATATATATAGTTTTTTTTTAACACACCCAGCCATAAAGTACGTACTTTATCCCCGTCGAGTCGGGAATAAAGCGCTACATTAAATCCCTACCCCACTCTAGTCCCCGCCGCTACGCGCATGTGCCCGAGCCGAAAGCGCGTGACGCGGCGGGGACTAAAGTGAGGTTAGGGAGTTAATATGTAGCACTATTTTCCCTTTTCGGCGGTGAACGAGTACAAACTTTTTGGTAGATATGTTAAAAAATTGTATATTGCGTATAAGAGATTTTGATAAATCTCGATGTTTTGAACGTTCCTGAGTCAGAAAAATATATTTAAAAATATATATATCTGTATATATGTATGTATGTGTATGTATGTATGTATGTATGAAACCAAAAAAGCCAAATTTGTGTTTACTATAACTCTTGCAAGGAAGCATGTTACAAGCTGAAATTTTACAGATATATTAGGTACGTTTAAACTTAGATCTCTTAGATCTGATAGAAATTTGTTTTTAGTTTATAGTTTAAATATTGTTGTATCTCACACCATCAAACTTTTTCTCTCGATACTATAACATTCAACGTAAAATATTATGTTCGACAGAGTCGACAAAATTTTTTTTATTATGTGGAAACTGGAGTAGTATAGAAAAAAACGTTTTTACAAAATTTTAATGAACCTCTATACTGTTTAAGACGTAGCACTTGGCAAGGTTTAACCCATCTTAAATATTATATTTTTGAGTATTTTAATCTGATAGATGAATTAGGTATAAAAAAATGTTGATAAACAACTGCATATATAATTGCTTTTAATAAGGGGGAGCTAAACTTTTTGACAATTCTGTATATAATTTTTATATAAAATTGTATTAAAATTTACTTATTAATTCCTGAACCAAATAATCCATCTTAATGCTAATTATTAACTTCCCACAAAGCGAACACTATTAATAAGAATTTCTGACTTTCAATACAATGAAATATGCATTTCTATTACAAAACTAACCCCAAAATGGTACATTATATCAATTTATGGCTGAAAAAACTTATTAAAGCATTAAAAAAACGTTAATCTTGCCTAATAAACACATTGTCATCTTGTTGATGACTTAATTACGACAACAAGTTGATGGACGTGGAAACGGTATTGAGTTATTGATAACATTTTTCATACCGATTTCAAACATTTCTTTGCCAATAATTGTGTAATCAATAATAATTTATGCGTTTGCTACACACAGATGTAGAAAATTGCGTAGTAAAGTGCAGTAAAGCTAGAAACTTCTCGACTGTATACTATAATTCTTTTTACATACAGAAAACCATGTTTTCTACATAAGGTATACTTCCTACCCAACATTATCCTGCCCTAGTTCCTGACATCTCATCTAATTATCCCTCCGATGGAATAATGAGGGAGGAGGCAGGGAATAGTTACTAGATTTTCAAAGGCTTAAAGACAACTTCAGATTATTCAGTCAATAATGTGAATGTAGACAGACGATATCGGGACTTGGATTACCTGATGTTTTATTTGAGCCTTTAAAAATCTAGTAACTATTCGGTGCTCCTCTTCCCCATTAATCCACGGATAATTAACTAATTGAGATGTCTGCCTAGTCTCAATCTCACTCCCTTCCGCGTATTGAAATGGCGCAAATTTTAAAAATATATTGTTCCTATTTGAGTTATATGAGGATATAGACACATAATTAATTAATTTAAAATAAATTTTTAATCTAATAAAATATAAAAACACTTACAATGTTGTAAGAATTAGAAATTCACATCCTATTTCTGAGAAGTTCAGCAATGGCGTTGATGCATTCAGAGTGCCATTGATATTAATCAAACTTTGATAGAATATCCGAGCTGATGCTATACGTTTTTGGCCGGGATAATGTAGGTCTGTGTTAATTAAAGTGTATTGTTCTTGATTGGCGTCATATCTAGCGAACAATAAGAGTGTTTCTTCTTGTAGAAATTTCGGTGTAAACAGCGCATATTTGAAGTCGATTTCTTTGCTATCGAATGTTATATTAAAAAGATTGTTGAGCGTTTGATCTTGCCATAGACCCCACGTGAGTCGAAGATGACCATTGATGTCGTTTGTATTCATTTTTATCTGTTTTAAATTGATAACAATATATTTTTTATAATAACGATTTTAGTAGTACATTATTATTATTTTTAGTCTAACCCTTTTTAATACAAATAACACAGGACGACGAAATGAAATCGGAAAAGTCTTTCGACCAAACTATGTGATCTATATTTTCTCTGGTGAATCCGAGATTCTTATGACATATACACGTAAGGATCAAGGTTATTTGAAGATCAACTTCGATAATTCGAGAGATATCATCTTTTGAATTCGGATTCTGAAAGAGCGGTAAAGGTGGAAGGTCTCTAAGGCCGGTTTTTACCAAATTAGATTTGAGCCAAAAAATTCGAAAACAATTCCTACAGTGTCTATTAAAAATAAGAAGTCAAACTTGCATTTGTTTAATAAAGTACACTATGAACTCTCTATGAACTACCTGTTAAATAAACCCCAAATTCAGATTCAGCGTTCCCAAAAACTTATATATGAATTTTTCAGGATTTTTTGATCGGCTTTTTTACGATTTGACCTTCAAATGACATTGACTCTGATGTGATAGGAGTTAACGGACCTCGGATTCGGATTCAGCTACCCCGAAAACTTATGGATGTATTTTTCTGGAATTTTCATCGACTTTTTTACAGTTTGACTTTCAAATGACCTTGAACCTAATGTGATAGGAGTCAACGGACCTCGGATTCGGATTCAGTGACCCCAAAAAACCTATGGATGTATTTTTCTGGATGTTTCATCGGCTTTTTTACAGTTTGACTGTCAAATGACCTTGAACCTGATATGATGGATACCCTAGGATACCCCAGTCAAGTCTGGTGATCAAGCTTACATATTTTGTATTTACGCACCCTGCACATAAATAATAAAAATGGTGAATAGTAGTGAAGGTAGTTCATAGAGATGTCATAGTGTACTTTATTAAGCAAATAAAAGTTTCAGTGTCGAATCTTTCCAAAAATGCTGTATAGAAGCGGTGATGTTTTCATTTTTGGAAGGGGTGGTGGGGGTGAATAGGGGGGCTGGGGTGGTCCATTTAGGGTGGAATTGATTTCTGATTTTTAGTAGACACTGTAGGGTTTTTTTCGCATTTTTTGGCTCAAATCTAATTTGATCAAAAACCGGCCTTAGATACCCCCCACCTTTTACGTTCGGATATAGTTTGATCCCGCGGTTCTCAGTGGCCTATAGAGGTCATACAAAGGTCGAGAATATTATTTAGAACTTCTGAACTTAATAGCTTGTCATGGTTTGCGAATGTCGAGGTAATGACTTTTACAAAAGTTATTGGGCACGTATGGAGGGTTTCAAAATATATACCCAGTAAAGCAGGCAAAAAATGTAAATACCTCATATAACGTTGTGCATAAGGTTTTTAAGTTATGGGGTACTTAGATTTATTTTTTTTCTACCTGTGTATAAAAGTTCAAGGTTATAAGGTATTTAAATTGAACTCTTCTGTCTTTGTAATGATTTTAAGGTTAATTTTTCTTGTTTATTTATACATATAAGGGTTTTGATGTTATATGAATATTCTAATTTTTTCGCTATATATTCTCTAGTGTCCACTCATGTCCTCTCAAACTAAATATTTTGTTCTATAGTTCAGTCCTCTATTTTCAAAGAAAAAGGGGTTCTAGCCACTCAGACCAAATTTAACTCTAGTTACTAAGAATAGTATACACGAAAGTCTTATCCCTGTACGTAAAGTCATCCTTCCACCTCTAGATATTAAGCTATCACATCAGAGTCAAGGTCATTTGAAGGTCAAATCGTAAAAAAGCCGATAAAAAAATCCTGAAAAATACATATATAAGTTTTTGGGAGCGCTGAATCCGAATTTGGGGTTTATTTAACAGGTAGTCCATAGAGAATTCATAGTGTACTTTATTAAGCAAATACAAGTTTGACAGTGTCGAATCTTTCTAAAAACGCTGTATACAAGCGATGAAATTTTCATTTTTTAAAGGGGTGGTGGCGGTGAATAGGGGGGGGGGGTGGTCCGTTTAAGGTGGAATTGACTTCTTATTTTTAGTAGACTCTGTAGGGATTTTTTTCGAATGTTTTGGCTCAAATCTAATTTGGTAAAAACCGGCCTTAGACCTTCCACCTTTACCGCTCTTTCAGAATCCGAATTCAAAAGATGATATCTCTCGAATTAACGAAGTTTACCTTCAAATGACCTTGATGTGTATATGTCATTAAGACCACGGATACGTGATAAGCGCACCCGAAAACGTATTTTGTAAGGGTCATTATCTCGATATTCGCAAACCATGACTAGCTACTAGGCTAAGTAGTTCTGAAGAATATTTTCAACCTTTATATAACCTCTAGAGCTCACTGGGAACCGTGGGTCAAACTATATCCGAACGTAAACTTTCCCGCTCTCTCAGAATCCGAGGTCAAACAATGATATATCTCTAATTAACGAAGTTGGCCTTCAAATGACCTTGATCCTGACGTGTATATATCATAAGGACCACGGATTCGTGATCAGAGCACCCGAAAACATATAGATCACTGAGTTTGGTCGAAAGACTTTTCCGATTTCATTTTGTGGTCATGTGTAATTAAAACGAATAAAATATAATATGAGAAACTTACCGTACCATCAGAAGCGTAATTTGATTTGGCTAGATCGGCACTGTAACCGATTATATAAGACAAATCTTTGTGATCGTTATTCGCGTGATAACTTAAAAGCACATTGTGTGTATCCATGTCTGGTGGCGGTAATTTGACTTTCAATACCGCATCTATATTATTCAGATTGCGAAGCCCAACCGTGGCATTTGTTCCAAACCTCCACTTATCTTGATCAACGTTGATGTCAAAGCCTACGTCGATATTCTTAAAAGCTTTCTTTGGATTAGCGTAGAACACCACGGCATTTATATTTTTTACGCTGACTCCGGCCTTTTGGTATCCGGTTTCGATGTTGGTAAACATATCAGAAAGGTAGAAAAGCCGCCAGAGAATAAGGACATATCCAGAATCTTGATTGAGCTGATGTTTAACGTGAACGTTACCAGTCTCACTTTCGAGTAGAAGATTGCCATCAAAGACTAGTTTTTTCATGTGCTCCCAAGGTGTCTCGGCCTGAAGGTACAAACTTGTGTTGCCGTTAACTTGGATGTTCATAAACGTTACAAAGCTGTATATTTTAATGTTATTTTGGGACAGCTTGGCTCGTAGATCCCAATTGAACGAGTTGATGAGGTTTATCTTGACACTTCCATTCATTTGCTGACTTTCTCCCTCGAAGGTCAAGCCATATCTCTCCTTCTTCAATCTAAACTTGATAGGTTGTTGGCTTTTATAACTAATTATTGTTTTTGGAGTTATAGTAACATCAACTGAGTAAAGTACACCGTTTTCGATTTTGATTGGACTTATAACATGGAAAATATCAGATGTTTCTACATTCTTCAAATCACCAGCAAACTGATACATGTTGTCATTAACTTTGGTAAGATCTCCGTCCAAGGTAAAGCGCTTGGGCATAATGGGTGTTTCTAAATCAACTTGTATTTTTAAATCCTTGAGTTGACCGGTCAACTTATAATCTTGATCTTTGTGATGTTTGAAATGCATGTTTACGAGTATGCTATTGTCCAGATCCATCGTATTATTGTACAGAACAAAACCTTCGAGATCAACTAGTGGTTCCAACCAAGTATTTATTGCTACCGATCCTTTCATCAAATGCTTATCTTCAGTTAGCCAACTAACTTGGAACTTACTCTGCAAATATCATTTTATTTGAATTATTTTTAATTTTGTATTATTATGCATTTATAGATAATTTTTTGATTTTATTCATTATACTTTCTTTTTGTTAAAATAGTTTATATGTATTAAAGACAAACCACCCCACACTGTGACAGTCGGGACTAGAAAGTACCCCATACTGTGATTGCGGATGACACTAAAAATTTTGCACATGCTCAATCAATTCCGAGCGTTGTTAACGCCGCCATTATTACCTTGGAGATACCACAGTACGTAGAAGTTCGGACTGTCAGAATTTAGGGAGGCTCGACTGTCCTGGCAATATTTAAAAACATAGAAATAAAACAAGTAAAAAACAAGAAATTTTTTATGTAAAATACTTTTATATATCTATTTCTAATTAATTATTATATAGTTTACAGTTAAACCTGGGAAATTGTTACTTCGGTAATTTTTAAACCCTGGGAGCTGTGAGCGCCAAGTATCGAGGATCTGTTAAAATTTAGTGCAGTATAATTTACGTAAGTGACCCTTATTTTTTTTAAAGAACTATGCATTATAATTGTTTATTCTTTTGGGAATCACTTTATATTAATGAAATACAAAACACTTCAAATTCGAAGAGAATCGGAAATGAGATGAAAACATTTTTTAACTTAACATTTTTTGTATTTCTCGAAAAATACAAAAAGCTGCTGCAAATTCATAGACAGTTAGCTTTCTCAAACTTGATTAACCATTCCAGTATGTAATGATTAGATCTAATATGTAAATATGAACCACTAACTTAATTCTTCTCTCCATTACCTTTTTGTTTTGCTTATTTCTTTTGGGAAAGTGGTTAATATACTTTGTTAGTAAGAAAGGTGTAGATTGGGACTGGATGGAAAGCGATCACACACATCACACAAACATACACATATACACTCACACACACACACACACACAAGCACACACATATACAAACGCACACACATGAACACAGGCAAGCACGCACACATATCCAACAGGACATTTATTAAAATAGTGTATTTTGATTACAAATATCCAAAAACATGTTACTAGCATGCTTTTGATATGACTACATCTTATGGTAGGTTATGAACCATTTATTTATAGTTGGGGCCTTATGGATTTCCTACCCAGAACGCAACTAAGGAATTTAATCATAGCTTTTGACCTACAGAATATCCCCTAATTTGGCAAGATTGGATCTAGTGCGGATGTGCAATTATTTATGGAAGAAGTGACCCAATTATCGTTCTCTGTTTACTATTCTTAAAATAACTCGCTAAATACGAATTTTATCAAAAAAAAATCACTGTAATAAAATTGTTTAAAAGTAAATTTTACATAAGATTAGTGGGCCTTGAAAGTCAGAAAACCATTTTTTTCAAACCGGACGTATGAGGTAAAAAACCCAAAAAAGTTTACATATTAAAAAAATACGTTAAGAAGTGTTCAATTTTGTCAATAATACAAGTAAAGATACGAGTACCTCTATGAGTACTTACTGAACCTTACAATACAAACAGAGGTCTATGTGACCCCAGGCATTCCCACCTTTAGCATTCCCTCTACAACGCCATATGAGAACCAGGAACGGGGGGGGAGGGGGGGGGGGTATTGAATACCCATACTAATGACCCGCGTACTATCTAGTCTCCATCGATGCTATATAGTTGAATGACAAAGTGATAAACTGTTGCTTGGGGTCACACAGACCGTATTAACGGAAGTTTTTTCTGGTTATAAAAATTTGAATTTTATTATCTTTTCAACTAACATAGATTCGTAGAAGTGAGATATGATCAATAACGTGTGTATTTTATTGAAAATTTCTATATTAAGACTAAATTTAAATAAATAAATTCAATGATTTAAATACTCAAACTGAATAAATCGATGGCTTTGAAATGTAAGAGGATAGTGTGCAGTATGCGTATAGAAACACTTTAGATTTAAAAATTTATTCTTAGAATGTTCTAAAAGCACATTTTAAATATTTTCCACGTCTTTTTAAATTTAAATATCAATCTTTCTCACATAAATATTAAATAAATGAACGTCTTTTGCAATATACGTATGTATCGATTTATGTTATTTTCGCTTTTAAGTATAAATATTTCCGTGAAAATGATTCACATGTCGATATTAGCGAATATGTAAATACGCTGCCAATCGCTTTGGCACTATGCTTTCTCAAAGAGAATTTAATCAAAATTATTATAGATAAATATAAATATTATCTTCGACAATAATGAAGGAAACTAGTATTACTCCGTTTTTGCTTTTAATTCACCAAATACAATACGTATTAAAAGAAATCGTTAAACTGATTATTGTGACAATGAAAGTTATTTTCCTGTCTAATTAATTTCATCTAGTGATTTGTTCCCTACTGAAAAATAGATATTTTTCAATAAACATATTATCCTAGAGCCGAGTCTCTTTGGTAAGCGAGATATCATTAATTCTAAATCAATTTCTATCGTATGTACAAGTTCTTCACATTTGCACTCACATATGCACGCACTCACGTACGTACGCACGCATGCACGGACTGCACGCACGCACGCATGCACGCACGCACGAACGCATACACACACACGCACACACATACACTCACACATTCACGCACTTACTCACGCACGAATGCATGCACGCACTCATACATACATACAGACATGGCATAACACGGGTTAAAATATAAAAACAAAATTTTACCATCACAATAAAAGATTTCTCTTTCAGAAACCAAAATCGTTATTTGCATTATTAAAAAAAATTATGTTTTGTGAAGGAATGGGTATTTGTATAACTTTTTTCTTGAAATTTGAGGTTTATAGTTATCGAAATCGACCTGTAAAGTCCGCATTGTTTTTTTTATTGTCATTTTGCAAATTTATGAAAAAACAACTATTTTTTCAAATTTATAAAAACACTGATACTACATTTTTCTTTATAACATTTATTAATTTATTTGAAATATTGTTCTATAAATAAAGTTGTAAACTAGAGACTCTGATGAGAATATCCTATTTTGGTATGCTCAGATTCGTTGAGTTTTAAGAAAGTTACAGCTATTGGAAGTTACGTAGAGTCAAAGAGACCCCTGTTTGTATTAATGCAAGCTTTTTACGTTCGAGTTCTAGGATAAAACATCGCTAAAAGCGACACGCTGTGCTTTTCACATAAAGCACTTACCATATATATAAGAATAAACATAACCATCTATTTCATGAAACTTAAAAAATTGATTACTTTGTCTGATTTTGCTCTTACGTTTTTTTTACATTGCTTTGATTACAATAAGAAGGACTTCACGCTTTGATTAAGATAAAACATGTCATACGGTTGAAATGTGTAGAAGTTTTTTCAGTCCATTTTGACAGACACTACAATACTGTGATATGTTGGATGAAACGACCATTGCTGACGTTTTCAAATTATCTCCTATTTTATCTGATGACAGTGTTTGATTATTTATTTAATCAACTTAAATTCTTAGGGTACAAAGTTTTTATGAGTGTCGAAGGAATATAAAAACAAATTCGTAAATATTTTTTAATCTACTTTGATCGATTCCTCGTTTTGATATGTTGGGAGATGCAACCAATTTTGTAGTTTTTAAATTGTCTCGTATTTTATTTAATGTTAAGTTTTATTTTTTATCTAGTCAACTTAAACTATTACCATACGAAGCTTAAAATGGTCGAAGAAATGTAAAAACGAATTTGCAGAATTTTTGTTAGACCATTTGAATCTATGTTGCGATGTGATGTGCTGAGATAAATGGCCATTTCAGTCGCTATCGAATATTCTCGCACTGTAGCTTATGTGAGTCTTTGAATTTTCATTCGGTCAAATTAAACTCTTACGGTACAAGGCTTTAAAAGGATCTAGAGAATATAAAAACGAGCTGGTAAAAATTTTTTCGGTCCAGTTGGATTTATTCTGCTGGGTGATATGCTGGGAGAAACGGTCATTTCAGTCGTTATCGAATTTTATCATATTTTATCTAAGGTCAGTGTTTGGAATTCCCAATCATCTTGTCGTCCCGTGAATCGGGGAAGAGGGATCCTCGGGAGGCGGCTGGATCCATGAGAACTGGAGACGAGCGCTGAATTATCAGCAGCCGGTATGGGACCTGAGTCGAGTCGGGCGCGAACGTCGAACAGGAGCGCTCGAGCCGAGATGAGATGGATTTCCACGATGTGGTAGTCGTTGTCGGTGAAATAGGCGTCCGCGCGAATGTCCTCAAACCGCAACAGCTCGACGTAGTTCGCTTGCAAGTCCGCACAATAAGAGTTCAGAAGCTCAAGGCGAGTCTGGACAAGGCCCATCGTCCACTCGACGGAGAGCCCTTTGCGCAGCCAGCGACCACATTGTCCTGTAAAAATCAAGATGAGTCAGTCCGGTGTACTGAGACAACTAGAGCAAGTCCGCCGCTCGATGGGCGAGACAGAGCTTCTCCAAGCGGCGAGCCGTTCGTCGCTCGAAATCGAGACGTGATCGGGTTTAACAAGCGCTCCGAACTGTCGCTCTGGTTTCCGAGGGGCGCGGTGGAGTCATTTATGAGTCGAACCGCGCCTGCTCATCGCACCGTCCCGAGGATCCAGTCCATCGAACCATGTCAATATGAGCCAGTCCGCCGAACGAGTTATCGAGCAAAGTTGCTGGCGATCCGAGATAGGCTATTCCGTCGTTCGAAGAAACGCACGTAGCCAGTCTATCGAACCGAACCGAAATGAGCCAACCCAAGCATGTTGTCAAACGAAATTATTGACGAGCTGGGATATGCTTATTCGTGGTTAGAGGGAACGCATAGCGGCAGTCTATCAAACCTTGCTGGTGCAAAGGTGGACACCTAGTGATGGCACTCTGCACTAACCGAGTCATCTTCAAGAGATTGTTTCCATCCGATTTCATACCCGCCATGCACGCGCAGTTTAGAGGGGCAGGAAAGAGTCATCAATGCGCATCGCGAAATGCCAGAATGGAGCAGCGCAAGCGAGAAAGAGAGAGAGAGAGAAACGCGTGCGCGGCGAAATTGGTTGAAACAGCAAACTGCGAGAGAGAGAGAGAGAGAGAGAGATAGATAGATAGATAGATATAATATTTATTTGTAAATGTTACATAAATATGGTTTACATATGTATCTTAAAAATAAAAAATAAAAAATAAAATATCACATCGTTGATTTACATAAAATATAATTGCACGTATGCGAAGTCAGGTACATAAGTATTGCACTTTGTTGCAATTTAAATTACATACATACATTAAAACAATTACTCATCTCTATTCATACTAATAAATACTCGCATACTTATAAATACTGTCCCTGTCAGTTAGTAAAACGTAAAAAGTAAAAAGAGAAAGAAAAAATAAGTTAAATGAATAACTAAATTAATATAAATAATAAATAAATAAATTAAATAAATAAGACTAACTGACAACATTCAATCCAAGTCCGAGAAGTTTTTTTAACCGCCACCTTAAAGGTCATTAATAATGGTAGAGTACGAATGGCAAAAGGGAGTGAATTCCACAAATACACACCTTGTACTTAAATAGATCTTCGTCCTATCTCAGTGCGCACGTGTGTAATCGAGAGTTCTTTTGCTTTACCTCTTACAGGGCGTTTAGATTCACTATTTTTGAATAGCGATCTCAGGTAAACAGATTCGTCAATGTCAATTATTTTACAGGCGGTGATAGCCATGAAAACCGCGTTTCTACAGTCAATCCATGTCCACCCTAATTTTTCCCGGTAAGGGGTGATGTGCTCATCCTTCCTAGCACCTAGAAATTATTTAATATAAAGCATTATGTGTATGATTGACGAATAACTATAGAGTTTTTTTAAATGTATGTATGTGTGACGAGCAAATATGTGAGTTTGCGTCCGTGTGTATGTGTGTGTATGTGTGTTACTGTGTGTGTATGTGGCTGTGTATGTGTGTGGCTGTGTGTCTGTGTGTGTGTGTATCATTTTATTTTAATATAAAAGTGTGTATGGGTGTGTGTGATGTAACAGGGGTGATGAGAAAGTATATTATTATTATGAGTCAGACACTCAACTCCGGAAACTAATCCCGCACCGCTGCTTCCACCACCGTTACACTTGTTATAAGAGAAGCCGGAAGCGTGAGCCGTTGTTAGTCGAGCATGAATGAATGAATGGACGAATGAATAAATGAATGAATGAACGATGAATGAATGAATGAATGAACGAATGAACGAATGAAGAATGAATGAAGAATGAATGAATGAATGAATGAATGAATGAATGAATGAATGAATGAATGAGCAGCTCATAATACATAGAAATACGCTCTGTCAATAATTTTCCGCACGTAGATCACAGGACCTACCTCTCAACCGCGTGAAACAGCAATTTTGGGGTGTTTTTGAGGTTAGGGACGAACGCTTGTGGTATCGGTAAAAAGGAGGGTCGGATTCGTGTTCACCAGCTCAAAATACATAAAAATAGTTGTTGCTTGGAATTTTTCAGAACTCCTGTGATTTCTAACAGCTTGATCAATGCGTAAAGTAGTATTTCTTTAAGGTTAGGGAACGTGCAGCTCCGTTTGAAAACGAAATTTTAAAATTACCCACGCGCTAATCGACAGTACATACATTGCGTGCGTGAGTATAATAATAATAATAATCTTCTTGTCGTGTTTCTACATTTTTTAGAACGATTATTATTATTGCCGAATTTATATTATTTTCAAGATCTGTGTCAGACTGGTTACGCTGCTATCGAACCAGGTTATTGCCAATAATAGTGTCATATATATATATATATATATATATATATATATATATATATATGGTGGTCGGTTTTGAATACTAATTGATTAACAGTGTAAAATAAAACTCTAAGTGTTGCAAAGATAATTTCGTAATTGGGGAAATTAATCGCGTTTGGGGGGGGGGAGTTTCATTTTAATGTTACAGGTTAGGTTTCGGAGGTCCGTCGGTGTGACTGCGACGCCATTTTTGTCAACGGCGTGGGTAGCCCGCGACTGGAGCGGATTGCCCATAAGGCTAATTGATTCTATTTATTCGTTAATTGAATTGTTGTTTCTTTGTTTAGTATTTATTTTTATTGTCATTGTAAACTTTTATTTTTTTATTATTAATTAAATAAATTCTGATATTCAAATGCAATTAAGTATTAAATGAAATGATCAAATTATTAATAACTATTAGTATTCTTATTCATGTGGCTCAGCGTTGGTTTTGTCAAGCTCCGGCGGATCTACTCAGCGACCTCAGCAGAGAGACTGAGACTTGTAGGCCAGATCAGTGCTGCTCTTATCATTTAAAATTTAGAGTACAGATTTTCGTGATATTAGTTAGGAGCGAATAAATTAACAATTTATTAAATAAACACTATGTCACAAATTGCGCCAAACGTGGAACCGAACTGGGGCGTTGAGTTAGATAGAATATTGTTTAAATAATTAATAAAAATTGTAGGCGGGAATTCAAGCCGAGAGACTTAGAGAAATTTTCAGTAAAGCGTGCAACACTTAGCCGGATATCGAGATCGACATGAGAGTATAGGGCAGCAATTATTAATTGTTCTGACAATTATTGTAAATTATTGGCAATAATTGACACACAGAAACAACAATAATTTTTTTTTATTGTTAATTTATTAAATTTAATATTTTTTTTATAAAAATTATTTGTGTCGATGAGACTTACCAACGTTATGTGTTTAGTAGTGAGTAGTGAATGTTAAGTATTACATTTTATCAAACGCCATTACTACTTATCGGCAACCCAGGGAAGTAAGGGCGGGACCATAATTTTTTTCAATATTTATGCTTAATCTTTATACTCTATCATTTAATGTATATCAATAATTTATTTCCCAACCATTGCCTTGCTACAAACGGTGATTGGCAGTAGCCTATTCTCAGTAGAACGACGTTTGAGTCCAATTTCCCAGTGAATACAGTACACAAACACCGAGTACTTATCCGTATGCTAATATTATGTTCAAACCAAATTGTTGACTGTTTCAAAAACTTTATTTTTCAGCTGTTGAGGCACAAACTTTTCTTTTCAGGTGCTTCCATTTTCAGCTGTTGAGTCAGAAAACTTTACTTTGCAACTGCTGACATTTTCAGTTGTGGAGACAGAAACTTTACTTTTCAGCTGTTCAATCGGAGCATTTTACTTTTCAGGAATACCGCAAGAAATTGTGTCAGAAATAGGTAAACACAAAAAAAATATTAATTACGGATCTTATTATTCTATATAAATATATATATATATATATATATATATATATATATATTTATATAGAATAATAAGATCCGTAATTAATATTTTTTTTGTGTTTAATATTTTTTTTGTATTTTTTTTGTATATATATATATATATATATATATATATATATATGTGTGACGTTCGACGTCAACCGGAACACCGCCATGCCCAAAATTCCTTTCGATCTAAAAATTTTTAAAAATATGGAAAATTTAGCATTTTTTATGTACTTTTGATTAGCGCGTGGGTAATTTTAAAATTTCGTTTCCAAACGGAGCTGCACGCTCCCTAACCTTAAAGAAATACTACTTTACGCATTGATCAAGCTGTTAGAAATCACAGGAGTTCTGAAAAATTCCAAGCAACAACTATTTTTATGTATTTTGAGCTGGTGAACACGAATCCGACCCTCCTTTTTACCGATACCACAAGCGTTCGTCTCTAACCTCAAAAACAACCCAAAATTGCTGTTTCACGCGGTTGAGAGGTAGGTCCTGTGATCTACGTGCGGAAAATTATTGACAGAGCGTATTTCTATGTATTATGAGCTGCTCATTCATTCATTCATTCATTCATTCATTCATTCATTCATTCATTCATTCTTCATTCATTCTTCATTCTTCATTCGTTCATTCATTCATTCATTCATCGTTCATTCATTCATTTATTCATTCGTCCATTCATTCATTCATGCTCGACTAACAACGGCTCACGCTTCCGGCTTCTCTTATAACAAGTGTAACGGTGGTGGAAGCAGCGGTGCGGGATTAGTTTCCGGAGTTGAGTGTCTGACTCATAATAATAATATACTTTCTCATCACCCCTGTTACATCACACACACCCATACACACTTTTATATTAAAATAAAATGATACACACACACACAGACACACAGCCACACACATACACAGCCACATACACACACAGTAACACACATACACACACATACACACGGACGCAAACTCACATATTTGCTCGTCACACATACATACATTTAAAAAAACTCTATAGTTATTCGTCAATCATACACATAATGCTTTATATTAAATAATTTCTAGGTGCTAGGAAGGATGAGCACATCACCCCTTACCGGGAAAAATTAGGGTGGACATGGATTGACTGTAGAAACGCGGTTTTCATGGCTATCACCGCCTGTAAAATAATTGACATTGACGAATCTGTTTACCTGAGATCGCTATTCAAAAATAGTGAATCTAAACGCCCTGTAAGAGGTAAAGCAAAAGAACTCTCGATTACACACGTGCGCACTGAGATAGGACGAAGATCTATTTAAGTACAAGGTGTGTATTTGTGGAATTCACTCCCTTTTGCCATTCGTACTCTACCATTATTAATGACCTTTAAGGTGGCGGTTAAAAAAACTTCTCGGACTTGGATTGAATGTTGTCAGTTAGTCTTATTTATTTAATTTATTTATTTATTATTTATATTAATTTAGTTATTCATTTAACTTATTTTTTCTTTCTCTTTTTACTTTTTACGTTTTACTAACTGACAGGGACAGTATTTATAAGTATGCGAGTATTTATTAGTATGAATAGAGATGAGTAATTGTTTTAATGTATGTATGTAATTTAAATTGCAACAAAGTGCAATACTTATGTACCTGACTTCGCATACGTGCAATTATATTTTATGTAAATCAACGATGTGATATTTTATTTTTTATTTTTTATTTTTAAGATACATATGTAAACCATATTTATGTAACATTTACAAATAAATATTATATCTATCTATCTATCTATCTCTCTCTCTCTCTCTCTCTCGCAGTTTGCTGTTTCAACCAATTTCGCCGCGCACGCGTTTCTCTCTCTCTCTCTTTCTCGCTTGCGCTGCTCCATTCTGGCATTTCGCGATGCGCATTGATGACTCTTTCCTGCCCCTCTAAACTGCGCGTGCATGGCGGGTATGAAATCGGATGGAAACAATCTCTTGAAGATGACTCGGTTAGTGCAGAGTGCCATCACTAGGTGTCCACCTTTGCACCAGCAAGGTTTGATAGACTGCCGCTATGCGTTCCCTCTAACCACGAATAAGCATATCCCAGCTCGTCAATAATTTCGTTTGACAACATGCTTGGGTTGGCTCATTTCGGTTCGGTTCGATAGACTGGCTACGTGCGTTTCTTCGAACGACGGAATAGCCTATCTCGGATCGCCAGCAACTTCGCTCGATAACTCGTTCGGCGGACTGGCTCATATTGACATGGTTCGATGGACTGGATCCTCGGGACGGTGCGATGAGCAGGCGCGGTTCGGCTCATAAATGACTCCACCGCGCCCCTCGGAAACCAGAGCGACAGTTCGGAGCGCTTGTTAAACCCGATCACGTCTCGATTTCGAGCGACGAACGGCTCGCCGCTTGGAGAAGCTCTGTCTCGCCCATCGAGCGGCGGACTTGCTCTAGTTGTCTCAGTACACCGGACTGACTCATCTTGATTTTTACAGGACAATGTGGTCGCTGGCTGCGCAAAGGGCTCTCCGTCTAGTGGACGATGGGCCTTGTCCAGACTCGCCTTGAGCTTCTGAACTCTTATTGTGCGGACTTGCAAGCGAACTACGTCGAGCTGTTGCGGTTTGAGGACATTCGCGCGGACGCCTATTTCACCGACAACGACTACCACATCGTGGAAATCCATCTCATCTCGGCTCGAGCGCTCCTGTTCGACGTTTGTGCCCGACTCGACTCAGGTCCCATACCGGCTGCTGATAATTCAGCGCTCGTCTCCAGTTCTCATGGATCCAGCCGCCTCCCGAGGATCCCTCTTCCCCGATTCACGGGACGACAAGATGATTGGGAATTCCAAACACTGACCTTAGATAAAATATGATAAAATTCGATAACGACTGAAATGACCGTTTCTCCCAGTATATCACCCAGCAGAATAAATCCAACTGTACCGAAAAAATTTCTACCAGCTCGTTTTTATATTCTCTCGACCTTTTTAAAGCTTTGTACCATAAGAGTTTAATTTGATCCAATGAAAATTGAAAGACTGACATTAGATACAGTATGAGAATATTCGATAACGATAGAAATAGCCGTTCCTCCCAGGATATTACACCGTAGAATCAATCCAAATGATCAGAAAATATTTTTGCGAGTTCGCTTTTATATTCTCTCGATCCTTTTAAAGCCTTGTACCGTAAGAGTTTAATTTGACCGAATGGAAATTCAAAGACTCACATAAGCTACAGTGCGAGAATATTCGATAGCGACTGAAATGGCCATTTATCTCAGCACATCACACCGCAACATAGATTCAAATGGTCTAACAAAAATTCTGCAAATTCGTTTTTACATTTCTTCGACCATTTTAAGCTTCGTATGGTAATAGTTTAAGTTGACTAGATAAAAAATCAAACTTAACATTAAATAAAATACGAGACAATTTAAAAACGACAAAATTGGTTGCATCTCCCAACATATCAAAACGAGGAATCGATCAAAGTATATTAAAAAATATTTACGAGTTTGTTTTTATATTCCTTCGACACTCATAAAAACTTTGTACCCTAAGAATTTAAGTTGATTAAATAAATAATCAAACACTGTCATCAGATAAAATATGAGATAATTTGTAAACGACAGCAATGGTCGTTTCATCCAACATATCACAGTATTGTAGTATCTGTCAAAATGGACTGAAAAAACTTCTACACATTTCAACCGTATGACACGTTTTATCTTAATCAAAGCGTGAAGTCTTTCTTATTGTATAATTTTATGCTCTTTCAAATGCGTTATCACTCAATCGATTATTTTATTTCTACGGTATCAAAAAACCAAGAGAACAAAACCGCACAAATAGAAAATCCGCTAAAAAACAAAAGTACATAGAAAACCAAAAAAAATTTTTTTGAGCCACATCCACGCACACACGCACGCACGCACGCACGCAATGGACATGGTGCAACTGTCGTTCTATTAAGAAATTAAATATGTATACCTACACATACAATGATTTACAGATACACACAACACCGATATATACACACACATAAAGATATACATACATACACATATGAAATAATTATTATCGTATATTAAAGTTTTTCAGGTAAATGAAAGATAACATAATTTAATTAAGTTTAATTTAATAATTAAAGTCTTTAATGTACGCTGTACTCATGTTCTATTCATATATAAAGTCAACGCTGGCTCAGAAGGGTCATTTTAATGAAATTATAAAACTATAATTAATCAAATGTTTGCAAGCTCAGGTTTATAATTACATTAAAAACACTCTTTTCACCCAGTGTTGACTTGATATCTGAATAAAACATGAGAATACTATAAGGTTCTTTCGAAGGAATTTTATTTAAATTTATTTTAAGTGAATTTTCATAATCAAATAGGGCTACGTAATGGTTTAGGTAAAATTGCAAAAGATTACTTCAAGTAGTTTATAAGCAAATGGAGTCAATCGAACTTTCAAGCTACCCATATACAAATATTTATTTATTTGAAAGAAACACATAATATACTCATGTTCTATCCATATATAAAGTCAATGCTGGCTCAGAAGGGTCATTTTACTGAAATTATAAAACTATAATTAATCAAATGTTTGCAAGCTCAGGTTTATAATTACATTAAAAAGACTCTTTTCACTCAGCGTTGACTTGATATCTGAATAAAACATGAGAATATTATAAGGTTGTTACGAAGGAATTTTTTAAAAATTTATTTTAAGTTAATTTTTATAATCAAATAGGGCTACGTAATGTGTAACGGGGTTTTAATCGGTAAAACCCGCGGTACATACCAATATCAATGGTGAGAGCATGAACGAGTGGGGAAAAGGGAAAATGCCAGAAACAACACAGAAGCTATAAAAAATATACATATATTCAAATAAGGGGAAGGGAAACAATCACGCACTTCACACGGAGTGTGCGTCCTCGCAGGCGTGTCGCGAAATAGAGAGAGAGAAAGAATATCCCGGGAGGAGAGAGAGATATAACCGCTGACTCACCTTAATCCGGGCGCTAGACAGCGATCGCCGCACGATTATTATCCCCAGACAATCCCTGGGGACAGCGGTGGCCGGCTCGAAGGTGTACTGGGCGGTCGTCGCAATTGCACTCTGCTTTCCGCTGTAATTATATCGCGTCCGTCCCTACTAACTGTCTAAGCGTCTCTACCTTCTCCCGATAACTATCGTGGCTCGCGCCCCTGCGCGCCCCCTACTTATACTCTCTCTCTCTCTCTTTCCAGCGTTGACACCTGTAACATCTAGAAAAGGTTAGTACATGTTCTATGTGTGTGTGTGGGAGAGAGCATGAGGCAGGGTATGTGAAATTACCCGTCACACACCCCTCCCCCAGACGCTGCTAGCCGGAGGCGTGTCAGCTCGACATCTACCGCTCTCTCTCGACAAAAAAGTATTAGTAAGTCAAAATTCGACATAATATAATAGTGCAATAGATAAAAATAAAAAAAAATTAAAAAAATGTGTATAGTATTAGTCAATTGACTGTAACGAAAAGGTATTATAAATAAAACGCAGAAGGTATCCTTTTCTCTCTTTTTATTATAGGGGCGGGAGGATTTCCATGGCGATTCGCATATCCTCCTCGCCTTTCATTCGCGTTTTACCGGCGCGGCACGAAATCGGGGTGGTTGCTCCGGTTTGGGCACTCGCGGCCACGGTTGACCCATCTCAAGCCACACTGGTGGCAGAACCGCGGTCTATCCCGTCGTACTGGCGGTGTTACGGCCCCCACTGTTCGGCTTTGGGCCACCACCTGGTCCAGTTGTCGCTGGAGGTCTTCGGCCTCCCGGCACGTTCTTTCTTGGAAGGTGGCGATCCTTGTTCGCGCTTCCTCCACCTCCCGTTCTAGGCGCTGCCTCTGTCGCTCTCTATCCTGGACACACTGGTCCGCCGCGGCGAAAGCTGCTCTAGTGTCGGCGACTTTGGTTGCGAAACTCGCTCCAAGACGGCGACCTTCTTCTCCTTGGCGCTCTACGAACGCCTCGTAGTCGTCACATGCCGCGAGGTGTCGTCAAATGCCTTCGAGGTATTCCCGCCTCGAGGAGAGTAGTCCTTGTCGGACCCGTTCCCATTCTCCTAGGGTTGTGGAGGGAGTCGCCTCTATCTCGTCCGCCGTCCTTTCCTCTGCGGCTGTCGCTTGCTGTGGCCGACTCGTGGCGACCTCTATGACCGTGAGGGCATCCTCCCCGTCCTCGCTCTCTGATCCGTTGGACTCCGTGTCAGGGGTCTGTGATCCTTGACCTATGGCGGCTAACGCAGGGTGTCTGTCGAGGGCGGGCTGGTCCCTGGAGTCCACTCCCGCTTCTAGGGGTATCTCCTCGAGAGTGAGCCCTTCGGAGGAGCCCCCAGGTGTGACGGGTTGGCTCGGGCCTGTCAGCCTCACTATCAAGTGAACGGCGAACGTCGCATTTTCCCCTTCCAATCCTTGGGCTGGATTCATCTTCTTTCTAGGAGGGGAAATAGACGTTTAGATAGGGATTCTCAGGTGCCCAAGGCGTGTTTATAATATATAATAAATAAAACGATTATGTATAAATAATGTATAGAAGGTAAGTCGAAATTTTAATTTTGTATTTTCACCGTTCTGGATCGGGTGCGTCGAGGAGAAGCGTCACAAGTAGGCTCAAAGGATTTTGTGGACCCCTTTGGTCTCCCTCGACCTCTCTTGGGATTGATCTCCACCGGCGCTGCGTCGCGATCAACGCTTACTTCGCGTACGGTGGTCGGTTGCGCCACTATTTTATTACTAACCATCCCTGCCTTACGTTGAACAACTAGACTCGTTTGACGCAGCCTACCACGCTTTTTCTCTACTATTCTAGGCGTATTGTTCGCTCGCGACTCGTCTGGCTGAAGCTCGAGGTTGCTTGGTCCCTCGCTGTCCTTCGAAGTATCTTCTACTGCTTCGTCCTCGGAGTCGGAAGGTATGGTGTCGTCGTCATAGTATGGCCTCAAATCTTTCACGAAGATTTGGTCCACCTTATTTCCGTTTTTGTCAGCTAACTGGTAGGTATTATGCCCTTGTTTCTCAGAAATGACGTAGGGCCCAGTATACCTGGGGACCCATTTAGCAGTAATTCCTTGTGGCGCACACGAAAGAATGCGAATACGCCGCAATACTTTCTGGCCTACAGCGTATTGCACATCTCGCCGCTTGCGATTATAATATCTAGCCTGGCGTTCTTGCGCTTTCGCTGAATTTTTCGCTGCTAAATCTCGCACTTCCTGAAGTTTATTCATGCGCTCACTCCAATTCTCTAACGCAGCTGCCTCTGCTTCCTGCGCTGCGGCGAGTTCCTCTTGCCGTCGTAGCGTACTTGGAGGCACGGGGTTGCGTCCGAAATTCAGAAAAGCAGGTGACAATTCCGTAGACTCTTGCACAGCCGTATTATAGGCAAACACTAGCTCGGGAATGTGTAGATCCCAAGTACTATGGTTCGACTCTATATATGACGTGATCATGGTCTTGAAGGTGCGGTTTACTCGCTCTACGAGATTTGCTTGCGCATGATATGGTGGTATTGTCGTGTGGACCACTCCATGTTCTTCTAAGAATCGGTCCACTATCTTGTTTTTAAATTCCGTTCCATTATCAGAGTGGAACGTCTCCGGCACTCAGAAGCGTAGGAAGATTTTTTCTCCGAGTTCCCTCTTAATCGTTTTCGCATTTGCTTTGCGAATGGGGATACACTCCACCCAGCGCGTGAAAAGGTCCATGAACACTAGCAGATATTCATGACCGCGCGGTATACGAGAGTTGGAGCCCATAATATCTCCGGCTACTACTTCCCACGGCCTTGTTACGATACGCCGGCCCATAAGTCCAGCGGGTGCTAACTGAACAGCTTTGCATTGCTGGCACACTGCGCAGCAACGCACGTAATTTGCTATATCCTTGTAAATTGACGGCCAATAATACAGCAATGCGATACGCTCATATATTTTGGCGCGTCCCAGGTGTCCAGCTGCCGGCTCGTCATGTCCTTCATGTAGGGCTTGCATCCGCTTTTCTTTGGGGAGGACTAGCTTCCAAGCATCCTGGTCCTCTAAGAGATCTTCGATCGAAGGATCAGATCGATAATAGTATAGTCTGTTGCCAACTATTTTCCAATATGGATGCTCAGTAGGACTGTCGCGGACTTTCGCTTTCATTGCCAGATACCAGGAATCACTAGTATCCTCGTCCGGGCAACTGACTGACGAAACTGTTACCTCAGACTCATCCTCGTACATGCGTGATAATGCGTCTGGCACCCAGTTGTCGATGCCTTTCCTATACTCAACCTTGAAGTCATAGGCAAGCATTTCGAGAGCCCAGCGTGCCAAGCGTCCTGTGGGGTTCTGAATACCTCGTAACCATTTCAGACTTAGATGGTCTGTAATGACCTTGAAGTGATAACCTTCTACATAAGATCGGAACTTCCTTATGGCCCACAGCACTGCTAGACATTCTCGCTCGGTTGGTGAGTAGTTCCTCTCAGCTGATGTCAACGTGCGGCTAGCAAAGCATAACACGTGTTCCGCCCCATCAATAATTTGTGTGAGTACCGCGCCCAAACCCGTGGAGCTGGCATCAGTTTGTATGACGAACTGATGGTCGAACGATGGACTATGCAACACAGGAGCAGATGCGATAAGCGCTTTAATCTGTTCAAACGCCATCTGCTGCTCATCACCCCATACATACTTGACATTTGATCTAGTCAGATGGGTAAGCGGGTCCACAATCGTGGCGAACTCATTCAGAAATTTCCGATACCACGACGCCATTCCTAGGAACCGTCGAAGCTGTTTGAGATTTTTCGGAGCTGGATACTCCAAAATCGGGGCGATCTTGTCTGGATCCGGCCGGAATCCCTCTCGATTCACAAGAACCCCCAGAAATCTAACTTTGCTGCGGCAAAACTCGCTTTTATCAAAATTGATGGTGAGGCCCGCATCAATAATTCTGCGGAGAACATACTCAAGCCATATCAAGTGCTCTTCAAAAGTTTCTGTCGCTATAATCATATCATCCATATATGAATATGCGTGTGGCTCCAGCTCGGGACCGATAATTTTGTCGCTCAATTCTTGGAACGTTGCGGGCCCGCCAGATACGCCATACGGGAGAGAACAAAACTCGAATAGGCCTTGGCCGGGCACTGTAAACGCCGTCAAGTGTCGTGATCCTTCCTCTAACGGTACTTGATGATATGCACTGCTTAGGTCAATGCTGAAAATATAGCGTGCTTTCTGTAGCTTTCGCAGGATAGAATCCATGTAAGGAAGCGGATACGCAGGCACCTTGGTGACCCCGTTCAACTTCCTATAGTCGACGCAAAAGCGATAAGAGCCGTTTGACTTACGAACCATTACCACTGGGCTTGACCATTCGCTATGGGATCTACGAATGACCCCTGCTTCCAGCATCTGGCGCACTTGTGAATGCATTTCTTCTTCAAGTTTCTTGGAGACGGGATAGTATCTTTGCCTAATAGGTCGCGCAGAACCAACATCAATCTTATGTTGCATTAGATTGGTGCGACCTAAGGGCACTTTGCCCTTTGGCAATACTCGATCCAACATCTCTTGCAATTGAGAGCGCTGCGTATCAGAAATGTCGGCAAGTCCAATAGAGGAGATCGGAATTCGCTCATCTACTCCAATTGCCGCTACCTCAAGAGGGAGAAGTTCCTCAATCCCTTCTACCTTTATTTTATTTTCCCGAGGTAGGATGTGTGCGTTTAACGCTCGCTTAAAATCCACGCCGAGAAGACATCCTTCTGGTAACTCGGGTAGAATAACGACCTCTAAATGGCGTAGTACCTCACCTATATCGAATGGTAAATCGACATATCCGATCACAGGTGAGATCTGTCCATTAGCCATCCGTACGCATGGTCCTTTACTAGGTGCAATCTTTTTATTGCACGCTGCAGCAATCTGTAGGCCAAGTGGTCCAATACATGTTCGTGCAGCACTTCCATCATGCAGTGCGCGCACTCGGAATCCACCAATCCCCACTTGCATCCACCATCGAGAGTAGTCTCTCTCGATGTAAGGAGCTGATTCCTCAGAAGCGCCATTCGTATCGTGAGCTACTATAGGTTCCGCCGCCGTCGCGATCGGTGGGAGAACTGGCTCAGCTTGCGCTTGTGCTTCGCTGGTCTCATTGGAGTGAGTCGGTGAGGTCCTTAAGTTGGCTGCAGGTGTGGTATGGACCTGATCTACGCACCCCCTGCTCTTTTCCCGCACACTCAGGACACGTCCTTGTAGTGTATCCTGGCCAGCTACAGCCCCAGCATACAAGATGGGAACGTGGCCCAGGAGTTTTTCCCTTATTCTTGTCACTGGCCGGCTGGTGTGCGGAACTTCTTCGCTTTGGACTGTTGCCTCTTTTATAATACGGCCCTTTATATCTTTGAGGAACCGATTTTTGCGCCGCTGCTTCCTCTGCAGTTGGCGATGGAGCTTTCATGGGGCCAGTCAGAGTCAGCTGTTTCAGCTTCTCATTGAGCAACTTCTCGATTAAAGCCGACATCTCTTGAGGCGAACTTTGCGATATCGCTGCCAGACTGGGAGCGTTACGCTTCGCACTCAATTTCTCCTCGACCAGCTTATCTACCTTATGAGACAAGTCTGTAGGCGAACCTTCCGCAATAGCAGCCAGACTCATTTTATAATAATTCGTCGGTGCGCGTGGCCCTTTATATGCCAATTCCGGCAACAAGCATTTATCCGCAGGAGGTGGCTCTTTCCAACTATGCCGTATCTCCACGACAGCTTCTGCCTGCCGCGCCAACCGAATCAAAGTGTCAAGATCCGTGGTCTGCTCCTTACTCACAATCGCCTGCAACTCTGGTGACATATTTTGATAAATTAGTTGCAGTTTCCTTTCTTCATTCCAAGGCACTTCAAATTTATCAATGTAAGATAGGAGAGAGAATATATAATCGGTGACTGGTTCTGCGAATTCTTGAGTGCGCGCCGTTGCTTCTGTCACTAACCGCTGCTGGTAACGGCTATCCACGCCGTAACAGCGTCGTGCTGCCTCGCAAAAATCTTGCCATGTATGCCAATTTCTCCGGGATTGGCGACACCATTGGAGAGCTGCTCCCTTCCGCAACTCCGTCATGGCATTTAGGAGGTCCTCGTCCTCTATGCGGGCCAGTGTCAGGATACTGAGACATTCCCCTCCCCCCAGACTCTTGCCGGGTTGGGAGAGTCTGATCGTGCTGGTGAGCCATCGCTGGTCCTCCCTCTCTGGTCTGTTGCAGCATTGAGGTAAAACTTGGGGTGTTAGCGTTAAGTCGCGATCCCCCGCTTCTTGCAGCTCCTCCTGCTTGTGCCCTTGGGTAATAATTCGACTGGTAATCATCGTCATAACGTAGGTCGAATGTGTCCCGAAATGCGACACTCCTGTTGTTTTTGGGCCTTGCTCCTTGCCCTTGATGCGTATTTGCTGCTTCGTTGCTTTGCAAGGTTTCAAAACGCAACCTTGTGCTCGTAATTAGTTCAGCAACATTTTCTTGCAACTCTTTCACTTGGTTACTGTATTCTTGAACAACTACTGACGTGGTTGCCATTTCGAGTGCCACGGCTCTTGGAACGGGGTATGACGTGCCGTTCGATAACGTCACCAGTACCATATTTGACTCTTGCACGTTCGCAGTTTGTCTTGTACCCGTTGAATATACTGTATTCGGGTTACTCATTTCCCCTAAGCCGGTTGCTGTAGCAGTTGTCGTTGTAGTTGTAGTACTTGTTACTGCTATCATACTTGGCGGCACCGCAGTACTAATCTGTTGGCCTCCCCAGAATGCTAGTGGCATTGGTGGCGGTGGTGGTGGTGGAATGAGTGCTTGAACAGGCGTTGATACACAGGTGCTGTGGTTTCGTCAGCTGGTGGCGTATGGTTCGGCGTCGTCGTAACTACCGTCGCTGCCGCCGTTGCTCCTGCATTATTTTGTACCACACCAGTGTTACCGAGTCCATTTCCTTGGCATGTCGTCAAAGACATGTTCAAAGAACTCATTTGGGTGGAGCTGGTTGCCATGGGAGCGAAGTCATTTGATAAATCCGTTTCTACTCGGTGACTTGCCCAATATTGCTGCCTATGTAGAATTTCGGCTTGTGTCTCATTACTGAACTTCGCATCCTGTAATACTTCGTCGAGCTTCTCTTCTCGACGAGTTTTCAGCTCTTCTGTAACTATGCTGTCTAAGCTATCAACGAAGTCGCCTGCTGTGTAGTCGCCCCGCAAGCGTCTATATAATCTATCGCTTTTCGCAAATTGTGTGCCATCGCTTTTTAATTCTAGCCTATTTAAAAAAATATCTAATCTTTGTCCCTCTAAACGTAAAATCCACGCTTGGATCTCGGTTCCTACCGTTTCATCGAAGGTGAGGTCGTATTGATTCGCCATTTTCTTGTGTTTTTATCTATTTTATTTCAAGAAACCCAATATTTTTAAATTTAACTACGTTGTAATTTCCAGTACAAGTTATTAATTCGAATATTTAATAATATTTGTTGTACCCGTAATGGTTTCAACAGATCGTGTTCATCGCACACACTAGGTGTTTCTTTCAGCGAATTATTTTGCGCAAATCACTTCTCTAGTAAATATTATTTAGTAATTATTAATAATAAATATTTATTTAAATATAATAATCAATAACGCTGAAAGAATACTAAATTAATCTACCTCAATTCGAATTAAGTATCTTGTGTAGTTTGTAGTAAATAAAGAATTTTAATTATATTTTTCCCTTAACATCGCGAAAAACGAATGTAATATTTCCTGCTAAAAAAAATAAAAAAACAAAGAAAAATTTTCCGATGATTAAATAATTTAATAATTATTCAATTAATTGATTAAACAATAATACTATTTTCCCAAAATAACCAAATAATAATAATGATCCTTAATTAAAATAACAATGATTGTTTATGAAACAACGATTATGCCAAAGATACGAAGTCAGTAAGCAATCAACTATTTAGTTAATTAAGTAGTCCATTAACTCTCAATTTTATTTATCAAAAAAAAATTTAACGACAATTACCATCATTAATTAAGTTAATAAACCATTGTTTATATAAAAAAAAATCACAATAATATTTTTAATCAATTAATTAAGCGATACGCATACTATGGCCACGCAATTATTCGGCGGTTTAGTCGCAGTTCAATTACATATACTACTCTGCAACTACACAGACTCGCACCTATACAACTATCTATATTCTATACAGTACAGTCATTGTATATACGCTCAATATCGACACTACGTATGTATAATTTTAAGTACACACTGTTATAATATAAGCGCACGCGCTACCCGCTTCTATTTTTCCCGTAAATCGAATATACGGTTTTAACTAAGCTAATTAATAAACGAGCAAGTCAATTAGCTATTAAACGAGCAAGTGGTTAAAAGTGTTATTTTATTTACCAAATTATTTATTTAACCATAATTTAATTTTGTCAACAAGTGATTAATTTTCTAAACAAACTGTTTAATTCGAAAAGCCGAATATAAATGTAACTATATTTCCAACACAATACTGAGTAATACTACTACTCAAATTCCGAAATAAAATTTTCAATATTTATTTTATTCTTACACACTTTAAATATTAGGAAATTTTCAGCAATAAGATTACATTTATTTACGTCACGAAATAAGTGTTTGTATTATTACCGTTAATTAAGAAAAATTTTTTTTAATCATTATATTTTATTTCTAATAATTGTTATAAAAACTCTTTGACAAACACATTTGTCCACTTGCGAGACACGCTTTTACACTAAATTATATTCGCATATGTTCCCTTACCTATAAAAATCTATCTAGCAACAAGTTATTTTCTCCTCGTATGTTAAACACGTTGACCACATAAATCGAGCAGCCGTTCGAATTCACGAAACTGCCGAAATATTATTTAATTCCGGCCTGACCCGTACTCAGAATTTTCCAGGGTTCGCCGCGGTTTGTTTACCTTTTGCGCGTGAGTGCTCGCATTCCAGAGGCAATATACTCTCCGCGCAAAGTCTGTATATACGGCTGACTCGAATATTTTTCGACGCGCGCGTTCACAATATACGCCACGCGAACCGCACTATACACTTTATCGCTAGTTTTTCATTTAATCCCCACAACTCTGTGAGTTTTTCCGGAGGGCGCCAATTATATGTAACGGGGTTTTAATCGGTAAAACCCGCGGTACATACCAATATCAATGGTGAGAGCATGAACGAGTGGGGAAAAGGGAAAAAGCCAGAAACAACACAGAAGCTATAAAAAATATACATATATTCAAATAAGGGAAAGGGAAACAATCACGCACTTCACACGGAGTGTGCGTCCTCGCAGGCGTGTCGCGAAATAGAGAGAGAGAAAGAATATCCCGGGAGGAGAGAGAGATATAACCGCTGACTCACTTTAATCCGGGCGCTAGACAGCGATCGCCGCACGATTATTATCCCCAGACAATCCCTGGAGACAGCGGTGGCCGGCTCGAAGGTGTACTGGGCGGTCGTCGCAATTGCACTCCGCTTTCCGCTGTAATTATATCGCGTCCGTCCCTACTAACTGTCTAAGCGTCTCTACCTTCTCCCGATAACTATTGTGGCTCGCGCCCCTGCGCGCCCCCTACTTATACTCTCTCTCTCTCTTTCCAGCGTTGACACCTGTAACATCTAGAAAAGGTTAGTACATGTTCTATGTGTATGTGTGGGAGAGAGCATGTGGCAGGGTATGTGAAATTACCCGTCACAAATGGTTTAGGTAAAATTGCAAAAGATTACTTCAAGTAGTTTAAAAGAAAATGGAGTCAATGAAACTTTCAAATTACCCATACACAAATATTTGTTTATTTGAAAGTAACACATAATATACTCATATTTTATCGAGATCTAAAGTCAACGCTGGCCCAGAAGGGTCATTTTAATGAAATTATAAAACTATAATTAATCAAATGTTTGCAAGCTCAGGTTTATAATTATATTAAAAAGACTCTTTTCACCGAGCGTTGACTTGATATCTGAATAAAATATGAGAATACTATAAGATTTTTTGGAAGGAATTTTATTTTTATTTATTTTAAGTGAATTTTTATAATCAAATAGGGCTACGTAATGGTTTAGGTAAAATTGCAAAAGATTACTTCAAGTAGTTTAAAAGAAAATGGAGTCAATGAAACTTTCAAGTTACTTATACACAAACATTTATTTATTTGAAAGTAACACATAACTTTCTAAAAAGTAAAATCTTGGCAAGTATATGTTTCGTTATTACCCACAATATAAATTAAACGAAATACGCTACAATTAAAATAGTAAACATAAGATAATATTCTATTTTTAAATATTTCTATATTTTCGAGAACAGTTAGAATAAATTTCCAGTCTGTGGAAAAGTTGTGAAATCTATAAAAAATACTTTTCTAAAAAGTAAAATCTTGGCAAGTATAAGTTTCATTATTACCCGCAATATAAGTTAAAAGAAATATGTTATTACCAAAATAAGACGTTCAATTATGAATTTCATGAATACGCTACAATTAAAATAGTAAACTTAAACTAATATTCTATTTAAAAAATAATATATAGTATAAAATATTTCCATTTTTTACTAATTCTGATAATCTCAAATGAACGCTAAAGAAATTAATGAAATCGATTAATAAATTGGCAAGTATTGTATTTTTATTTTTAAATCAATTTCCTTATTTTATTAATTAGTATGAAGTATCTATAAAAAATACCTTTCCAAAAAGTAAAATCTTGGCAAGTATAAGTTTCATTATTACTCGCAATATAAATTAATAGAAGTATGTTATTACCAACATAAGTCGATCAATTATGAATTTTATTCATAAACTCGAATTAAAATAGTAAAATTAAACTAATATTATATTTAAAAAATAATATAGTATAAAATATTTCCATTTTTTACTAATTCTTATAATCTCAAATGAACGCTAAAGAAATTAATGAAATCGATTAATATATTGGCAAATATTGTATTTTTATTTATATATCAATTTCCTTCTTTTATTAATTTGTATGAAGTATACAAACTATTTAAAAAATATTATAGTTTAAAATATTTCTATTTTTACTAATTCAGATAATCTGAAATAAACGCTAAAGAAATTAATTTAATCGATTAATAAATTGGCAAGTATTATATTTTTATTTGTAAATCAATGTCATTTTTTTATGAATTAGTATGAAGTATACAAATTAATAATACCTTTCAAATTTAATATTGTAAGACATTAAATTTGACATGAATATATGTTGATAAGAAATAGGTAAAACAGTCGAACCTCAAACACTGATCTATAATACTCTCGCTACATTACTTTCGCGTTACACATATGGCAATTCATTTCTATTATAGGTAAGCTAACTGATACTTTTTGAAATCAAGCCAATATAATATTACAGACAAACAGTTTATACCTTATCTAGGGCCCTGACTTGCTGCCGTCGTTAATTGCTACGAACCTTAGGTAACTCGGGCATTGTTTGAGGTTATTTTTCCCAAACTCGAGCAATGTTCCAGGTTTAACTGTAGTTCAATATAAAATATAGTGCATTGACGGTCTCTTTAATTTCGACATATAACTATAAACATACTTGACGGACCCGTCGTCTCGCAGTCTATAGGTGGACTACCTACCTTGTTTATGATCAATTTTTGATCATAAACATCCAACGTGTATTACTCAATATTTTTATATTTCATTTATTTTATTCTTTTATAATAAAACATTACATATTTTTGTACCCTTTAAAAAACTTATAATTGAACGTCTTATTTTGGTAATAACATATTTCTTTTAATTTATATTGTGGGTAATAATGAAACTCATACTTGCCAAGATTTCACTTTTTAGAAAGTATTTTTTATAGAAATTCAATAAACGAACAATTTTGATGAAAGAACAAGACAAAAATGTCTATAGTCTTTGAACTAATATTTTAAATGTATTATTTAGTTTCTTTAATAAATTAAAGATCTTAACAAAATATTAGAACAAAAACGTTATTAAATAAGGTAATGAAAAAATTTCAATATATTATATTATTATATGAATAAAGTGGTTAAAAACTAATAAAGTAATAGTAATTCTTTTTGTAATTAATTAATCATACGTTTACTAATTGAAATTTTTAATATAGTCCAGAAGTATATTATAATAAAATATAATAAATTTGTCATATCTTTTTTATCTACTACACGTACACTAGGGTGGTTCAAAATTCCGAAAAGTTTTCAAATATCAAAATTAAGTCTCTAAAAATTTGGTATTTGTCAAAAAAATATGTTTTCTGCAAGCTGGGTGCTTAACATTAACATTTAAAGGTAGCTACCTCGAATTTAATATGTTTAAAGAGCACTTATGCAGTTTTCCGTAAAATCGCGAATAAAATAACTAAAACTTAATTAATCATGCTAAAGAAAGTTTTGGCTATTGATTATACTTCTAGAGTTAAAAATCAATTGCGTCCTAACCGACAAAAATGTTGTCTTCGAGATAACAGTCGTATAAGTCAAAATTTTGACTTAAAACCCGTTATATTTGGACATTTTTAATAATCTCAATCTTTGATGATTGTTCAAAAAATAAAATTATTTTGAATCTTTGTTCCAAATAGTATCAACAGAAAAATTGGCACATAATAGATATCAAAATATGGAAGTTATAGCAGTCTCTGTAATTCATCGCTTTACTAACATTTTAAATGGGATCGCTTAAAGTTTGATGTAATTTACTTCAGGTAATATACGTCATTGAGACTTGTATGCAATTGTTTATGAAAGCTGATATGAAGACCTTTAATTTGCGTTGTCGTTGCATTTCTAAGGATATTAAAAAAAGATGGTCAAAAGTTATGCTTAATTGAAAATTATAGAAAAAATTAAGTGGTAAATGGGAGACTGCAAATACGAGCCGAACTTTCTTCAATATTTGGCAATCTCCCATTTACCGCCTAATTTTTTTTATAAATTTCAATTGAGCATAACTTCGTATCGTAATGTCCTTAGACGTACTGCTCCATCGCAAATTAAAGGTTTTTATGTCCGATTTCACACAAAATTTCATACAAGTACCTATGATGTATATTACCTGAAGTAAATTACGTCAAACTTTAAGAGATCCCAGTTAAAATGTTAGTAAAGCGACGCATTATAGATACTGCTATAACTTTCATATTTTGATGTCCCATCGTGTGTCAATTTTTCTGTTGATACTATTTGAAACAAAGACTCAAAATAATTTTGATTTTTGAACTATCATCATACATTAAGGTTATTAAAAATGTCCGAACATCGCCGGTATTAAGTCAAAATATTGACTTATACGACGGCTATCTCGAAGGCAACATTTTTTTCCGGTTAGAATGCAACTGATTTTCAATTCTAGTAGTATAATTAACTGCAAAAACTTTTTTTAGCATGAATAATTAAGTTTTAGTTATTTTATTCGCGATTATAAGGAAAAATGGCATAAGTGCTCTTTAGACAAACATTTATTCGAGGTAGCTGCCTTTAAGGGGTAACACCACTCTAGGTACACCTATTTTTGACGAATTCTAGTGCTTAAATAATAAGCGAAATTAAAAAATCGTTTAAAGAACATTATTGTACTATTAATTGTCACGTACGCTAGCTTGCGTCCGTGCTGCCGGACACAGGTATCCTGTGTCCAGCGGATAGGCTCGCATGCGATGCTGACGCTGCATTCTCGTCTTCGCGCACCGACTTCGCGGTGCACTGCGAGCAGATCTTTCCCCAGTTCGGCCTGAGCTGAGGAGCGACACACACCTCTCTCTAATACATTAATAAACACACTTTTCCCTCGAACTCCTTGCCTCGTAATCTTTCTCGCACCTACCACTCCAACCACCGAAGAACCACGGAGCTTAATTGCGCCCGTGCAAATAACGCGAAGTTCGTCGACACTCACACACCCACGTACGGCAACTACCCCGTCCGTAACAACTTGGCATCCCTTGTGGTTTCGCGCGTGTGGCACACGAGTTGTTTTGAGGAAGTTCAAAAAATACCTGAAGAGCAAGAAACGACAAGCAGTCTTTCGAGCAGCCCTTTCGTCCGAAACGTTCGACCAGGGACGAGAAGGACGTGCAGGACTCTCTTCATCCAGGAGCATAGGCGAGAAGGACGTGCGGTGGCAGCCTTGACTGAGACGTGTATAGACGGGAAGGACGAACGGACCTACGTTTGCTCAATTACGACGAATATGTTCGGCCCGATTTTTGTCAAGTTACTAGGAGTGATGCTCGTGAAAGTACTTGTAAATTAATTAGAATTTTTGTCCTCCGTGGGTATATCGCGTCCGGAAATTTATGCACACACTTTTAATATCGCCAGTGTTGAGGCAATACTCATCGTTGAAATTTAATTACCGTTAATCAGAATCATTATTGAATTATCCGCGAGGCATTTGAGTTGAGAGCAATATGTCGCTGACTAACCTTTTTAGCACCAAAAGTGGAAAGGATAAACGTCAATCTGGCTCATCCAGCAAAAATGCGAGCGTGTCTAGTTTGAATAGCGATATGGAATTAGTAGAGGTCACAAACCCCGAGATGCAAGCTCTTTTTGCACGGCTGATGCCACGGGAGCGGGCTTTAATTGTAGGAGGGTGGCCGCAGCATAGGTAAAGTGCGCCGGCGGACATGCAGTCGGTTAGTACGCAGGAGGCAGGAGCGGCTGCCGCCGGTCTAAGTAATGCCCTTGATGCTCCCAATACCTCTGGTACGCTCAAAAAGACCAACGTGCAAACGTCTACGCAAACACCTGTAGATACGTTTGCCCGGGATCTCGATAGGGCTAAAGCGCAGGGATTTTCTCTCAATCCCGAGAAAAAGATAAATAACGCGATTGACGACATCGATATACGCGTCGCCGAGAGCATCTCGCACATACAGCCGGCTACATCCGCGCGTTCCACGCAGATAACGCCTACCCCTTTTATTGACATGTTAGAAAGGGATCGTAATTTAAAGTATGACAGGGGTATAAATTCGCGTAACGAACGGGTCCTTAACACAACGGA
The DNA here is from genome assembly GCA_949152435.1 of Gastracanthus pulcherrimus. Classification (NCBI taxonomy): domain Eukaryota; kingdom Metazoa; phylum Arthropoda; class Insecta; order Hymenoptera; family Pteromalidae; genus Gastracanthus; species Gastracanthus pulcherrimus. The sequence continues at coordinate 53,834,651 of OX424572.1, forward strand.
CCTCGAACCGACACGACTCGCGAACAAGACGGCAGCCACGCAGACTAGCTGCTGGCCCACACAGCGCATCGCCGCGCCCCAAATTGCACTAGCGAGTACTCAAATTACACCCGCGGCTTCACATCCTATACGTGTCACGTGGGACAACAATGTTACACAATATACATGCCTCCCCCAGCACTCCCCCGTATCGAGTAGTGTGGCACAGGAAGCTAATGCGTATTCGCTAGGACGCCGGGATTTTTCGAATGTGGAAATGTCTGTACCTACTCGGAATCTAACAATATCAGATAGCAATAATGCAATGTGTGCGCGTCGAAATAATTTAACATTTTCGCAGGCGCTAAATTTAATCCCGCAATTTGACGGTAATCCCGACAAACTAAATCTTTTTTGTATAGCAGCACGTCAGGTTAGGGAAATGTTTGGCTCGCAGCAGGAGAAATGTTTGTTGTTAGCGATTGTGAGTAAATTGATTGGAAGGGCAGCTGATGGCTACGCGGCGCGCGTGATGAATTATGACTCAGTGGAAACGTTGCTCGCGGAATTTGTGTTGCAATATAGCAATGTGGGTTTGGCGGATGATATTTTAATGCAAATGAAAAATGATAAACCAGCGGTCGGGCGAGAAAGCTGGTGACTATGGCTTGAGGGTACAGAAGTTGCTAAACCAGCTCATTACGATTTTTGGTTCGGCACCAGACCTGGTGGACAGCGATAGGGAATCACGAAAACGAGGGGCTTGCGTCGACGCGTTGCAATACTTCATGTTCGGATTAACACACCCGTTAGATCATCAAGTGCGCAGCGAGCACCCGAAGAACTTGAACGAGGCGATAAGAGTTGCTATCAACTTTGAGTGCAAGCAGAGCGTTCGGCTGGCATGCAACTACATAGCAACGCAGTCCCCTTCTATGAGCGCACAAATTAATTATACGGCTTCACAACCATTGCCAACACAACAGGTCCCGCAGACCTCAAATGTGGAAGAACAAATCTTAACGCAGACGAGGGTAAACAATGTACTTGCGGCTGTTACTGCATGTGACAATTGTGGGTTAACAACACACGTAGAAGATAGATGCAAAAAGAAGCTCTATGAAACCATGAGATGTGAATATTGCCGCAAGCCGGGACACACACATAAGGAATGTTTCAAGTTAGAAGCAGACATAAAAACCGGGCGAGTCAGAGCCGGAGGCGGGAATAACCGGCAATTTAACAACAATAAAGGTCGTATAATAATTATAATAATGGCCATTTTAATAACAACTATAATAATAGTAATCACCATGACAATAATCGGGACAATAATTACCGAACCGATAGGAATGATCAGAACGATAATCAGGGCGAAGATCGTCATCAAGGTGCAGGCGGCAATTATGACTATTTTGACAGGAATCGTGATACAAGGCAGGATAATGTCGCCATAGCGCGGGCAGAGAATGAGAGGAATAACAAGCCTTTAAAGTCGTAGATCGCTCGGCGCAGTCCTCAGGCGTCGAGCGGCCCAGCTCGCCAAAACAAAGCGAGCCGGAGCCCTCGCGGGTAGTTTCGGTTAGGTTTGCTGGAGCGGGGCGCAAACCACCCATCGTAATTCTAAAAAGCGATGACTTAATTAATAAGGCAGCCAACTTTCACGTAGACACGGGAACAGATGTGTCAGTTATCAAGTGCAGCGCCATCAGCGCGAATAAACGGATAAATAAAAGTGAAATTCTTGCACTCATGGGAGTCACCCCCGGTACAAGCCGGACTTTGGGTAAAATAAAAATAATTGTGCATGGACTGTTATGTGAAATGCACGTTGCCCCGAAGGCTTCCCCATTGATACAGAGGGACTGATCGGATGGGACATCATAGAAAAATACAATGGGCGCATTGACGCCGCCCATAAAAGTTTAATCCTGAGTATGGTAACGATTCCTTTCTCGCAAGAAGAATACTTTGAAATTCCGGCTAAATCGCGTTGCGTTATGCAGGCAAGAGTCATTAATACGGACACGAAAGTTGGCTGGGTCCCCTTACAAGACTTGGGGCCAGATATATTATTTGGGAATTTTGTCGCCGAAAATCGCGATGGAGTTACTTATGCTGTATGCATCAATATCGGCGATGCAACAGTTAAACTACCGATACCGCAGGTAGAATTAATTGAGTGCGAGACTTCCAATGCGAAGGGCACATTTCTTGTCGGTGAGGACGACAGGAAAGAATTAGATGAGCGGGTTCAGATTATGCGCTTAATAGGTAAAGATTTGGAGGACGAGCCTATGGATATCGAACAAAAAAATAAATTACTTGAAGATAACCCTGAGTTGCGGGAAACAAGGGTAAATAAAATTATGAGGTTAGTGGACACGAATGGATGTAATGCAGAGGAGCTTCAGCATGTGCGGGAACTTGTAACCGAGTTTTCCGGTGTTTTTGGACTAGAAGGAGAGCCACTGCCGGCAACCAACTTGCTCGCACATGAGATTAAGCTGACGACGGATAAGCCTCTGCGCGCGAAACGTTTCAAATATCCGCCAGCGTTAAAGGAGCAGATAGAAATAGAAGTGCAAAAGCTGTTAAAGCAAGGCATTATTAGACCATCAAACTCACCGTATTGCAGCAATCTCTGGATTGTGCCAAAAAAATGGACGCTGACGGTAATAAAAGGTGGCGTTTAGTCACAGATTTTAGAGCCCTACACGAAATTACTGTAGGCAGCTGTTGGCCACTCCCGTTCACGAGCGATATAATTGAGCAACTTGCGCTCACTGAAATAATTACTGTCATCGATCTGAAACAGGGTTTCCACCAGATACCCATTCACCGCAACTCTGCTCCCTGACTGACCGACCAACATTTAGAATTCTCACGGATGAGTATGGGTTTAAAGGAAGCGACGAGCATGTTCGCAAGGTGCATGTCGTTAGCAATGGCCGGGATGCAGGGGGAAGAAGTTGCAATTTACTTGGACGATTTTATGATCTTTGCAAAGACTCTTGAAGAGCATGCCTTGCGATTCAGAAGAGTTGCAAAAAGATTGATAAAAGCAAACTTGACGATAGAGCCCAAAAAGTGTCAGTTTTTGAAACGCGAGGCCTCTGTCCTCGGACACATAGTAGGGGGAGGTAAAATACGCACAGATCCCAAGAAACTCGAAGCGGTGGAAAAATACCCGGAGCCAACGAATGCCAAGAAAGTCAGGCAGTGACTTGGTTTCGTGGGATACTATAGAAAATTCATACCCAAGTTTGCTGACATAGCCTTGCCTTTGTCCAAGCTGATGCGCAAAGGAGTCAAATTCGAATGGGGAGATGAACAACGGTCGGCTTTCGAGAAAATGAAACGGATACTTTGCAGCGAACCCGTCTTAGCCGCACCTAACCTATCTGAACCGTTTATTCTCACGATCGACTCTTCAGATTTTGCGTTGGGAGCGGTACTATCACAGGGGACCATTGGGTCAGACACCGCATGTGCCTACGCATCAAGACCACTGAAAGGTAGCGAGTTACGATATATCACGTATGATAAGGAGTTGCTTGAGGTCGTATTTGGCAAGGAACAATTCAGGCACTACCTCTATGGCCGAAAGTTCACAGTGGTCACAGATCATTTGGCCCTAAAGCACTTTCATACGTCCAAAAAACCAGACTTCAGGTTCAATAGGCTGAAAGCGGCTCTGCGCGGCTACGAGTTCGACGTCGTATATAAAAAGGGAATAAAAAATGCTAACGCGGACGCGCTCTCGCGCAATCCAATAATGCCAGAGGGTGAGGAGGACCCCGAGCGCCCCAGAGCTGACCTTTATGAGCTTGCAGACAAGCAGGAGGAAGATGACAGCGATGCAGAGCTGGACCAGCCCCCAGCCAGAGTGTTTGTAGCGAGGGGCATAAAGAAAAAAGGGATAGATGGAGACAAAAAAATAAAAGTGTCTAAAACAGATTCGGAAAAATCCGAAGCTGTTGAAACACATAAGAAAAGGTGCTCTGGAAAACCTCCTATTTATTCCAAAGACGAGCTTCTGGTAGTGCGCAACACGGCTGACGATTTCTTCTTATGCCAAGCGAAACACGATATCCATAGAGGTGATACACGAGTAAGCATACGTTGGCTCACGCAGCAGCTGGGCGACAACGACGTATACTTTTTGGATTATGAGGACACCAGATATCTTGCTTGCGTGTTAACAAATGTGCAATTAAAAAAAATCGCAAGTGGCAAATTTCACCTGAGTGCCGAGGAAAGGTTACGTATCCAAGCCGTTTTGCAAGAATCAATCGAAGCAGAGAAAATCCAAACGGACAAGGAACCAATTGAACAAGGCTCGATCGTATTCAGGAAAAAGAGCGATAGAAAGAAAGATCAGTCATGTGCAATTTCTGATTCTGGAGAATCGTTTGGAGAAGAAGTCGTAAATGACCCTTGGTTGTCTAACAAGAGGAAAATAAAACTGAAGGTGAAGAGGAAACATAGTCGTCATCAGACTTATGATCTCAACTCTGTTGCCGATCTCGGCGATCCAATTGTCAGCAAGGCAAAGAAAAATGAGAAGTTGGCCCATTTGCTCCAAGAGAAAGGGCTGAAAAAGGGCGTAAAAATAACCAGCACACCAGCCGCGGCGTTGGCTAATCTGCTCAACCAACAGGGCGGAAATGAAAAACCAATGAAACATCAAACATTGAACAGGCCGCACCCGGAGTTTCAGTATACGCCGGAAAATGAGGAACTTCCAAATCAAAATTTACCGCCACTAGAAATTGTCGCGCTGCAGCCCGAGTCAGTGCAGCAAGCACAAGCAGGAGAGAATCCGCCAGCAGCTTAGCTAGAAGCGAATGCAATGACACCCGAGCCGGCAGATAACACGCCGCCGTGCTCGAAAGCGCAGCGAACATGCAGTGCACAGCAGTCGCCGCCGACATCGGCATTGCACGACTTAGCAGCAAAGCTACGCACTCGCTTAATCGTTGATATCGTTGAGCGCGAAGTCTTGGGTAGGAACGCAATGCAGATCAACTTATGGGAAGCGGAGGCCGAACCGGGCACTGCCCCAGATTTTGATCATATTGTACGCAAGGACTTCGGAGGTAGGAAACCTGGGGTACAGCAGGCGCAGCAGAACGCGCAGCATGAGTCACCCGTTCGAGAAGCAAAAACAGCTGTAGTCGAGCGAGAACTGTCTACAGTCAGTGGCTTCTTAAAACAAGGCGAGGAATCAATGGATTTATCCACAATTAATCTGTCAAGGCGAGATTCCCAATCAAATATTCCGTTAATAGATTTAACTGGAGATAACGGGAAAATCGAAACGACAGAGACTGGTTGAGTAAGGGGGGACACGTATGATTTCCCTGACACCGACCCATACGAGCAAGGAAGGGTGGATCATTTTACATATTCCCTCGCAATGTCGATCGGATTCAGATGAGAACCGAGGACCTAAAATCCTCTGTTTCGTCTTACAAGGGTGATCTATTAGTTTATGAAACAAGAGAGTGGTGCGCCAATCCACACGCATTATTGACAAGGGACACTAATATTCCCGCACGGCCGCCAGGAAATTGCCTCGTTTTCTCACTTATTAAATTGCTCAAATTAGATATGACGGCAGTAGAACTGCGCAATCGACTGCTGCAGTCTCCAGCCTTTCCGACGTGCGGAGACGAGGAGGAATCAAGAGAAATTTAATCTTCCACAGCAAAATACGGTAATGCGAACTGTGCATATATTTTTGCACAGGAGTTTCAGCAAAATATATGCATTAACCACCACCTGGAGACAGGAGGAGTGGACTTTTGTCATATAATTATAAACACAACAGAAAACTATATCCATCTGCATTTAGAAGGTCGGCACTATACGCCCTATGTGTGGGACGGGTCGATTTTCGATGAAAATGACACCCAAAATCCAAATCAAAAAATGGATGACAACGCGAGCAGCGCACCAGGAAGTCGAAGAAAAAAATCAAATAAAGACTCGTATCGGCCGCTGAGTAATAAGGAGAGCGAAAAGCCGCCAGCGGATGGAGGATCAGATAACAGCGCGCCGCCGCGCGACAAAGCTAGTGGATGCCGGCAGTCCGGCAAACACAAGAGTAGCTTATCTTACTTTGACGTCAGCATGGCTTGCCTGGCCGATGCACAGGCTGAAACAGAGGTGGCAAGTATGCGAGATAGGCAGATTAGAGCCCGAGCACACACGAATGCATTCGACAGATGCCTCGTCATGAATGCCAGGCCACCGCGAGAAAAACAACCTTGGGCTCTCCCCGACGGACAAACTACGCCGTCATTGGTTCGAATTAAAGTAATCAACGAGCACCCGTTTCATTATAGGGAAAACATTGTTTGTTTATTAACAACAGATGGTTTCCTTAATACTGAAATTCAGGAAGCCTTGATCGAGCGGCAGTACATAAAGGCGTCTGATATCGCAAAATCTAAATACAAGATAGGTGATATTTACGCCACGAAATGCAGAAACATAGACATAATTTGTCTTTTTGCAAAAAATTATTTAGACGAAAAACCTTTAAAATCAGTCTTAGCAGACTGCATAAAGAAACTGAAAAGGCACATGCGTGCTAATAATATCACCACTTTTGGAGGGATAAGGGATTTGGCCATTCTTACCCTGCCAGAATGGACAACTTTTGTCGATCTCTTTGATATAATATTTGAAGGATCATTAATGATAGCAGTGTTATATCTGAATAATCTACCAATTCCCCCAGTAGAGGACCGATATAAGCTGCTCAAAGAGTACCACGAGGCGGCCATGGGAGCACACAGAGGTATAAATAAAACGTATAGCAAAATTGCGGCAGACTACTACTGGCGCAATATGCGCCCTGACGTGCGACAATTTGTTTTGGGTTGTGTTGAATGCCAAACAAACAAACTTGTGCGCATTAAAACAAGGCTTCCTCTTGCTATTACGGACACGCCATCTAGGCCCTTTCAGAAGCTCAGCATGGATTTTTATGGCCCCTTCAAGACTCACCTGAAGGCCATAAATATATACTTAGCATTCAGGATTGCCTGACAAAATTCTGCGTCCTTGTGCCAGTAAAAAATGCAACGGCATTGGAAGTTGTTCGAGCCTTCACGGAGAAGGTCATATGCTATTTTGGCCCACCGGCAGCTCTGCTATCGGACCAAGGTACGCACTTTTTAAACAAAATGCTGAAGGGTTTCGCAGACATCTTCAGAATTGATAAGTATTGCACAACAGCTTATCACCCTCAGCCGAATGGTGGCATTGAGCATATGCACCATACATTAACAGAGTATTTGAAGAAATACACAGACAACATAGGTGACTGGAGCAAGTGGGTGCCGATTTGTCAGCATGCCTATAACTGCACACGTCATGACTCCTCAGACTATACGCCATATGAGTTAGTATTTGGGCAGAAAGCTTGGACACCATCTAGCTTCCCCCCTAGAGAGCAGCTTTTAACATATGGAGACTATATAGTGGATCTCATAAACAATCTCTCGATGATGCAAACCCAAGCTGCACTAAATTTAGTGCAGGCCAAGTATAGGTCAAAATTCTACTACGATCGAAAACTCAATGTAGTACATTTTCGAGAGGGAGAGATTGTATATAGATTGAAAGAACCGCAAAAGGGCAAATATGACAAGGATTACGAGGGTCCCTATGAAATAATCGGCATAGATTATCACCAAAAGAAAGCCAACCTAAGAAATGGTGACGTCATCAAGATAACTAGCCTCGATAATCTAAAGAGAGCATCGGCCGTCAAGCACCCACCTCAATACCTAGAAGGGTAATGCAGGAAATTAAACGAAAGGCAATAACAGTCCTTTTTTTTTTTGTTTTCTTTTGCGATCCCACGAACGTATCGTTACCCGATAGTTCGGGAATCGCACAAGATGTCACAAAGATTGTGATATTTCCCTATCACAATGTCGAATCGGAGTGAATACTGCTGTCCGAGCAACAGGGATTGTAGGCATAATCCTATTATGCATAATTAATCTCTACTTTAAACATGCAAGACTAATAAAGCCTCAAAAGACATTACAAGAGGGCTCATCTCACTGTGTTGCAAAATGTAGAAGGAGCCGATATGTAATGTCAACTTCAGGATACAGACTATGCACAATTCGAGTATTGATATAAACGCTTTTAAACACTAAAACTCATTTTAAAATCTAGGAAACCTATACATTATCAAACAAGCTACCACACAAGGGCCGAGGTGAGAAGTCCGACGAAGGAAGCTGACACCGCGCGCGATAAGGACTGCTCCGCAGCCTCTATAGCCGGCTCTATCGCTCGACTATAGTGCACGTGCACTCGATTGTATTTAATACACGGGGAATTGGAAACTACTTTAATTCTCCCAGCCCGAATTGTGATCGTAAAACAAGTCAAAAATTTCCAAAACAAGAAAGGAGAATCATGGCTCGGCATCCGCCCGCGTGCCATGCAGCTCCTTTTCCTATACAGTTAAGGCACAAGTAAATTATAGTAAACAGATAGGGGAGTATTGCTATCTGCGCATGCAAGCCAAGCATGAAGCTAAATTATTTACATAAAATTAACATAGTATGGAGGGTATTTAGACTGGTTAGTACCGCCAGTGATTCGTTATGCCATACGAAATAGATAATCCTACTTCCAACGCAAATTTAAAAAAAAAAAATTGTTATTGATAAGGCTACTGTTTCATGCAAAACTCTTTTTAACGTTTTTTAGGAATATACATGTAATCAAGTAAATTGACCTTCATTATTTTCGTAGTTAGCTTGAAACCTTTAGACCGGGAAAACCAACATGGCAGTTTCTCATGTTTTAATGCGAAACCCATTTGAATATTCAAACATTAAATTCCATATAGCAGATCAAGTTTTCTTTATTCTCAATGAATCATTTTGAATTTTTCATACCATTAGAAACATTCTCTTTTATTAAGTATTACTAGTTCTCTCCATTTTCGAGCAGTTCACGTTAAAATATTCAATTTTTTTTAGTATAATCAAATGAATTTTGACACATGTGAATATTATAATTCCACAAGTACGCGGACCTTTAACATTCATACTGGCGCAATACAATAGGGACTTTTAAAATCATTCCGCGTTAGGGTGACTCTAAAATAGGGTTAGTTCAAGTAGAAGTCAATTTAGATTTAAATGTTTGATCGGCCCCTTTTTCAGCATTTTGTTGCAGGCTTTTGAGGCGAGGCCAAGCAGAGCCAGCATCTTTTGTTGAAAAATTGGCGGATAATCCGGGTTTAATTTCCGAAAAAATAGCCCCATTGGCGGCGTCCAATACGGACTGGAAAATAATACAGAGGGTGGACTTAGCGCCGTATTTTCTGACCAGCGAAAAATTAACGGAGGTATGGAAGGACGTATTTGACCAATGTGCGAGTATACTGAAAGGATGCATGCATAAAGAAGCTTTATACAACGCGTTCGACCAAATACAGGACGGGTTAAAGCAGACCGGGAGGATCGTAGATCTGATTTCAGAGCGTGGAGTAACAGCTGAGACACGGACGCGCAGGTCAATACTGCCGGTCATAGGTAGAATAAGCCGTTTTCTTTTCGGCATACTCGATGAAAATGCTCAAATCGAGTTACAAAATTTAATAACTAGTGTATCAAACGGCACACGGCAAGTAGCTAAATTGCTAGCTAATTTAACAGAACTAACTAAGACACAATTTGATATTACCGACGGGAAAATATCAAATTTGGAAATTCTCATCAGAAATATTTCAGAGTCACAGGTCTACGATAGGCAGGTAGTTATGTTAATCTCGGTTATTGAGCTGCTAAATGAAGGCATTTTGCAGCACAAGCTAGAGACAGAAATTATCACTGACGCAATCTTATTCGCCTCGCAAGGCATTTATACATCCGCGTTTTATGCCACCTAAGTTAATAGAAAATTCGGCGATGCTTGTTAAGGACACGGTCATCGATGCGCGGTTCCCGGAGGCGGACAAGCCCAGTTCAATTCTAAAAATTGTTAAAGTTTCAGATCTGTCCATATTCTTTTCTAATTTCCAATTAATATATCATTTGTCCATACCCTTGTTGGACTTGCAGAACCTTGTTTTGTACAAAGCATCTGCGATTCCAATCAGGCAAAAATCAGTAAACAATACAAATACTTTTGCTTAGATTTGGCCTGAATCGCATTATTTTGCGATAAGTACCGACGGTAAAACATATATGCCCACGTCGGCTGAGAAACTTAATAAATGCAAAGTTCTAGATAATTTATTCATATGTAAGGACACAGAGCCAGTTCGCAAAATTAAAGAAAGCGCTGCTTGCGAGTTAAAATTTTCAATAAATTATAAACCCTTAGATATAGCCGATTGCAATATAAAGATCATGCAGTTATACGATACATATTGGGCGAGATTACACGAGGCCAACACGTGGATATTTTCGACCTCTGGTCCAGAAATTATTTTTGTACAATGCCACAGGGCGGTGCAAAGCACGCTCGAGATAAACGGAATAGGGGTACTGAGATTAAAACCGGGGTGCACAGCACACACCAATAATGCGAGAATATCAGCTTCACGGGAGTTTAGATTACTGTCGTCGGAGATAGCATTCGCAAAAGTAAACTTAGACGTACGCGCGATTATTAATAATTTTTCGAGCGTTCGAAATTTTTCATATTTCATGGATAAAGTCATTAAGGAGGACAGTGAAAAGAGAGCGAAAAACCTGCATGGCTTCCACATACAGGCGCTTAAATTAGGAACAAATTTCAGGGAGATTATACAGAAAGCTAAGGCCTTGGCCGAATATAGGGCACTGGACGATAGAATCAGTTCAGCGCACAGTACGGCCATGACCTTTTCGTATTCAACGATGGGCTTTGTTGTAGTCATATTGGCTATATGTGTGTATATTTTTCCCGGGGGCACCAATATTTCACCCGATGTAAGAAAATTGCAGAGGCGACGGGATCAGCTGAGACAGCCGCAGTCCGCACAGAGACATTTGAGATGTCAAGGTTGCGGCCAGCAGGAAATTCCACGGAGTCAGCGAGAATACGCTATGTAGCATGGGAGGACATGGGCCTTGCACCGAGAGCTGTGCTGCCGATAACGCGTGACTCAGAGCACAGCAACGCGTTGACACCGGCTTAGGAGCAGCGAGGCTGTGGTGAGAAACGCCAATAGGTTCCCCCGCCCAGGCGAGGAGACCAACGCAGCTGCAGCGGGACTGCGAGGAGTAACTGCAAGAGTTTCCCCCGCCCCCAAGTATCCAGTGCGACAGCATCTTATCGCTGCATGTGAAGAGGAAGAAAAGAAGTGAAGTGATCAAGCACTAGCAGTGCTAATAAATGGCCTTGTAGAGACATTTTATTCTGATATAATATCCTAAAATATTAATTTCTTATCTGATCGCTGAAAGATCAATCTAATTAACTGTTAAGTATCAATTTTCAATTTCATTTTAGACTAACGATACGTTTTAAGGAATTCTTTGACAAACAAGCTATACCCTAGTTAGACACATATATTGCATAACCAACCTATTAATTTTACTCTTTGTTACTTAAATCAATTTTTGTAAGTTAATCAAAAGATTAATATCTCACTTCAAGTGTGAGCATCATTTTATGAAATACCTACGTTGTAAGTAAGAAGAACGGAGAGAGGTACACATCATTTGTATACACTTAAGAAGACACGAGACAACAGTATACGTACAACACACACACATCACTAATGTTTTTCTAAATATGTTTATCGAGATAATAACTGAAGTTCGCAGTTAAATTTTATTTTTGAAGTTCACATTTAAAATGCAAATCTTATAATTTCAATTTTAAAATTTTGAATTATTAATCTATATTTTGATAGATTTTCCTTAAAGATTATTTCTAAAGCTTGTGTTTACTTCATTTTTCAATATTGGACATTAAGTTCTAACCCTTTTTCCTTTCTCAATTTCAGAATTTTGGATTGAGAATCCTGATTTTGATAAATAATTTCCCGGTAAACAATAACTAAGAAGTTCGTGTATTGAGCTTTTAATCCCGAATTTTGGAATTTCAGTTGTTATCTCGAATTTTTAAACGGTGAATTTGAAATTTAAATTTTAAAACTTTTTATTTTGTTTACAATTACCTATGTTAGCCTTCAATTTTAACCTTAATTTTGCATTTTAAAATCTTCGAATTTTAATTTTACATCATTTTATTTATCGGTATTACATTAAAGTATGTGAAATGGAATACACATACATGCAGCTTGAGTCGCCGTGACGTCGACTTGCGATCCACGAACGTGTCACGTACGCTAGCTTGCGTCCGTGCCGCCGGACACAGGTATCCTGTGTCCAGCGGATAGGCTCGCATGCGATGCTGACGCTGCATGCTCGTCTTCGCGCACCGACTACGCGGTGCACTGCGAGCGCATCTTTCCCCAGTTCGGCCTGAGCTGAGGAGCGACACACACCTTTCTCTAATACATTAATAAACACACTTTTCCCCCGAACTCCTTGCCTCGTAATCTTTCTCGCACCTACCACTCCAACCACCGAAGAACAACGGAGCTTAATTGCGCACGAGCAAATAACGCGAAGTTCGTCGACACTTACACACCCACGTACGGCAACTACCCCGTCCGTAACATAATGAAGCGTAAAAAATTTTTTTTTAATATGGCGGCCACGAGAGCGCGTAGTAGGCCGTTACTTTTCTGTTGACGTTCAAACAGGAGGACAGTTTTGTCGTACATGATGAACCCTAGAACAAGAAAAACAAAGTTTTTCTTAAAGTACATATTAGTAGACGTGGTAGTACGTAGGGATTTTTTTTAAATCAAATTTAAAGAAATTGGTGCACATTTGGCAAAAAAAGTTTCAACTTTGACATAAATTTTTTTTGTGGTGTTACCCCTTAAATGTTAACGTTAAGCACCCAGATTGCAGGAAACTTATTTTCTTGGCAAATACTAACGTTTTAAAGGCTTACTTTTGATATTTGAAAGCTTTTGGTAATTTTGAACCACCCTAACGTACACGTATGCGTACACTGGGCATAAGGTTGAAAATCTTGCATTTGCACGAGTTGTGAGCACTGCTCACGAGGGCTAGCGGAGCCGCACCCGAGTGCAACCTGCTGATCGCATTACTGCTCATGCACAAGATTCGATTGTATGTAAAGTATGCGGGAAAGTGCTACTTTACACCCGCTAAACCCAAACAAATTACGCACTTTACACCGATATTACAAAATTTAATTTTTTGTCGACTTCCATTATAATTGTACACCGTAAAAAGGATTACTTATATTTGTTGCATCATACAATTTATTCCTTCTTAAAACCAGTAAAAAAATCGCGAACTTTACTTATTTTAAGAAATCTGTACTTACAATAGAACAAAAAAAGATACTTTTCTGAAATAAGAAAGTATAAGAAACGCAGTTACGTATAATAACAAATAAAATTTACTTATTTCGCGCGATCTCGTAGTATTCGTGGTCACTACAAAATTCACCAAACTCTTAACTTCGGTGAGGTTTGTAGAGCTACCTACGCGAGACTAAGGCAATACAATATTTTTTTCTAAAAGAGACCAATAAAGATACAAACCTAACCTCACATTTTCTGAATGTAAAAAATGCAACCAAAATCCTTAAATGAAGAAAATAAGTGTATATATATATATATATATATATATATATATATATATATATATATATATATACATAAAGATATACATACATACATATATGAAATAATTATTATCGTATATTAAAGTTTTTCAGGTAAGTAACGGCCTACTACGCGCTCTCGTGGGCGCCATATTAAAAAAAAATTTTTTTACGCTTCATTAATAGTACAATAATGTTCTTTAAACGATTTTTTTATTTCGATTATTATTTAAGCACAAGAATTCGTCAATAATATGTGTACCTAGAGTGGTGTTAACCCTTAAAGGCGGCTACCTCGAATAAATGTTTGTCTAAAGAGCACTTATGCAATTTTTCCTTATAATCGCGAATAAAATAACTAAAACTTAATTATTCATGCTAAAAAAAGTTTTAGCAGTTAATTATACTACTAGAATTGAAAATCAGTTGCATTCTAACCGGAAAAAAAATGTTGCCTTCGAGATAGCCGTCGTATAAGTCAATATTTTGACTTAATACCGGCTATGTTCGGACATTTTTAATAACCTTAATGTATGATGATAGTTCAAAAATCAAAATTATTTTGAGTCTTTGTTTCAAATAGTATCAACAGAAAAATTGACACACGATGGAACATCAAAATATGAAAGTTATAGCAGTATCTATAATGCGTCGCTTTACTAACATTTTAACTGGGATCTCTTAAAGTTTGACGTAATTTACTTCAGGTAATATACATCATAGGTACTTGTATGAAATTTTGTGTGAAATCGGACATAAAAACCTTTAATTTGCGATGGAGCAGTACTTCTAAGGACATTACGATACGAAGTTATGCTCAATTGAAATTTATAAAAAAAATTAGGCGGTAAATGGGAGATTGCCAAATATTGAAGAAAGTTCGGCTCGTATTTGCAGTCTCCCATTTACCACTTAATTTTTTCTATAATTTTCAATTAAGCATAACTTTTGACCATCTTTTTTTAATATCCTTAGAAATGCAACGACAACGCAAATTAAAGGTCTTCATATCAGCTTTCATAAACAATTGCATACAAGTCTCAATGACGTATATTACCTGAAGTAAATTACATCAAACTTTAAGCGATCCCATTTAAAATGTTAGTAAAGCGATGAATTACAGAGACTGCTATAACTTCCATATTTTGATATCTATTATGTGCCAATTTTTCTGTTGATACTATTTGGAACAAATATTCAAAATAATTTTATTTTTTGAACAATCATCAAAGATTGAGATTATTAAAAATGTCCAAATATAACGGGTTTTAAGTCAAAATTTTGACTTATACGACTGTTATCTCGAAGACAACATTTTTGTCGGTTAGGACGCAATTGATTTTTAACTCTAGAAGTATAATCAATAGCCAAAACTTTCTTTAGCATGATTAATTAAGTTTTAGTTATTTTATTCGCGATTTTACGGAAAACTGCATAAGTGCTCTTTAAACATATTAAATTCGAGGTAGCTACCTTTAAATGTTAATGTTAAGCACCCAGCTTGCAGAAAACATATTTTTTTGACAAATACCAAATTTTTAGAGACTTAATTTTGATATTTGAAAACTTTTAGGAATTTTGAACCACCCTAGTGTACGTGTAGTAGATAAAAAAGATATGACAAATTTATTATATTTTATTATAATATACTTCTGGACTATATTAAAAATTTCAATTAGTAAACGTATGATTATTTAATTACAAAAAGAATTACTATTACTTTATTAGTTTTTAACCACTGTATTCATATAATAATAAAATATATTGAAATTTTTTCATTACCTTATTTAATAACGTTTTTGTTCTAATATTTTGTTAAGATCTTTAATTTATTAAAGAAACTAAATAATACATTTAAAATATTAGTTCAAAGACTATAGACATTTTTGTCTTGTTCTTTCATCAAAATTGTTCGTTTATTGAATTTCTATAAAAAATACTTTCTTAAAAGTGAAATCTTGGCAAGTATAAGTTTCATTATTACCCACAATATAAATTAAAAGAAATATGTTATTACCAAAATAAGACGTTCAATTATAAGTTTTTTAAAGGGTACAAAAATATGTAATGTTTTATTATAAAAGAATAAAATAAATGAAATATAAAAATATTGAGTAATACACGTTGGATGTTTATGATCAAAAATTGATCATAAACAATGTAGGTAGTCCACCTATAGACTGCGAGACGACGGGTCCGTCAAGTATGTTTATAGTTATATGCCGAAATTAAAGAGACCGTCAATGCACTATATTTTATATTGAACTACAGTTAAACCTGGAACATTGCTCGAGTTTGGGAAAAATAACCTCAAACAATGCCCGAGTTACCTAAGGTTCGTAGCAATTAACGACGGCAGCAAGTCAAGGCCCTAGATAAGGTATAAACTGTTTGTCTGTAATATTATATTGGCTTGATTTCAAAAAGTATCAGTTAGCTTACCTATAATAGAAATGAATTGCCATATGCGCACTACATATAACGCGAAAGTAATGTAGCGAGAGTATTATAGATCAGTGTTTGAGGTTCGACTTTTTTACCTATTTCTTATCAACATATATTTATGTCAAATTTAATGTGTTACAATATTAAATTTGAAAGGTATTATTAATTCGTATACTTCATACTAATTCATAAAAAAATGACATTGATTTACAAATAAAAATATAATACTTGCCAATTTATTAATCGATTAAATTAATTTCTTTAGCGTTTATTTCAGATTATCTGAATTAGTAAAAATAGAAATATTTTAAACTATAATATTTTTTAAATAGTTTGTATACTTCATACAAATTAATAAAAGAAGGAAATTGATATATAAATAAAAATACAATATTTGCCAATATATTAATCGATTTCATTAATTTCTTTAGCGTTCATTTGAGATTATAAGAATTAGTAAAAAATAGAAATATTTTATACTATATTATTTTTTAAATATAATATTAGTTTAATTTTACTATTTTAATTCGAGTTTATGAATAAAATTCATAATTGATCGACTTATTTTGGTAATAACATACTTCTATTCTTTTATATTACGAGTAATAATGAAACTTATACTTGCCAAGATTTTACTTTTTGGAAAGGTATTTTTTATAGATACTTCATACTAATTAATAAAATAAGGAAATTGATTTAAAAATAAAAATGCAATACTTGCCAATTTATTAATCGATTTCATTAATTTCTTTAGCGTTCATTTGAGATTCTCAGAATTAGTAAAAAATGGAAATATTTTATACTATATATTATTTTTTAAATAGAATATTAGTTTAAGTTTACTATTTTCATTGTAGCGTATTCATGAAATTCATAATTGAACGTCTTATTTTGGTAATAACATATTTCTTTTAACTTATATTGCGGGTAATAATGAAACTTATACTTGCCAAGATTTTACTTTTTAGAAAAGTACTTTTTATAGATTTCACAACTTTTCCACAGACTGGAAATTTATTCTAACTGTTCTCGAAAATATAGAAATATTTAAAAATAGAATATTAGCTTATGTTTACTATTTTAATTGTAGCGTATTTCGTTTAATTTATATTGTGGATAATAACGAAACATATACTTGCCAAGATTTTACTTTTTAGAAAGTTATGTGTTACTTTCAAATAAATAAATGTTTGTGTATGGGTAATTTGAAAGTTTCATTGACTCCATTTTCTTTTAAACTACTTGAAGTAATCTTTTGCAATTTTACCTAAACCATTACGTAGCCCTATTTGATTATAAAAATTCACTTAAAATAAATAAAAATAAAATTCCTTCCAAAAAATCTTATAGTATTCTCATGTTTTATTCAGATATCAAGTCAACGCTGGGTGAAAAGAGTCTTTTTAATATAATTATAAACCTGAGCTTGCAAACATTTGATTAATTATAGTTTTATAATTTCATTAAAATGACCCTTCTGGGCCAGCGTTGACTTTAGATCTCGATAAAATATGAGTATATTATGCGTTACTTTCAAATAAATAAATATTTGTGTATGGGTAATTTGAAAGTTTTATTGACTCCATTTTCTTTTAAAATACTTGAAGTAATCTTTTGCAATTTTACCTAAACCATTACGTAGCCCTATTTGATTATAAAAATTCACTTAAAATAAATAAAAATAAAATTCCTTCCAAAAAATCTTATAGTATTCTCATGTTTTATTCAGATATCAAGTCAACGCTGGGTGAAAAGAGTCTTTTTAATGTAATTATAAACCTGAGCTTGCAAACATTTGATTAATTATAGTTTTATAATTTCATTAAAATGACCCTTCTGAGCCAGCGTTGACTTTATATATGGATAGAACATGAGTATATTATGTGTTACTTTCAAATAATCCTTTAAGCACAAGAAGCACTTACACGAGAAAAAAGATTCACAAAGACCCTCGTCAATAACAAAAATTTGGGTTTAAAAACAGTACATCTATTGGAGTATTAAATAATATATACTCCCCTAGTGGAAATGAAAATTGTGCAAAAGTGTGCCAAACTGTGCCCAATTGTGTCAAACTGTGCCAAACTATGCCAAGTCAAGCTAAACCTATGCCATTTTGGACGTTTCGCACAGTTTGGCACAGTTTGTCACAGTTTGGCATAGTTCAGCACACTTTGGCATAGTGTCGTACATTGTGGCAATTTGTGGCATAGTCACAAATTTTGAAAGAAAATACTTTGTCTACCGTTTTTTTAAGATTGGCATGGCTTAGCACGAATCTACACAGTCTGGTACAGATTAGCACAGTACGGTACATATTGGCATAGGGCGACATAGTTTTACACAGTTTGGTATGATTAGGCATAATAGAATTATTAAGAAAATATTTTTCTATTTTTTTTACAATAAATTGGCATATCATGGCACGAATTGGCATATTTTAGCACAAGACGACATAGTTTAGCATTAAATGGCACACTATAGCACAATTCATTTATAATAACAAAAATTATCATTTTTAAGTAAAATTGAGCACGTTTAAATAGTTAATAGTTGAGGCAGGGTTACTAAAAATATAAAAATAATTAATTAATAATTCCGCGTTTCCGTGAGTTAGAAATATCATAAGCAAATACAAAAATTTTGCAAATTCGCATGTGTAAATTTCATTAATTTAATTAATTGATGGAAATTTCTGTCTGCATTAAATTGAATGTGTATGAAGGGGGTTTAATAATTATTATCAAAAATTTGTTACTATAAAAATTGGATAAAAGAATTTCTCTCTCTCTCTCTCTCTCTCTCTCTCTGTCTCTGTCTCCGTCTCTCTCTCTCTCATATATATATATATATATATATATATATATATATATATATATCTACCTATATATAGTTAATTCGCTAACTCTATCACCCAGCCCCCCTCATCCCCCCTCGCCCCCCTCACCCCCCCTCGACCCCCATCAGCCCATCCTGTTACGGTATTTAAAGAAATGTACATATTTTTTATATATTTAAAGTATTAAAAAACTTGAAGCTAATATTTTGTTATTATTTCACAAGAGTAATTCTAAAGTTATTGTTGGTTATAATCAATCAAAAGAAAATTACGCCTACTTTATGAAAATGTATATATTTTTGGCAAATTCAACGTATAAAATGACGATAACAATTGCAAAAATAAAGAACATTTTTTTGCAAAAATCACTTAATAGTTATTGTTGACACATATTATTGACAAGTTTAACGTATAAAATGACAACAAAAGTTGTTTCAATTTTTATAAATTTTACTAAATTATTATTTTTATTAAACAATTAGTCTAGTATTATCCATTCAGCTTCAAAATGTAATCAGTTATAAGTTCAAACATATGTAATATGTCTGCAAAAATGAGCGCGTAGTATCCCTTAAAATGTTGTAGTGAACACAAAATTTTGGTCCATACATGCGTACACATACATAGGGCAGACCGGGGCTAATTCATCGATATGTTTTGCGATTGCCTATTCTAATAATGTTCCAAAATCTAAATCCTGTTTAACGTAGATATAAACTTTATAATTTTAACTAAAAAATTTTTTTCAGTCTTATTTATAAATTAGCTATAGTTGTTAGACTACAGTTGCTCGGGGCTGATCTGTCAACGGAAATCTTCCTTTATTTGAAACTTAAGCAATTTTACACTTTTTTAAGTGTACCAGGCGTAAAAATCTTATCAAGAAAGAATAATAAGTCTTGATTCTTACTGAATTATTTAAGGAATTTTTTGTATGGAACTCCAGTTATTTTTTGCCAAAAAATCGAAATAAAAACTTTAAACGCGTATTTCTAGAAACATATTTTTTTTACTTCAAAAAGTTTCTGGCTTAACTCAAGTTAATGTATATTTTTAAAACTTGTAGAAAATATCAATTAAGGTAGTTGTCGACCTGAAAATAGAACTTTTAGCAATGAATTTTTATTTATTGTTGTTTCCATTTGATACACCCAACTCAAGTATAACTGAAAGAGTGGTATTCTACTAAGTAGGAAACAAAAAGACACATTGGTAGCGCAGATATTAACAATTTAATTTGAGAATTAAAACAATTTTAGTCGAAACGTGTAACTTTTTTATTTTTCGTTCGAATTCAATGAACCAAGGCTTATTTTGTTCCTTATAAAATTTTAGGGTGGAGTCGCCGTAAGGAAATTGTTGTATAATCAATGAGTACAATGTAAAGTCTAATTGTTTATCGAAATTCGCGTGAAATTGTGTAATTTTTTATAAACAATTAGATTTTACGATGTGCTGACTGATTATACAATTTCCTTGCGGTGAAATTTTGTAAGGAATAAAATGGCCTTGGTTAATTGAAATCAGACTTAAAGCCCTATTTTCCGGTCAACAAAAACCTTAAAGAATTTAAAAAAGAGGGTAATATTTTATTTTGAAATGCGCGGATATTAAATATTTTATTCGCCAATTTCTTGTGTTGAATTACTTGGTTTTATATATTTTTAAAGTTTAAAAAATGTTTTATTAAATTTTACTAATCACGAATTGAATATATACTGCCGAAAAAAAATACTTTTTCCAATAACAGATGAAAAATGTTCTTAAATTATTTTAACGTGTTTGGTTAAACTGGTTTGCGCAAGGAACTTTTTTAAAAACCCTGTCTTTTAATAATAATTATTCAGATTTATTTTATAAATTGATATAATATTTATAAATAGGGCTCAAAATTAACATTTTAGTTTATTTTATGACCAATAATTAGTCCTCAAAATGTTAGTGTATGGATTAACAGGTAAACTTTTTTTAAAATCACTGGATTTTTATCTTAATATGCAAACGCCATTAGAAGTAAAAGAAAGTAATAAACTAAAAAAAATTTCAAATATTTGAAAAAAAAATTAAAAATATCTGATAAAAATAGTACGATATACTGTTCAAACCTATGTATAAAACTTCTCTTTGTATACATATTAATATTTGTAAACAACATTTCAGAATTTAAGCATTTGAGTTAAAAATATTTGCTATTACGAATCTGCCCCATAGACGAATCAGCTAGCTCCATGGACGAAATGCCCCGGTTTCCCCTATATATATATACACGTACATATATAGACATTTTTTAAAACACGATTTTTCTGACTCAGGAACCCCGAAATTTATTGAAATATCTGATTAAAAAATTTACATCGTTTCAAAGCTTTCTCTTTAAGACAGAAAAATTTCTGAAAAATATTTCCCAGAAAACATCACCGTCATGCAATATATATTAAACGTCAAACAAATTAAATACACAAAAACAATCACTTCAAAAATTAAAATAAAATACTCAAAAATTATACATAGCAATAAATAATAAATTAAATAACGTTCAACCTTTTTTAACATAATTTATTCTAATTTTACCTTAATTCACTGACAAATAAAGACTTTAAAATATTACCCCACATAAATCCTTTATTAAAGGTCAATCTGAAAGTTTTTTGTATGTAAATAACATTGCATTATTTGCAATAAATACACATTTCTACATTATTTATTTCTTTTATTATTGTTAAAAATATAGGGGAGACTGAGGTATTACGGTGCACTAAAATGAAATGTGCTCTAAATAACGTAAACATGATGCAATTCAATAAGAAAAGATTTCTTTCAATTTATTGCTATGTAAAGAATATTTTCCTACGATACTGCTGAAATTAATGTAATATAACAGTAGTTAAAAATTATTATCCGAAAACATAAAAAATCTTGATGTTCAAAATCATTGGGGTATAATGGAGCACTCAATTGGGGTATAACGAAACGATACGTTATTATATATGTTACAAAAAAGCCATGGCCGAAAGGTGCTAAAAATGCTTATATTTTATTATTAGAACAAATATGAAACACTCGATAAAATTTACTAAAAAGGACTGGAATCTCTAAAGAAAAATTAACTTTAAAAAAAGTGAAAGGTTAGGCGAGTTTTATGTATTCCGCAAAATTATCATGGAGCAATACAATAATCTATTTGATACGAGGGTATTTCAATAAGTCTTTAGAATAAAGTATAAAAACAATTTTTTTGGGTAAATTTTTTTTTATTTTTCAACGTAATCTCTTTGGAGCTCTATACACTTGGTCAATCGCTTTTTAAGTTTTTTTAATCCTTCAGAAAAGTGCGTTTTCGGAAGTTCCTCAAAATAAGCACTTACAGAGGCAATGACGTCTTCGTTGTCCGTAAATCTCTGTCCACCGAGCCATTTTTTCAAGTTTGGAAATAAGAAAAAGTCACTGGGGGCTAAATCTGGTGAATACGGTGGGTGTTCGACCAATTCGAATTTTAGTTCTTCAATTTTAGCCATTGAAACGAAGCATGTGTGAACTCGGGCGTTGTCGTGATGAAAGAGAATTTTTTTTCTCGCCAAATGTGGTCGTTTTTTTTTTAATTTCTTCTTTCAGCTGCTCTAATAATGATGCATAATACTCACCAGTAATTGTTTTACCCTTTTCCAAGTAGTCAATAAGTATAATTCCACGTGCATCCCAAAAAACTGTAGCCATAACCTTACCAGCTGACTTTACGGTCTTTGCCTTCTTTGGAGCTGGTTCGCCTGTGGAAATCCACTGTTTGGATTGTTCCTTTGTCTCAGGAGTGTAGTGGTGTATCCATGTTTCATCCACAGTCACAAATCGACGAAAAAATTCCTCAGGATTCCGACTTATGCACGCCAAAAGAGCCTCAGAGGCGACCACTCTATTGCGTTTATTCTCAGCTGAGAGCAAACGCGGCACCCATCTTGCCGATAGCTTTTTCATGCCTAATTTTTCATGTAGAATTGAAACAACTGCACCTATAGATATCCTTGTGGCCTCAGCTAACTCACGCACTTTTAATCTTCTATCCTTCAACACCATATCGTGGATTTTATTGATGATTTCGGGAGTAGTTGCTTCTACGGGCCTTCCTGAACGTGGTTCGTCACTTATTGATGTACGACCACGCTTAAATTCATTTACCCAGTTATAAACCGTTGCTAAGGCAGGGGCAGATGTGCCATGAACTGAGTCCAATTCATTTTTTATCTCATATGGAGTTAAACCCTTTAAATGAAAATGTTTAATTACCGCTCTGAACTCGTTTTTTTCCATTTTTCATAACAAGCAATTTTTTTTTTCAATTGGTTATAAAAACACGTAAACTCAGAAGATGTGGACTGTGACTGCACCATATATCTAGTCGGGAGTGGTGCTGACTGAAAACAGATGATTTGGAGCGATTCGCGCGCCATCTGTTGGTCATTCTAAAGACTTATTGAACTGCCCTCGTAAGGTAAGCCATACATTAAAAAAGTAATGAGAACAATGGAAAATAGTCAAGTTTTAAATACATAAATAATTATAAATAATTTAGCAACGAACTTACAGATAAAAAAGAACTGAGATCAATCAAACAAAGTCAAGTTTATTATATTTAATCATAATAAAGCAAAAATATTGTTGTGTTCAATCAAGGGCTTACTTAACTTAAAGTTACGTTATATAATGATCAATTACAAACAACTCTCAAGATACTTACTACGTAACTTGCCATGCCCGTTTTATTTTGTTTATGGTGTTGTCCATCAGTAACTTTCTACAAACTTATTTGCATACGTAAACTTATAAAAATGTTTTTTTGATATAATGATATGTATTATCAATGATGATTACATAACACATATTTGTAAATATAGTTAACAAAAAGTGTATAACATGACATAATTTTCCTAATGTCTAAACAAATTATAGAAGTTACACATAAGTTATGAAAATTTTATTCATTTTAAAATAAGTAAATATGTAGAGACAATTAATTTTTAAAAGATTTATATCTATTTTTGTATATTCAAAAACTATGTATAAGTACCAATATAATGTGCGAAAAAGTTAAAATATTAATGAATTAGATATATATCACGTTCTAACATATAAAAAGAAAATTTTAGTTGTTCACCAATAAACAAAATAAAACGGGCATGGCAAGTTACGTAGTAAGTATCTTGAGAGTTGTTTGTAATTGATTGTATGTAATTGAACACAACAATATTTTTGCTACGTATAGTTCTCACACGCATATAAACACAGTATTTGCATTGACTTTGAGCTAGCTTTCCATGATCATGACTTCAAAAAGGAAGAAGTCTTTTCGAACAGATCGCTGTTGCAATCCGCTCAAATTGGTAGCTCACATAGGCAAATCATGACGACCACTACCAGCTAGGCTTTGCAGACATTTTGGGCTTGCTTCTGCAGAGAATATGATTTGCAGTGGATGTAGGAAAATATTATATACTAGTAATGATACTCATAATGAAGACGTGAACCACAATTCCAACAATGATGATACTCATGATGAAAACGTGAATGACAATTTGAACAATACTGCTGTATCTAACAATGCAAATGAAGATAGCTTAGAGAAGAATGTGCAATTAGATCTTGACAGTTTGACTTCTTCAAATGCTGAGGAAAACCTCCATGAAATCATCGAAGGTTTAAGAGAAAAATTTTCATCGTTGTCAGAGCACTATCCCGACAGGATAGCTATTCTAACCATACTGCCATCAAAATGGTCAATAAAGAAGATTTCTTCTCTATTCAATACTACGACCTACTCCATTAGAAAAGCTAAAGAATTAAAAGCCACGAATGGCTCTTTTTCTAGACCACCTCCAAAAATAGGTAAATCGCTGCTACAAACTACGGTTAATAGAGTGAAGCAATTCTATGAATGTGATTCTAACAGCAGAATTCTCCCACGATATAGAAATAAAAAATCTGTTGAGATTGATGGAGAAAAAGTCCTCAAACAGAAGAGACTGACATTGTTTAGCTTAAAAGAATTATATTTCAAATTCTGTGGAGAGCATCCAGATACTACTATAGGTCTTTCAAAGTTTTGCCAATTACGACCTCAAAATTGTTTTTTACCCAGAAGTAATGGTACTCATATTGTTTGCGTATGTGTGATTCATGAGAATGTCAAGCTTTTGCTTGATGCCATCAATTTATCTGACCTGATGGCTAAATCGGAATTCCCATTAAAAAACTATACCGATTGTCTTAATCTCATGGTATGTCGTAACTCAAATAGAGAATGTTCTCTTAACGAATGCAAAAACTGCCCCCCAGTAACTGTTAGTATCATAGGATACTTTCTTACGCCATCAACTGATACAGTTGGATGTTCACAGTATGTGCATCCATCAGTTTCGTTAAATTTTTTCATTGACAGCATAGCGCAACGAGCTACTGAATCGACGCAGCAACCAAGTGGAAATACTTTACTGATTATTTCTTCTCCATTCCAATGCCACTTAAATTCTTCTGATAATAACTGATTGGCCTGATCAAGAAATGATTTTAAATATAGATTCCTGGTGGGTTCTTTTTTTGCAACCCATAAACCAGCAAGTAGCATATGATTCCTTCGTAGATAATTAGGTAGTTCATGTATCATAATGTAGATTGGCCAAATAGATATTTTTGAACAATCCGATGCCTGGCAACTATCGGTATTTATCGTATAAGAGAAATTAAACTTATTGCCTAAGAGATCATATTTTTCTGCACAATTTTTATAAATGTTTCCATCATAAATATCTTCTAATGCATCTTCATTTTGTTTTTTTCTATGAAATCTGTGGAAAATATTTTTCTGTATATTTTTATTTAAAAAGAGACTTTCTAATTCTTTACGAATGTTTAGTTCAATGAAAAAAGATGCATATAGAGTTTAGTGTTTTGTCAATACGTCTATTGCATTTAGTACAAAACATATGATAAGTAACTAAATCGTTGTTAACATCCAATAACTTTTTTACCATATACTTTGTTACTGGTAGAACGTTTGTGTCAAAAGCACAGTTGAGTATTTCAAAGATATCAAGTATTGTATTCCACGTCAATGCGTGTTTTCTTGCAATTTTTAGAGTCATTAGAAGCAGTTCTGCAACATTAACATTTCCACAAGCACAAACAGGTTTACAAAGTTGGTCGTTGTGCTGCTATTTTATGACTGGATACATCATTCACCTAATAGATAAAAAGTTTGCATAAATTATTAGTAGATTTTATAAAAATATAAAATAAAATTATAATAAATATGTATACTATAATAATGTAGTTGTATAGTTACATATTCATTGGACATTGGACATATTCACATTTTATATAATATTTTAATAATAAACTTTACCTTGACAGGCTGGTCTTCAGTAGTTTTTTGAAAATAAATTGGCTCCGATATGTTCATACTATTATTAGAAGTTGTGTACTTATCATAGTTTTCAACTTTGTAAAATTTTATATCTTACTTATCTTTATAATAAATATAGATTATAAAATTTAAACGACGATTGGAAATATTAGGGTAAATATGCAAGAAAATAACAGAATAAATAATACAATAATTATTAAATTAAGAAAGTCATTAGAAATTATATATTAACTAAATTATTAGTCCGATTTACGAGATGGCAGGATGCGGGATCTTGTTCAAATAAATCAATATACGTTAAAAATTATATTTCAATTCCGCAGACTTATAATTTTATTTATCTTCCCTTTATATTACTAATCGTTCGCTATTTTACATTACTTTATAAACGACGGCTAACATAATACGCGTTTCATCATCAATACAAATTCACGGCTGGCATTCAAATTACTTATCCAAAAGATTAATGTTTCCGATTCTCTTAATAAACAATAAATGTCGAAACCGCAAGGATTATTTTACCCTGATTTTAACGAAATGTAGCTTTAATAAGTAAAGAACAAACGGCGCAGGCGTTACAAAATTCTTTCCGAAAATATCTGAGGACGAAATCACTTAGCTTATTGTATGTAGCTGAGTCAAACGGTGGCTCCTTTCGCTCAGGATGATCAGTCGATTCCACGGCTGTGTAGTCGAGATGAGGTTTCCCCTTGCAGAGCGAACTTCGACGACCGGATCTCGCCTCCCTGACCCGCAATTTCGGATTTGCTGAATCACGATTTGCCTCTCAACGTGAAACCCCGTTTTCGTTGGGATATGCGGGGACGGTGCGGAGAAGTTGTGTTGGAGGTGTGTCGTCGTTGCCGGTTCCCGAGCGAAAGAGGCTTAGCACTCGCGATTTCTCTGCGCGAGGCCGAGCGGCGCTATTGTAATGAGAGGTCCTCGATTTTAGCGACACCTGATTCGGATAATTGTCCGACGGAGCTCGTACGGCGCGTAACGTACGCTGAGTTCAAATGATTCAGTGGAAACAGTTGGGGTACGGTTCGACGTACTTCAACTTCCGTTACAACTTCGTCTGCAATTAATAACTTATGTCTCTACAATAATTATTTAAATATAAGTAAACGCAAGCTAGATCAATAAACTGAGTGTCCAAAAAATGTAAATATTAAAATCTTACATGTACAACATTAGTAGATTTAATTCTACATCGTTTTAATAGTTTCATTTTACGGGAATTAATCGTAGAGCGAGGAATTGTTTTATTAGAAAACCTATCATAGTATGTTCGATATCTCATAGTGTTGAATATATCTGTGAATAGGACAAATTTTTTCATAAAAATCTTTTAATACAAAGGAACTTAAAGTACAATTCACTTATAAAAAATGTTAACTTACTTTGAAAATAGAATATATTAATAAATTTACTCGTTGGTCAACATAACCTTTTTTCATTAATAAGCTTTTTATATATAATTCTTTTTTCTTAATAATTTTTTATCAGACTTAGTCAGTTAAGTAGTCTTTGATTTAATCATACCAAAAACTCGACAAAAATGATTTGAATACTTTTTTGTTGCACAAAATTATAGCACTAAAATAAACAGTATATATACATATATGTATCGTGTCAACCCCATACATGCATAGTACCTCAGACGGCTTTTCGATTGTTGAATTTTACAAAATTTCTTGGTCTATATAGTCTTGCTGTGATACTATGGAGTTTACATAGTTAATGACAATTTACGATATCTTTTCAAGTCAAACAATAACGTTTTCGATGGCGCATTCATTTTTGGAAACACTGCGACCTGCGTGCCCGTATACCCGACGCCTGCATCGCGGGCGCGCAGCACGACCAAAACAAACACACGGCGCGCTCACTTAGGGAGCGCAGACGAACTAATCTCAAGTGGCGTCGCTGCCCGTGTGCTAAATACAGTCGCCACACCAGTCGGAGCCGCCACACGTCCAAAGGTTTTTCAAACATCAAACATGGATACAGTTTATATATATATATGAGAGAGAGATTCTTTTATCCAATTATTATAGTAACAAATTTTTGATAATAATTATTAAACCCCCTCATACACGAAATATCCATCAATTAATTAAATTAATGAAATTTACACATGCGAATTTGCAAAATTTTTGTATTTGCTTACGATATAAAAATATTTTCTTAATAATTCTATTATGCCTAATCATACCAAACTGTGTAAAACTATGTTGCCCTATGCCAATACCTAAAAACACGGTAAGAACTATATGGTATAGGAAGATACGAGTATATATCAAAATCCGAATGAAAAACTGAATTTCATTATTTATTTTGAATCTTAATATAATGTGCATATATATATATATATATATATATATATATATATATATATATATATATATATATATATATATATATATATATATATATATACACATATATATATATAATAATAATAATAATAGTAAATAATAATTATTATAATATCACATGAAAAATACCCGATCAACGCGAAAAATACCGGTTGAATGCAAAAACAACTTAACTTGGATAAGCTTCTATTAGTTATGTAAATAATTTATATTGATAAAAAAATTTTCTAACACGTGTAACTATATGCTCTAACAGCAAAACTAATAAACTAAACAAGAAAAGCCTGTTGGTTTTATTTATATATTAATATACAATATTGTATCTACTTTAAATATCTCTTTTTTCACAAAACTTAACCTGTGTTAATATAAACTAGCGTGATTTACCTCGCTCCTCACGTCGCTCGGTTAAAATAATATTAATATAAAATTTATTAAATTTTAAAATTAATTTTTCTGGTATCATGGGAAATGGGTGCTAATGCTGAATAATAATAAATCAATAATAATAATTAATTAAATTAATAATTAATTCTAAATTTTTTTCTTAATAACTATTGTTTACAGATTATTCTTATTATGAGATAAAAACATGTTGTTTGGTTAATTTATTTGCATATAAAACAATATTTGAAGATTAATTTTTGCTTATGAATTGTTTATAACTATTTTGATATTTCAGTATTAAAAAAATATATATATATTTATATATGAGACAGGATTCAACATCATTTACAGTTTATAAATAATACTTGTCAAACTTTTCAAAATTTTTGTTAATTTATGTTATACAATATATAACTATCAATATTTATATTGGTATTGATAATTTCACTTTTATAAATGTCAATTTACGTGAATATATATATAACATATATAATAAAATAACAAATTACACTTTATCTGTTATATATATATATATATATATATATATATATATATATATATATATATATATATATATATATATATATATAACAGATAAAGTGTAATTTGTTATTTTCAATTATTTATACAAAGTAAACATTTTCTAATCAAAAGCAGTGTATAAAAAGAAATATTTTTTAAGCATTGAATGTTACTTGAATAATAGTTAATTTGATTATTATTTAATTGTTTTCGTCGATATTATTGAGGTAACTATCATTTCTCATATTGATATAATCTGCATGTTTTCATCGTGAAATAGATCTTGAGGTCTAATAGGTCTAATAATTTGCATGTTTTCATTGTGTAAGTAGCCCTTATTCAATGTCTTCTTCATTTCCCCATTTCTTGAGGTCTAATATATACATTTTCACAAGAGGGTATATGTACTAATGATTCTTATGTATTACTGTGTCGATCCTGTATCGTTTGAGTTGTACCTTTTTAACTCGAAAATTGTAAATAAGTAAGTATTATCAAAAATTACTAAACTTTTGTATAAATTGGTATTAATTCCGCTAAAATCACAGTGTTGAATGTAAAGTTTTATATATCATCTATAAATTATTGTTAAATTGAAGTGAACTATTACAGTTTAAATAGTTAACCTTGAATTTGAAAGATGTAATAACAATACTAAATGTATATTGTCGTTTTGCATAGATTTTTAAAAAATAATTTTGTTATTTGTTGCTTAATTTAATTTTCTTATTCATGCTTTATTATTAAAAATTTAAGTTAGTGATCTTTACAATGTAGTAAAATTGTACAACAAAATTTGTTGTAGCTAATAAAACTTGAATAATAGCTAATGAGTTTATAATTAAATTTTTTCGCTTTATTATTAAGTAATTATTATTTTACTTATTGATATTATCTGTATGTTTACGCTTCGTACGTAGTCCTTATTCAATGTATTCTTCATTCCCCCACTTCTTGAGTTCTAATAGATACATTTTCGCAAGAATGTATATATGCTAATAATTCTCATGTTTTATTTTGTCGATCGTGAAACCGTTTACGTTGTGCCTGCATTGACTCGGAAATTGTGAATAAGTAAAAATTATCAATAATTCTTAAACTTTTGTATAAATTTTTTAAATTACGCAAAAAACCAATCGTTTATTGTAAAGTTTTACATATTATATATAAAGTATTGTTACTTTCAAATGCAGTATTGCAGTTTAAATAATAAACCTTTGATTTTTAACGATATAATAATACAAAATCTATATTTTCATTTTTACAGTATCAAGGCATATAATTTTATTCGTAGTTATACACAGTATTCCGTTAGAGTATAAGATAATTTCTTATTTCTTTTTATTTTAACTACCTTTTTTATAATTATTTTTAGTATTTTACTTTTCTTTTTTTTTCTCAGCATTTTCCAATCATGCCATCTCCTGGAGAACGGAAATCTTCCGAACAAGAAGTTATTAATCCATGTAAAAAAATGCAAATTTCAAATTGGATCTATTAAGTTTAATGACATTAGTTCAATAGCTAAAAGGTTCATTAAATACAGTACACATATTAAATACAGTATAGAATAGATGTGATAAATTAAAAATAGTAATACTAACATTTTTATATATTCTTAGATGGATTGTTACTGCTCGTGTAATAAACAAATCTGAAATTAGATTTTATACTGGAGGTATGATGTTCAACATGGATCATCATACCATTCATCCATACTCACTCATTCATTCATCTTTACTTCGGATTATTTTTACTTTGGTTCGACTTCCTTAAAAATTAACCTTTAGAAAGGTAGTTTAGGAGAAAAAGTGAAACCGACCCATAGAAAGTGAAGAGTTCCGATCACTTCCTGTCACCTCCGGTCAATTCCTGTTCATCCCCGGTTAATTTCTGGTTCATTACGGGTTATTTCTGGTCACTTTCGGTTCACTTCCGGTTCATCTCCGGTTCATTTCTGGTTATTTATGGTCACTTCCGGTTCATTTTTTATTATTTCCGGTTATTTCCTGTCACTTCCGATTCACTTCCGGTTCACTTCCGGTTTACTTCCGGTCGACTTCCGGTTCACTATTGACCAAGTTCCGGTTTACCTCAACCTCTTAGGAGGGGTAGTTTTGGGGATGAAGTGAACTTATACCCGAGGACAACCATCGGCCAGACACATTTTAATATAATAAAAAAGGGGATAGGAGACAGGGGATTAATATATCAACTTTAAACATTTCTTTTTTCCCAAAACTTAACCCGGGTTAAGTTCTACCAATAACCCTGATTTTTGATTGTCTTTTAACAGTCCATTTGTCCCGCTATCCAAATCAAAAAGTGGTCACAGTTAGAAAACTTAAAAATGTCAATAAATATTGCATATAATTTATTATAGCATTATTTACATTTAAATCTTGCACCCTCAGCGTTAGCGCTGTCGATGACGTTGTATAAGTGATATAATAGTTATAAGTGAAACAGCCTAATGAAGACTATTCTGTCGTTTGGTGGCGCTAGTGTGACACGTGAGTCAAAACATTTCAAGTATATCTATGTATGTTTGTAAGATGCGCGCGCATACGTATATATAGATATACTCATATACACAATAGCCCTCATATACACAACGCCGGCAAGCTTGAATGGAGAGCGAGCAGTATACGTATGTATTATACACAACGGCAGAACGTCTGGAGGGAGAGCGACGATACGCTTCGTGGACTACGGTTGTGCCTCTGCACGGAGCTGTGTGAGCGCGCGGTATCTGTGCGTGGAGCTGCAGCATATCTATATATTTCGAGGAGCAAGCTGTACTTGCAATGTCAGAGCCAGTGGAGGGAGAGCGATCCGAAACCTGGAAGGAGCTGGGCCGTAACACGCGCGCTATTTTCATAACAGTATTAGCTTCTAAGCCTTTCCCCTCATTTTTTTCACACCCTAGCCATAAAATATATTCTACATAAAAAGGTAATAAATCCGTAATTGAATCTCAGAAGCCATCTAAGGCACTCTAAAACAGCGTATTTCCCTGTGTATATATTTATATATATATATATATATATATATATATATATATATATATACGTGAAGGTTATTGAATAATCACTCATCTATATCAGAAAGGTAAACAAATTAAATCAAAAGTTAATCAATATATATAAATATATATATATATATATATATATATATATATATATATATATATATATATATATATATATATATATATATATTTATATATATTGATTAACTTTTGATTTAATTTGTTTACCTTTCTGATATAGATGAGTGATTATTCAACAACCTTCACGTATGCAAATTGAAAGCAACACATATGGGCATTTTAATAATCAATATCTTTATTATAAAGAAGTTGCATTGTTTATCATGAAAAATATTCAAAACGCTATTTTGATTACAAATAACAACCGAATTTTATAAAATTTGAACTAGACAATGCTTATACAAATCTGAAGTGCATATTATGTTTTTTCTAAAAAACTTATTTTATTCGAGTAATTATTTAAAATACAGAAGTCAATACATAGAATCCAATAAAAAATTTCAATTACTGAAAAAAATCGACTTTCAATATATATATACCCTTCGATTTTATATAAACATTATGTGATTTTCAAAAGATTCCGTTACTACGTGGATTCGGAAAACGCGCTTTATAAGGTTTCGTTTTTCGCATATATTTCAAGCTCCATAGTACATTTTTAGGAGGAAAAAGCTGTCACTGATTCGTATCGTAATCCTCTATCCATTGGTACAGTTGAACTTCCAAAATGTTCCATTTTGAGGTTAGGAATTCATTTTTTGCTTGTAACTGGACAAAAGAAAGGGTATCACATAAAATGGACAAAATTTTGACCCCCTTCTTTGGGGGTTCTACATTGACTCCCTTTACATATAGGCTTAGAAAAATTTCTTCAGGTTAGGTTTTGTTTTTCGTTTATATATCTATTAGGTCATTTAAATTTACCGCCATATTACCGCGCCATCTGATGTCTGTAATCGGAAATTTCAATTTTAGAATTTTAATATCTCGTCGTTCAGTTGATAAGGTAGATTTCTGGGTTAACTTCTGAGTTTCATTCTTTGATTGGGTTCCCGATATAGCCCATAAATCGAAATGTCGTACCATATTACAGCGTAATCTGGCGTTGGTAATACGAAATATGAACTTTAGAATTTGACTTTTCCGACACTAGGTCGGTAATGGGATCTCATATAAGAAACCATATGAAATTCCGATATGAGATACCATACGATATCCCAGGTGTGAACCCATATAAAATTCCATATGGGAATTTTTAGTAGGGTATGTTATAGTACGACTGGATAGGTAGGTGCGTGGGTGGGTGTATGGGTGAACAGATGGTTGGTTACAAGGGTGGGTTGGTATGTATGTGGATAGGTATACGTATGGATGAATTGCTCAGTGCGGATGTAGCTTCTTGCTTTTGAATGGTGAGTGTGTGGGTGGATGGGTGTGTGAGTTGGTATGTGGGTAGATAGTGCGGGAGTGGGTTGGTGGTTCTAGGATAAATAAGTGCGCGGGTAAGTTAGTGTGCTTCGGAGGGTGGGTGTGTTGGTGGATAAGTGCGTGGGTTAGTGTGTGGATAGATGGTACTTGAGTGAGTGGGTGGTATGTAAGTGAATAAGTATGTGAGTAGATAGATAGCTGCGCAGGCAAGATGGTGTGTTGGTAGATGGATGGGTGCTTTTTTTGGAACAATTTGTTGACGCATAATGAATTAAAGAATTTTAATTATGAAGATCAATATCGAGGTTAATATAATATCTAACTGTAATATTTATTTTGGATATTGATGTGATCTTTTCGAGTATATGATTTAGAAAAACTTTTATTCGCCAACGTTTCGGGAGTATATTTTTCCTCCCCTCATCAAGGCTTCTGAAATTGTTTACATACAGTATGTGATAAATATGATACAGTATTATTGTATTATTTTATTTTGACTAACAACTTACGTGAAACAAAAACCTAAACCAATTTTCTAAGACCGAAACAGATTACACTTAGTTGACTAGAGATGTTATTATCTATAATCAAACGAATTAAAATTGTAGTATATTGTTAGAAACAATTAATTGAAAAAAACTTTGTAGAAAGAAGGACCCACCTAGTCGAGCCCCACACCTCTCTTATTCCCAGGTGAGCATATAGGGGCGGCGGGAAGATGGTACGGCGGCAACGCTCCCTCATGCTACCCAAGAATAGGACTGACTAGGCTGTCGAATGTCATCGAATTTATACTGCACGAGCGGTTAAAGGAGTATGTGTCTGTGTGTATGTATGTGTATGTGTATGTATATGTAGATGTGAAAACTGTTGGAGATGCTAAGGGGTGGTACATTTTAACAGAAATAGATGCCTAAATCTTATTATACAGGAAAGTAAAATAATGCTGGAGGCGGCACACATATATGTACTAACACTAGTGTTTGGGCTAGTAATAGCACTGTGTCGCGCTAGTTTTATGAGGTGATTAATTTTGTTTGTTGATTTGTTTATCTGTGTTATGTTGTTTTTCTTAAATATGGGTTTAAGTGCAGGTGTTATGTATTTGTGAAAAGGTAATAATAAATAATTATTATTGTTTTTTGTGTCTTTGTGTAAGTCATTGTTATTGTTGTTTCGTTGTTTTAGTGTAAGAAGTCTTTTTGTTTATGTATTTGTTTATAAAAAAATAGGGTAATCATTAGCCAACAATTTGTTTTTTATTCGTTGTGTGTTGTATGTGTGGTGTTCTTGATCCTCTAACAAAATGCATTTATCTACCAGACTGTATATAATTGCAATTTTTGTGTGTCTTGTTGATGCGAGTTAAAATTAATGAATCTGCCTGATGCTATCTCTTTGCAGTACCAGTTTGTTTTGGCAATGCTATTGTAATGTCGCGTGATTTGGATATCGAGGAAGTTAATTGGTATAAGGTTTTTTAGCTTCTATTACTCGATGTTGTTATTTTGGATATTGATGTGATCTTTTCGAGTATATAATTTAGAAAAACTTTTCCTCCCCTTACCAAGGCTTCTGAAATTATTTACGTACAGTATGTGATAAATATGATACAGTATTATTGTATTATTCTATGTTGACTAACAACTTACGTGAAAAAAAACCCTAACCCAATTTTCTAAGACCGAAACAGATTGTACTAAGTTGACTAGAGAAGTTATTATCTATAATCAAACGAATTAAAATTGTAGTATATTGTTAGAAACAATTAATTGAAAAAAACTTTGTAGCACTGTGATCATTAACGCCCTTCTAAAATATTATTCGATTATAGACTCACAAAAAAGAGAATCACAAAGGAGTAAACACAACAAAAAATTAGAATACATACTTAGACGCAACGACAATACGCATGACTTAAGCATTACCCACAATAATGACAAACCCCAAAGTTTAAATTACAATAACACTGCACTCTCTCTAGACTCTCAACATAATATAACAACAACCAGGAAAATAACGACACCACGCATAACAACACAAACATAAACATTACTCACAATAATAACAGACTTCATATTTCAAATAACAATAACACTGCACTCTCAGTAGACTCTCAAAACAATAACAACATCCATGAAAATAACAATATTGATTTTGATAAATTGAAAAATAAATGGCTAATAAATTTAACAGAAATAGAGATACCAGAATTTGCCCGTGAAATCCTCAGCCTGGGGGAGAAATTTAATTTTTCAATAGATAATAATTACAAAACAATTTTCCAGTTTTTTAAATGTCTTGAATCTGGCATTTATTTCAACAAGGGAATTGATGGAAAAGTCCGTGAAGAGATTATAAACACAATCAATAAACACGTAAAAAACAAACCACACATTTCACACAAAGGCAAATTACTAGACACACATTTACGAATGACAGAAAGATTCTTGAAAAGCAACAAAAACATTTTTTTCACCAAGGCCGATAAAGGCAATGTTACAGTCGCAAATGAAAAACAAGCATACATTGAGAAAATGGAAAATTTACTCTAAGATGAAAAACATTACATGTGTCTTAGTTCGAACCCTTTGAATGCCATGTTACGAAAAATGAGAGGCCTTTTAAAACGTTGGGAAGATCTTGGCGTCTTTGAAGGTGACAGCGCTTTTTACGGCTTGGATTTAAAACTAACAAATTGCACCCTTCCTAGAGCTTACGGACTAATAAAAATACATAAAATAGACTTCCCAGTACGAATTATAGAATCAGCAATTAATAGTCCAACTTATAGGTTTGAAAAACGTCTTTCCATTTTGTTTAATCAATATTTCCCTAAACCCTCATCCAACATAAAAAAACAGCTTAACTTTAAAAAAACTGTTAGATAAAACCATAATCCCGGAAGATTATGAATTATTATCACATGAGGCTGTCTCTCTATTCAGTAGCATACCAAAAGATCATATCTTAGAAGCAATCTCGTCGAAATTGCATTACTTAGAAAACAAAATAAAACTAACTAAAGACGAATTTATTCTTGGAATCAAGACTTTATTGGACTGCACTTTTTTACAGTTCAATAATTCATTTTACCAACAGACTATGGGTGCACCGATAGGTTTTTGCACTAGCCCATGGTTTGCGGACATTACCTTGGAAAGATTAGAATTACACTGTCTTAACCTTTTTAGTATTAATATTCTTTTTTACAAAAGATACGTTGACGACAGTTTTTTGATAGCTAAAGAAAACCATACCGACGAGATTCTTACCACCTTTAACAACTATAATAGGCAGCTACAATTCACAATAGAAAAAGAAAGTAATAACAAAATTAACTTCCTCGATATCCAAATCACGCGACATTACAACAGCATTGCCAAAACAAACAGGTACTGCAAAGAGACAGCATCAGGCAGATACATTAATTTTAACTCACATCACCCAGACACACAAAAATTGCAATTATATACAGTCTGGTAGATAAATGCATTTTGTTAGAGGATCAAGAACACCAGACATACAACATACAACGAATAAAAAACACATTGTTGGCTAATAATTACCCTATTTTCTTTATAAACAAATACATAAACAAAAGACTTCTTACACTAAAACAACGAAATAACAATAACAATGACTTACACAAAAACACAAAAAACAATAATAATTATTTAGTATTACCCTTTCACAAATACATAACACCTGCACTTAAACCCATATTTAAGAAAAACATCATAACACAGATAAACAAATCAACAAACAAAATTAATCACCTCATAAAACTAGGGAAAGACAAAATAGACACAATTGATACTACCCTGGTAGAAAATTATCTAGTTTTATCGAGGCCCTCGATTATTTCCTCGGCAAACTAGATAGATCTACTAGTTAAAACGTTATAGTTCTAGATTAATTTTCTACCAGGGTAGCCAAGTAGTATATAAAATTGACTGTAACGAATGCCCAGCTACTTACATAGGACAAACATCAAGACAGCTAAAAATCCGCACAAAAGAATATAACAAATGCATTGAAAATAAAGACACTAGATCACTATTAGCATTACATAATATGACACAGGACGCACTTTCAATTTTGAGAACGTAAAAATTTTAGACAAAGAAAAAACAGATTATACACGCAAATTCTCTGAAATGCTACACATACACCTACACACAGACACAATAAACAGGATATATGACACCAACTTCCTCAGGGACACATACAAGAAGTCAATTGATATAATTAAACATAATAGTAATAAACAACAATAAAATAAAAATAGTAAACTGTATCCCTAATCTCCGCCTAATAATTTCTAGAACAATATCACGGAAACATATGTGGTAAGGATGTGGCAACCAGTTGAGTTTGACAAACGTTCTCTATAGCTCATTTTCGCTAGGGGATTACCCGAGCTCAACACAGTACTACTACTAAAACATTAGTATCAGTACATATATACGAGGTCTGTCCCAAAAGTATCCGACCTACCTCGATTTCTCGGCGCTTGATTTATTCTTTGTCATCCGGGGGGTGGCATCCTTCAAAGTAGTCCCCATTTGATTGAACAAGATGCTCATATCGATGTTTCAACTTATTAAAGCACTCTTGAAAGTCAGACTTCGGAATCGCCTTTAGTGCATTCGTCGCATTAGTTTCAACAGTCTGTTTATTGTCGAATCGATGTCCTTTAAGCGGCATTTTCAATCGAGGAAACAGCCAAAAGTCGCAGGGAGCTATATGAGGACTCTATGGAGGCTGACGGAGCTGCACAACACTGTGTTTCAATAAATACTGCTGCACAAGGTTTGATGCGTGTGCTGGAGCATTGTCGTGATGAAGAAGCCAGTCACCGGTTTCCCAAAGTTGCGGTCGTTTTCTCCTGATTGCATTACGTAACCTTTTCAAAACTTCAACGTAGTACTCTTTATTGATTGTCTGGCCTGTAGAGGCATATTCGTGGTGCACAACGCCCTCATAATCGAAAAAAACAATCAACATTGACTTGATGAACGAGGATCACTGTCAACAGATGTGCGGCCACTTTTGAACCGCCTATACCACTCTTTTATTTGTGTTTTGCCCATACACTCATCTTTAAAGGCTTTTTGCAACATTTCAATAGTTTTCGCACAACTTTTACTGAGATTAAAGCAACATTTTATGCAAATTCGCTGTTCGGTTCGTTCTGCCATTTTTAGCAATAAGCAAATTGCGACGAACGCAAAAAAGTCGTTGTAAACAAATACACGCTGCGCGGGAACTAAGGCGTTTCATCGGTATCTCAGGCTACTGACAAGAAGGTTAGGAGTTGCTGGTGACGTTCGTACCCTGTAGAGGTCGCCTGAGTCTCTCCGCGCAAAGATATGAACGTAGGTCGGATACTTTTGGGACAGACCTCTTATTTACCACCTCCAGAACACAATATACTCCCTGGTGGAGGATACAGACTCCACGCCACACTCAGGCGAACAGGGCCACTTTCGTGGTATCTCAAAAAATGATACTTTTACACACACTCACAGATACACGCATACTCACACTCTCACACAACAAACACACACACACACACACACACAGACACACATACACATATGCACATACACCTTGTTGCATTGTTTTTATAATTAATAAAAAGATAGAATCTTAACTAATAGCCTCAATTCACGTACAAATCTCATGTATTTGTACCATGGTATCAGGTATGAGAAGGGAGTGGCAGCCGGCCGCGCTTGGTAAACGTACTCTCGCTAACTCTCGAAAGGGGATTCCCCGGGCGCGACACAGTGCTATTACTAGCCCAAACACTAGTGTTAGTACATATATGTGTGCCGCCTCCAACATTATTTTACTTTCCTGTATAATAAGATTTAGGCATCTATTTCTGTTAAAATGTACCACCCCTTAGCATCTCCAACAGTTTTCACATCTACATATACATACACATACACATACATACACACAGACACATACTCCTTTAACCTCTCGTGCAGTATAAATTCGATGACATTCGACAGCCTAGTCAGTCCGATTCTTGGGTAGCATGAGGGAGCGTTGCCGCCGTACCATCTTCCCGCCGCCCCTGTATGCTTACCTGGGAATAAGAGAGTTGTGGGGCTCGATTAGGTGGGTCCTTCTTTCTACAAAGTTTTTTTCAATTAATTGTTTCTAACAATATACTACAATTTTAATTCGTATCATTATAGATAAAAACATCTCTAGTCAACTTAGTGCAATCGGTTTCGGTCTTAGAAAATTTGTTTTATTGTTTTTTTTTCACGTAAGTTGTTAGTCAAAATAGAATAATACAATAATACTGTATCATATTTATCATATACTGTATGTAAATAATTTCAGAAGCCTTGGTAAGGGGAGGAAAAATATACTCCCGAAACGTTGGCGAATAAAAGTTTTTCTAAATCATATATTCGAAAAGATCACATCAATATCCAAAATAACAACATCGAGTAATAGAAGCTAAAAAACCTTGTAATATTTATTTTAAAAAAAAAGTGGAAAAAGTTCTGAAAATTATTTATGCGAACGTAGCGAATTAAAACAGTATTTTTCATGGTTTGTTCGTTTTATTATCCTGTAGGTGACTTGCTTGGAGCGCGAGAATAATTTTGTGGCAAGCCAACTACATACTACGATTTTCGTATAGTACTGGCATTTGATTGATTAATGAGATACCTAACTGTTCCCGGTTCACCAGTCTCGACTTTTAACAGATCTTAAAGTTTTACTGTATATAACATACTTACCAATTTTACTTTAATTTCTTCTATATCTAGGCTAAACTCTATATGCTTCTCTTTATCGGTAAAGTCTTTCTTTGCATTGATTCTTGTTTTAGGAATAATCAGTATTGGGCTATCCACTTCTGTTTGTACAGCCACATCTAAGTAATTCGTATCTTGCTGTGAACATATATTCCAAATATTTCTTTATTACTTCCCACATAAATATATTATTCATATAATCGGCATTTATAAAAAAAAACTTACTTCCAAACATCCAATAAAGTTCATTGAACATTCTACAGATTGTAGTGACACGTTCGCTTTGTAGTAATTTTCATCTATTTCTAGTATAGATTTCGAATTCAGAACTTTAAGAAAACTCATTGGTGTTTTCAAATCCACTTTCAGTAAGTGTAACTGTGGGTCTCCTTCTTCTAATCCTTGATATGTATAGTTTACATTAAATCCACTCTTAAAAAGATATGAAATAGAATAATATATAACAAGACATTTAAAAGCTTAAAATTAATTTGACAAAATATAAAATATTAACATTATTAGTTACTGGTTAAATATTTAACATTTGTCGTTTCTTGACCTCAGTACCTTACCAAGCTC
This sequence comes from Gastracanthus pulcherrimus, assembly GCA_949152435.1. NCBI lineage: Eukaryota > Metazoa > Arthropoda > Insecta > Hymenoptera > Pteromalidae > Gastracanthus > Gastracanthus pulcherrimus. Next base: position 53,876,157 of record OX424572.1, read on the forward strand.
ATACAAAATTAATTTTAATGTTTTAACCCAATTAAATACTTCATCAGTCCAAAAAGCTCAACCTTACATTTTTTATGCCTGTAAACCGAATGGAAATTTACGCTTTTCGAGCGTGCATGATTAAACTGATGAGAAATAGCTAAGCGGGTAAAAATAGCCATTTATATCCTCTTTAGTGTGATGCACGATGCAAAATGCATAATTTCCCAACGGACTCATATGCATGAAACAAGCCCAATCATGCATTAATATAAACAAAGCACAGTGTGTAACACGGGTGTGGGGGGGGGGGGGGGGGGGGGAGGGGCATTTTCAAACTCGGGTAATGTTTTCAGCACTCGTTTTCGTCTCGTGCTAATCACATCAGTCTCGCTAGAAATGGCCTATTCTTCCCCTTTGTTGCTCAATATTCAATTGTTACAAAAATAATATATAAAGAAATTTATATAACTTTTGCCGATTTTATATGAAGTACAATTTTAATAATTTTGAGCTCGCTCAAAAAATCCTCAAATTTACATGCAATTATCGTCATCACTTTTTATACGCAGATTTTGAATACAGAAGGTTATATCTTGACCCGAGGGTCTACGAGACAAAACTACATGTGCTTCCTCAAGCCTTATCAAAAACCGTTTCCTGCAGGTTGTGAACTCTCCTTCTAAGCACCTCAGATGCTATAATAGCCTTACATGCGTCCATATACAATACCGTACTTTAAATGAAAAGTCTGTTAACTATCTTATACTTTCTAATTTCTATGAAAGACGCCGAATATATATATATATATATATATATATATATATATATATATATATATATATATATTATTATTATTATTATTTTATCAATTAAATTTGTGTTAATACTAAATATATTATCAAATTCCAAGTGTTATTCTGGAGTGTTATCTTTTTCGTTGTGCAGCAGTATTGGCGCATCTTTCTAGTGCAAATACTTATAGTTTAATAAAAAGTATTTACTCAAACATAGTTACTTCAATTATCATTCAATTGTAAAATTTAACAATTAAAATTTAATGCACTATAGCTTGTATTGTATGCAGTGGTCAGAATTTCTCAAATTGTCTTTCGTGTAATTAAATAGAAGAAAATGGCATGGAGCAAGAAGAAAATATCTGAATATCATTTAATCCTCGAGAAATATCAGGAAATAGATATTATCGATTAGTGTAATTTAAATTTAAATTTTAATCTTGTAAATATATTTATAATTATGATGTACATACTAAAGCAGATCTAATATTTATTTTAGATCACACATTATTGCCCAGTTTCAAATCCTTCCACTTCAATTTAGTTTTGTATCACACTTCTAATGATATCTATATACAAGACAATCATATTGAATCCGCCATTTTGAATTTGAAAATTTCCATGTAAGATTCGTAATCAGCGAGCTCAAAATTATTAAAATCGTACTTTATATAAAATAGTTTTACATTTTTATTATGATTTAAATATATTTTGTACGCTCAAGTCGACAATACTGGATCCGCCATTTTAAATTTTTAAATTTTGATGTGAGGTTCGTAATCAGATATCTCAAAAATCTTAAAACTGTACTTTATATGAATAATTTTAATATTTTATCGTGATTTAGAAATATTTTGTATACTTAAGTCGGCCATATTATTAGATCTGTCATTTTGAATTTTGAAATTCTGACGTGAAATTCGTAATCAGCGTCCTAAAAAAAAACCCAGGTACATATTTTTCTCTACTGAATTCATTTAAGTATGGGAGTTATTTAATTTGTTATTTAATTTTGTTATAATTAATAGTTATTTTGAGTTTATAAACAATTAAGGAATAACCAACCAATTCTAACATATAGACTTTGAACTTTATTGTACTTAAAATACATTTCAAACAGTTTCAAGCAAATTTATTTCGGTTCGACTTATTCCGAAATAACGCATCTTTTTCATCAAATTGTACTCCACTAGATTGTTAAGAGCACTTGTTATGTTCCTAAGGTGCGACACATAAGATTGTTCTTCCATACAAAAAATTAACGCTTTAAAACAAAAGCTAATATAAATAGAGTACTCAATAATTATATTGTTTATAATTAATTTTGAATATAAATTAGAATTTCTTAAAAATATCTATATATAAAAAAGGCGAAAATTATCTAAAATCTCTTTATATCTTATTTTTGTAACAATAGTATATTGTGCAACAAAGGGGGAATATAGGCCGTTTGTAGCAAGAGTGATGTGGTTAGCACGAGACAAAGACGAGTGCAGAAAACATCACCCGAGTTGAAAATTACCCCACCCCCCACCCCCCCCCCCCCACACACGCACCCAGGTTACACGCTGCTTTTTTTTATAAATGCATGATTGGGCCTGTTTCATGCATATGAGTCGATTGGGAAATTATGCATTTTGAATCGTGCATTACGCTAAAGAGGATATAAATGGCATTTCTACCCGCTTAGCCATTTCTCGTCAATTTAATCAGGCACGCTCGAAATGCGTAAATTTCCATTCGGTTTACAGGCATATAAAATGTAAGGTTGAGTTTTTTCGTCTGATGAAGTATTTAATAGTTATGAAAAATAAAAAATGATGATAATAATTGCATGTAAATTTGAGAATTTTCAGCTCTTTAAATTCAGTAGCATTCCATTCATTTTTTGTCATAATTTTTGATTGTTCATAACTTTGCATCAGAAACAAACTATTATATGAAACGAAGCTCAAATTAAAGCTCTTTTGCTCAACTTTTTCATCTTATTACATCATTTCTCCTTCAAAAAACTTGCTGGGTTATGATACGAAGTGTAGGTATGATTTTTTACTGAAATAACGCGGATTTTGAATACAAAAGCTTATATATTGACCCCAAGGATCTATTAGACGAAACTACGGATGCTAAGCATCATTTTTATATACCAGAAACTACTTCCTGAAGCCTCACCGAAAATCACTTCCCGCAGGTTGTCGACTCTACCTGTTAGTTTTAGACAGTTTCAATCGCCGGTCAAGGCCGCCGAGCGCTGAGCTGAGCGCGCAGATAGCCTTGCTTCTGTCGAGATATATATCTGTTTTTTTCTATACAACAATCTATTTATTTCAGAGTTTGACTTAATTATGTTCGACATTTATTTTTCTTTCATAAATATAAAATTATCACTTCAATTTAAAGGAAGAAGTTATTGGCATTTAGAATGGCATAAACTTTTTTAACTTGTTCATTAAAATAACAGATAAAATATGAAAATCATGTAAAATAACTATATCACCTGAAAGTACATCTCTTTAGCTTCAAAATGACCACTTCTTAAATTTCGAAAATTCATTTACATACATTTTATAATTTATTACTGTTTCAAGTTAAAGGTTGAAATCGTAAAACCGGAAACAAAACTTTTGTAATTTTTTTTAACCTTCTATATACCTTTTTAGATATCACATTGACAATACAATTCTGTACTTTAAATTCAAGTTCTTTAAACTACTTAAAAATATAGCTATTATTACAAAAATTGTAAAAATTAAAGTAACAAATAAATAAACATCTTAATAATTAACATTTGAATAATGTTATTTAATGATTGAATACATATAGCATGTACGTTATAGTATCTACTTTCAAAATCATTTTGAACTTTTTGATTTTTTTTGGCCAATCATAATTTATGACAGTGTTCAGGTCGCACGCGTGAGTGCGTTGGTACTCGTATATACTAAACGTGCGTAACTTGACCCAGAGCTTCGAATCGGAGCATTAGTTGTAAAATGAATGCTCAGACAAGTTAATGAAAAAAAATAAACAACATATACATTTTCTACGTAGAATTATCTCCTCTATCGATTGACGCAGTCCGTTTTTTTAAAAAATGACAATTAAAATAGATATTACATAAAAACCACAATTTTGCACATAATTTGTTTAATACAAAAATTTGCAACTCAGTTACGGTTATAAACTTTTTACACTATCTTTATATACATATTAGGAAACACTTTCCAAAAAAGTTTTGATTGGTTCGACTTTTTCCGAAGTAAATATCTATCTTTACTCTACTATGCACGCAATGTTATGTTCAGAAGTCTTCAGGGGTACTTTGATATCTTGGCTACAAGTACTAAAAAGTTTATTTGAATCTGAATGCTTATCCTCTTAAATTCCATGTTTTTATAAAAAAATTCACAATTCTCTTTCTTTTCGCCATAGCGGACAATACGGCACACCTCTATAGCATCGATATAAGTATATATATATTAAAAACCGTATAATACTTTCGTAACGTTAAGTAGTAAATAACTTATTACGTATATTATTAGATAAATTCGTCCATGATAAATCAATAATCATTTAAAATTTGTTTAATATTGCCGTACCATATTGCCCGCAATCAGGTTATTTATTATCATAATATTTTATGAAATATGGACAAATCCGACGTACTTTTAACCTTTAGTATCTGAATTGTAAAACTGTTGATTAATTTAATATTATTTACTAATGTATTCGAAGTAATCTTATTTTTATTTCTACAAATCATTATCAATACATTGGCAAAGTAAAGACCTCATAATTAGCTTTTATACAATGATCAAAATCAAACAAAGATGATAAAATACCGAAATTGATATGTCCAAAGAGAAGAATTATTTTATTTTTACAAACAAAATATGAACGCCGTTTTTTAATTTATCAATCTGATTTCAATTGTTTAAATAAATTATACCTAAAGTATAGCTCTGAGTTAAATCTCATTTGTGTGCCTTATTCTGAAGAAAAGTTATAACACTTTAAATATGTGTCCCGGAATTTTTAAAATCTTCTAATTAAAGCAAAGTTATTAATTTAATATTTACGCTGCGTTGTAAATCATCGATTTAAAATTCAATATTCATTGTTGACTAAAAAATAAAACTATCCACGTCACATTTATGTGCCCTTTGGTATACTAAAATTAAAACGTATAATACACAATTTTTAAAAACGGGATTGATTGAAAAAAATATCAGTTTTTACTATGGCACACTACACTTCTATTTAGTTCGTTTAAAAATGCACTATCGCCCAAAAATAACCGATTTAGTCTATATAGAAACATAATGCTATTCTCATGTGCAATAAATGCCGTTTCCTAAAAATAAGGCATGTGCATCAATCTTCTTTTCACAAATGGTTTTAAAATGTGCCCACAAATTTTCAATTATGTGCCATCAATTCTTATTTCAAAATTTTTTTTATGCGAAAAATTTAAAGTTCGACGGATTTGCCATATATGTAACTTATTTGTTTAAGTCTAAGCTAACCATTTAATTTGTTTCGGTTTTTGTATGAATTATACTTTTCAAACCTAGTTGAAAGATGCTAGAGTATATCATTTTTGTACATAGAATCTAATAGATAATGCTTTTGATAATATACCAAATACGATCTGACGACTTCCTGTTGATTTCCATGCCATACGATATTTAATTCCTAGAATAATAAAACTCAACTATTACTATATTATGAAGTAATTACCTCAATCCATTCTGAATAGTTTTTAACATTTAAGCTGAGGTCCATTAAGTATACAAAGTTTTCCATATCTGCGGCAAAGGAGTATGCCGAAATAATTTCAGATGCACAATTGAAAGGCGTATCTATGCTAAGATCGTTTTTGATGTTGAAGAAATCCTCAAAATAGAAACGATCCTCCATTACTATTGTACCGGGTGGTAGTTTTAAATGTGCCAAAACTTTATCAATAGAGCCTTCTCTATCGAAATCTATAGATCCCGTGATTGTTTCTATTATAACTGCATCTAACTGAAAATAAAAGCATTATTTGTGAAATATCCATTATTAAAAAGTTGCGTGACATTTAGAGAGCACCTGCTATCAATTTATTTGCACTCATATTCTTATAACTTACAAGACATTAATTGAGGGCCCAAATCGGATAACTCGCCGAGTTCTAAAAATGAATAATAGGATAAACAAAAATCTGTTCAACTGAAAAATAAAATGTATATTCTCATAGGTAGAACTCATCTATGGGTGATTTTCAAATAACTGATTATCTACGTCCTCATGAAAATATACTAAATCTGATTTCTTTCTGTGCAAATCAGAAGAACATGATTAGTTTTACTTTGCACATACTATAGTTATAGGTGAATGGAATGATTTAATAGTTTCAGAAAGTGAAATGTATGAAAATGTCAGCTCCGTGATATAGCCAAATCCACGGAACTGACATGTTCTAAACATTTCTCTTTCTAAAACTATGAAATCATTTTATTCTCCTATAACTATTTTATGCGTTAACTAAAACTATACATGGTCTTTTGATTTGAATAGGAAAAAATCAGATTACGTAAATTTTTAATATATACTTGTGATAATTGATGTCGGGTACTTTAAAGTCTTGTAACGTGAACTCAATTTAAATCTTTTTCGGTGTAAATCAAAAGAACATGATTAGTTTCACTCAGTACATGATATAGTTATAAGAGAATGAAACGATTTCACACTTTTAGAAAGTGAAATGTCTACAAAATATCAGTTCTGTGGACTTGGCAAGGTCACAGAACTGACATGTACATTTCACTCTCTAAAGCTACAAAATCGTTTTATTCACATATAACTACAGTATGTGCAAAGTCAAACTAACCATGTTACTCTGATTAGCACAAAAAAAAATTGAGTATATTTTTATACACAATTTAGAGTAGTGGACATAAGAAATCTGTTATTTAAAAATCACCCCCACACAAACATTTTTACATTAAAAGAATTTTCTTATTTACACCTCAATTCTACTGCTTAAACAATATTTTTATTTGTATTCGAGCGCTCGGCGAGTTATCCGATCAGGACCCTCAATTTTCAATATTACGAGAAATGTAAAAGCCACTGCCCATTTATTGGTACGTACTCAAACTTAATTAAGTAACTACAGTAACGATACGAAGCTGAACGGTCGGTCCAGAGCCCTTATATTCGCCTGATAAAATTAGGCGAATTAATAGATATAGGCATTTTGCTAAGAGCCTGATCGCTATTATGCCCAGAGTATATTTTAAGGAAAATTTATCACTATCCAATCGCTGCCATTGCCTCTTAGAAAAAGGGTTATTCGGCCGATAAATTGGGGTAGAACATTCAAGAATCTCGACTAATTAAGTTGGATAATTATTGTGAATAAATTCTTATATGAGGGAAAGTAAGCAGTTCAACTCTGGGGACGCGTAGTGGTTCGGCCGTTGAGAGCGACGCGTACGCGGAAGTGTGTAGCCATATTAGGAAAATGATCGAAGTTGCGAAATCGAATAAATTGCGACCTTGAGATTTGTAGACGGAAGATGAGAGGAAAGATATGTGAATAATATATGAAGGTGATTATTATTGACTAAAACCTAGGTACTTAAATTGTTGTAATTCTAGTGTCGTTATTTACAATAAATTATTCATCCTGATTTCCTATGCCTCATGGAACCTCTTTGGAAGAAGACTCATTCTAAACTAGCTATACTTTACCTGGCACCCTTTATTATATAGAGAAATACCAAATTTGGTAAGGTAAATGAGGAGTCACCGAAGTGGAGCAATAATCACAAATTGTTTACAATATACGTAACAAAATCCTATATTATAAGTATTACTCACATTATTTTTGTTCAATAAAAATGCACTTTTTAGAGATTTTATTTTTAGTCTCAGAAAACAAACCGTCTTATTACTTAAAAATATACAGGAATATACCTGTATATGAAACACGTATTCAGTAATAATTTCGCGGACTTATATCGGATAGTTTTTGAGTAATAAATGTTGAAAAAAAAATGTTGTCACACAGTATAACAACTGAAAAACGAATCATATAAAATCGTTTCCAGTTTTAAAAAAAAAGTATTTTATTAGTACTTCATATTATATAACTTTTGCTTCCCAAAAACGTTTCCTGCATTGAAAAAAATTAAATAAACAAAGTTTTAAGATACTTTAATTTTGAAAAATTGCCATAAAAAAAAAAATTTATTTGACCGTATTTGCTGAAACTTTCTAGCGCACACTAAATATTAATAGCAAACATCTGAGAAAAGTTTGGGAAAGTTATACCGCAGATTAAACGAATGGTGATATGCCACACACATACACACACTCACGCACACACTCACTCACACACACACACAGACACACGCACATTCATATCACTCGCAGACACACGCACACTCACATATACACACAGATACACCCAAACACACACATACACGCACGTACGGACAGTTTTTAAGACTAGTCAATTCGGACTCCCCAAGGCATAAAATAAATTTCAGCATTGCAAAGCTCTCGCTTTTCGAAAGCAAAAAATCCGTACAGCCATTTCTTTTAATCGAGATTTTTATTATCTTCGAAAAAATTATTTAACTTTTTATTAAAATATAAAATAAAATCGGTTTTCTTACCAAAAACCTGTAAGGTAATTGACCCAGTTCTCGAAAGCTTAGTAACAGACTCAACTTATTTTACTGTAAGAAATGCTTTAATTTTAAAAAATTAAAATTTTTTATTGCAACTATTATTTAATATACTTATTTAACAAATAACTCGAAAAAAAACGAAATTTTAACGTAATATTTACTTTCAAATTCAATAAACAAAAAAAAATCGAGGGAGCAGTTGTCGGTAACCATTTTACGAGTCGGAGCAATTAGCCTAACTCCAATTTGGAAGACTGGGTGTACAGTTTTTGGAACATAGATTAATAAAATCAAAGAATAGGTCGTAGGAACGAATTAGAAATGATAGTTAGACAGCAGTATTGATTTGACTTACTTTTATTCAAGCAATTGAAGCTGATCGACTCTTCTTCTCTCTCTGACTTTCTTCCCTTGTGCCTCTCTCTGTCTCTCTCTTGAAACGGGGATGGACTTGCTCAGCGGAGTTGGATGCGAAGAGTGATGTATAACCAGGCTTGGCTTGATGGATGAAACTGGTAGGCTGTAGATTGGAGTTGGCGTGGGTAGGCCTAGGTGACTGAGTTCGGCGTCGGTGCTTGGAGGTGGCTTCTGATCCTGTAGTAGCAGGAGTAGCTGAATTCGAGAAGTGGCTGCTGAGTTCGAGAGCTGGTGAGTGACCACTGAGTTGGTAGGTTTTCTGAGTTTGTAGTTACTAGCTTGAGCGCTGACAAGAGAGTGACTGCTCGAATGCGCTTCAGGAGGCTGCTGCCCTCCGGCCCAAGCTTTTCCGGCCCTCCCCCAGTGTAGTACGATGGGTGGGCTTACGTTGGATTGGTAGTTCGGGGGAGCGTACCCTTGATTGGCTCTTCCTAATGAGTCGACAGACAATGAGAGGGTTGGCAACCTTTGGTTCCTCTTTTTGGGCCTCCCCTCCTTCCATTTTCTATTGAGTTTCTTTGGTGGATCTTTAGCTCTGATCTTCCGGAGTAGGGATAGAGAGAGACGATTGATGAGAGAGAGAAAGAAGATCGAATGTCCTAACATAGTTTGCTTAACATTGCTTATGTTTAACCTTTCTTATACAATAATTATTGCGCATAACTTTACGATGTTACATTTGTTGAATAATGCTTCGATTGAGTATGATAGTTTTTATTAAGAAATAATAAGATGTATAGATCCAATATACCAAATACTAATTCCAAATTCCAAATACTATTATTATTATGATTATTACTATTTTTATACTATATCTTATTTCTACTGCGTAAATTCGATATAAAAGTTATTATTACCTTTTAATCATATCCTTACTTAAAAAATTAAAGTGAACGTAATCTTATTCTTAATATTACAATGAAATAATATTCGGATATCCGTTTGCACACAGATATTCGCGGGATTTTACCTTCACATGCACGTGTATGTACGTGGTAGGTTTCATGTAAAATATTGTAAGGTTAATTGAAAAACATTTGTTTCGATCTATGTTAACATTACTAAATCCATGGAATCGTGGCAACGGTCCTGGACAACCACGATCAAGGGTAAATGGACAACAAGGCTGATAGTCCAGCTGGCCCCTTGGATTAACAGAGATCATGTGGAGGTAAATTACTACCTGACCCAATTCCTGAGTGATCATGGGTACTTCTGCTCCTACCTCAGTCGTATGGGGAAGGTTCAGTGCCCGAGTTACATCTTCCCTTCCGCTGATTGCGACGATACGATTAACACGTTTTTCGTCTGCGGAAAGTGGAACGAAGAAAGAACAACTCTTTTCAGCTCGGTCGAACAATTCACGCCTGAAAACATCGTGGGCGAAATGCTGTCTGCCAAGAATCAGTGGGCCGCTACAGCAAAATTCACCGAGACGGACTTGCAACAAAAGAAGCGGTACCTAGACAGAGCAACCGAGGAAGGTATGAATGAAGTGCTGGAAGATGTACCGACACACCAACATAACGCAAGGACGTCGGACGACTCCATGGAAATGGACGTAGAGGGAGAAGATGGGAAATTTTCTTAACCGGGAGACGCTTATATTTCTCTCATTTTATGAACGTCGCGGGAAGGGACAGGGATACTTCTCCTTTCCGTACGAAGATGAATGCGCCGGTTCGAATACGCGTATAAATGAGACGGGTTAAATCTGACGTTCCCTCGGGGGATTTAAAATTATGAATTTTTAAATTTGTTTCAAGTCAAGGTAGTAGCGGTTGTCGAGATGATACCATAATTGCACCACCATGGAAAGGGTGGTTGGTTTTAGTGGGTCGGTTTGCGATGGAACGGCTGTGTAGTTTTTTTTCGCGTTTTTGTTTATTTTATTTTTCGTCCTATATTATACACACGGCGGATGCATCACCAACCAGTCCCACACTATCCGGCTGTGAGGACCCAGTCGGGTGTGCCTAGGTGTCATTTCCTACATACCCTCAAAACAAAAAGAAAAATAAAAAAAAATTATTAAATGAATAATATCACCGGCACACAAAAAAAAAGTGGTCTGTACTTTTGGCCAGACCCATCTATCTACATTTTTTTTCGCGCTAAATCCGAATCTGGAGTCCGTTTAAGCCCTACACCTCGAGATTTTTAGTAAATTGCAAAAAAACAGCTAAAAATTGCAAAAAATCGTGAAAATCGCGAAAAATAGTGAAAAATCGCGAAAAATCGCTTTGATAAGAACAATAAAATTCGGAAAAAAATTTTTTGACCTGGATCAAGGTAGTTTTTTGTGTATTTTTTTGCTCTGAATCCAAATATGGATCTGTTTAAGCCCTGCACTTTGATAATTTGAATAAATTGCAAAAAACAGCTAAAAAGTGCGAAAAATTGTGAAAAATCGCGAAAAATCGTTTTAAAAAGTACAAGAAAAATCGGCAAAAAACTTTTTGAGCTGGATTAAGGGTGTTTATAGTGTATTTTTTGCACTGAATCCTAATCTGGAGTCCGTTTAAGCCCCACATCTCTACAGTTTGAGTAAATTAAAAAAAAACAGCTAAAAATTGCGAAAAATCACGAAAAATCGCTTTAAAAAGAACAAGAAAGTTCGGATAAAATTTTTTTGACCCGGATTAAAGCTGTTTCTTATGTTTTTTGATGCCCTGAACTCATTTCTGAAATTTTTTAAAGTCTATTATTTACCGATATTGCCAAAACCGTGGAAAATAGCTAAAAATAGCGAAAAATTGAGAAAATGTGAAAAATTTGGGAATCAAAAAACTAGAAATCATGAATAGCACAAAATCTTGAACTCAGTTTGCTCTTATACTTTTTTCTCTGGTAGCTAACTCCTTTCTCTTCAAATGACCTATGCAACGGGTTTCTTTTTCTTTTTTTTGTATTCTGTTTCGTTTCTCTCTTGAGCGTCCAACAGAAATCTGCCATCATGTTAACATCCCATCTTCCTTGGTAACGTTTTTCAATTTCACTTATGTCTTGATGGAATCGTTCTCCTTGTTCTTCGCTACAGTCTCTGAGGTTTTCAGGAAAGTAGTCAAGATGAGAGTGCAGAAAGTGCAGTTTAAGATTCATAAAGCAGCCTAACTCTTTAAAATTTTTCAACAAGTAGTCAACCAAATTCTGGTAGTCATCACTCTTCTTATTTCCTAAGAACTTCTTAGGAACGTTTTTGAAACTTTGCCATGCCGCTTTTTCGGTGTCATTCGTGTGCTTCGCAAAATTTTTGTCTTGAAAAAGAGTGCGAATTTATGGTCCATCAAAAATACCTTCTTTCAATTTTGCATCACTTATAGCTGTAAACTTCTCTCCTAAATATTGAAAACAATTACCACCTTTGTTCAGACCTTTGACAAATTGCTTCATAAGACCAAGCTTGATATGAAGTGGTAGTACCAGAATCTTTGAAGGATCAATCAACGGGCTGTGGATGATGTTCCTCGTCCCTGGATGAAACTCTGTCCTCTTTGGCCATTCTTTCCGTTCGTAGTGATTTTTTCTGTCTCTGCTGTCCCACAGACATAAGAAGTAGGGATTTTTGTAAAACCTGATTGCTGACCTAGTATCAGGGTTGAAACTTTTAGATCACCGCAAAATTTCTCATTGATGTTTACGGTAGTTTATTTTCTCCAAAACTTTCTGCTAATTCTTGTAAGTCTCTTTGAGTTTCGTTGAGTGAGCTATCGGAATAGGTGCATATGTGTTCCCATTATGAAGCAGCACAGCTTTGAGACTTCGTTTTGAAGAATCAATAAAAAGTTTCCACTCTTCGTCCTTATAAGTGTTCGGTTTTAATTCATCAATCACCCCTTTTACATCCGATCAAAAGACTAATAAATTCTCCTCATCTTGCGTGAAAAATTTGCGAAACTCTTTTTCTCTATCACGATAAACGTAAGCTTTGGTTCTTGTTGCCAATATATTTTTCTTGTTTAGTGCATCTACTAGATATTCAGCTCCATCTTTGGGCAGTCCCAAATTTCGTATGAGATCGTTTAACTACTATTGGTTGAAAGTTTGTGGAACTTTCGCCGCACCTGCTGGTAAGTATTCGTCGTCCTCGCTATCATTTTCACATTCCTCCTCGGAGATCTCCTTAACTTGCATTTCTTCTTCCCCCCGAGAATGGTCTACATCCATATGTTCAGTAGCGATTGTTTAATTCACGTCTGCTATTTTTCCGGTTTTACGACTGAAGATACATTAGCGTAATAAATGTTAGCGTTGTTAGTTAAATTAAACCCTTTTATGTCTGTGATACAAAAATAGCAGTTTTCTAGGCATGATAGTGCAGACCATATCATCGGTTTCGTAAATCTCAGCTGCTCGGTTGTTTTAATCTTATCCCATCGCATTAACATCGTGTAACACGAGCCACAAAATATATGTGGAATCTAATTAACATCCAGGTTGGGAACTTCTAAATCAAAGCACTTACTGTAAAGAGATCTAACTTTAGTAGATATAGATCTGCAATATCTAGAAATTTCAAATTCACTACAAATAAAACAGAACGAATCAGAACTTTTATTGCACTCGTGTGAGTTATTTCTTGTAGTATTATACTCTACAAAGGCCAAGTCACCCACCAATGTAGAGCTGCGGTCGCTTGATGACGACGACTGCGGGCCCGCTTTCTCACCCTGACCAGCCGCCGATACTGGGGTTCCGAGTCCCTGCATCGTAAAGCACTGTTTTGTGCCTGCCATGAAGGCAAAAACGCCGTTAGCCCAGAGACTCTGCCACATGGATCTGTTGCCCACCGTCACCACGTAAAAATGGTACTACTACTTCATATCAAGCTTGGTCTTATGAAGCAATTTGTCAAAGGTCTGAACAAAGATCGTGATTGCTTTGAATATTTTGGAGAGAAGTTTCCAGCGATAAGTGATGCAAAATTGAAAGAAGGTATTTTCGATGGACCACAAATTTGTACTCTTTTTCAAGGCAAAAATTTCGTGAAGCACATGAATGACACCGAAAAAGCGGCATGGCAAAGTTTCAAAAACGTCTCTAAGAAGTTTTTAGGAAATGAGAAGAGTGATGACTACCAGAATTTGATTGACTACTAGTTGAAAAATTTTAAAGAGTTAGGTTACTTGATGAATTTTAAACTGCACTTTCTGCACTCTCCTTGACTACTTTCCTGAAAAACTCGGAGAAGAACAAGGAGAACGATTCCATCAAGACATAAGTGAAATGGAAAAAGATACCAAGCAAGATGGGATGTTAACATGATGGAAGATTTCTGTTGGACGTTTGCAACCCGTTGCATAGGTCATTTGAAGAGAAAAGAGTTCGCTACCAGAGAAGACAAGTATAAGAACAAACTGAGTTCAAGATTTTGTGCTATTCATGATTTCTAGTTTTTTGATTCCCGATTTTTCAAATTTTCTCAATTTTTCGCTATTTTTAGCTATTTTTCACGGTTTTGACAATATCGGTAAGTAATAAACTTTGAAAAAGTTTTAGAAATGAGTTCAGCGCATCAAAATACATAAGAAACAGCTTTAATTCGGGTCAGAAATTTTTTTTCCAAATTTTCTCGTACTTGTTAAAGTGATGTTTCGCCACTTTTCTGATTTTTCGCAATTTTTAGCTGTCTTTTGAAATTTAATCAAAAGCTCGAGGTGTACGGTTCAAAAAAAACTCTAGATTCGGATTCAGCGCAAAAAAATACACAAGAAACATCCTTTATCCGAGTCAAAACATTTTTTCCGTACTTTCTTGTTCTTCTTAAAGCGGTTTTTCGTAATTTTTCGCAATTTTTTGCTGTTTTTTTTGCAGTTTACTCAAAATCTCGAGATTTAGGGCTTAAACGGACTCCAGATTAGGATTCAGTGCAAAAAAATACACAAGAAAGACTCTTAAGCCAGGTCAAAAAGTTTTTTGCCGATGTTTCTTGTATTTTTTAAAGCGATTTTTCGCAATTTTTCACGATTTTTCGCACTTTTTAGCTGTTTTTTGCAATTTATTCAAATTCTCGAAGTGCAGGGCTTAAACGGACTCCAGATTTGGATTCAGAGCGAAGAAATACACAAGAGACACCCTTAATCCGGGTCAAAATTTTTTTTTCGAATTTTCTTGTTTTTATTAAAGCGATTTTACACGATTTTTCGCAATTTTTAGCTGCTTTTTGCAATTTACTCAAACGAGATTTACAAATCTCGACGTGTAGGCCTTAAACGGACTCCAGATTCGGATTCAGCGTGAAAAAATACATGTAGCTAGGTGGGTCTGGTCAAAAGTACAGACCACTTTTTTTGTGTGCCGGTGTATTTAACTTATTACAATAATAATTTTATTTTGTTGTTAAAGAAATAAAGTTAGCATGTTTACTTCATAGCTTCTAACTATTTGTACAAGTATATTTAAAAGTAATAATTGTTAACCTCTTTTTATGTTTTTTCATATTTTTCTTATACTTAAATTATAATGCGATCTTAAATTTATTAGTTAAACTATAATATTTAATATGGCTATTGTTATTAATATATAAATCATTAAATATATCACTGTCTACAGTTTTATTTTAGTTAAAAATATTTGATTATATTGATAAGGGATGTTAATAAATGCTAAATAGTAATATTATACTTCCAATAATTATTTTGCACAATTAGGGAAAGTTTAGAATAAAATGGGTTTCGATAACAATATTTAAAATAATAGAATAGTTTAAGTTGAAAAAATAGATAAAGAGCAGATGGCCCCTCATCATCGTATCGACTTATTTTTGTATTGTTGCACTATCGCTCGCTTGAGACATCGCTCGGGCGCTTTTCCGAGAGATCCTTTCTCTCTGTGCGTACACGTGGAGTTCGATTGCTCTCAAGCCTGGGGTCTTCAATTGCTTATCAGAGCCTTGTCATTTTTGAGTGTTTACTGCACACTGCTTATTTGTCTTAGCTCTGGGAAAAATCCTCAGCGGGCTTGCAGCTGTTGAACTCTCCCAGAGCCGAGATTAAATATGCGTGTGTACGAACGGAGGGAAAGAAGGAGGATGGTAGAGAAAAAAAGGAAGATAAACAAAATATTTAAACGGTTACTAGTAGGCAGTAGTGAAAATGAATGACAAACTAGTAATCGTAACCCTGATCTAGTCTAATTATTTGGTAAATTTGAATTACTTATCATAGCTAAACAGGTTCCAGTAAATTAGAGATAAGAAAATTATTATATCTAATTGAGATTATTAGTAAAAATGAAAAGCATGTAATTATAATTTAAAGAAATGTTTCTGTTGGTCAGTCTGTTCTCCTGATGGACCAGAGGCTTCTCCATGTTGACCATTTTTGGGTAGGGATGGAATGAATTCTCCTAATTCTATGTCTGTGGTAGATGGTGTGAATGGTGCAGATGGACAATGTAAATAAAGGTATAAATGAGCAACTGAGCTCCAGATAGCTCCAAACAAATGGATGGACCAGACATAAACAGTGTGTAAGGCATAGCCCTGAATGGCAATATCGATGACTATTTTCACGGTATGGATGACTACAAGGATGGCAATGATACCGGCACTGGCGGTTCCTAAGATTATAAATCTTGACCATACACGGTTCCAACTACTTACGATGATCTTCTCAACAGCATCGTGATTGAGAAGTTTGATTACGGTGCCTTCATTATTGGCAATAGGGTGACCACGCATCTCCCTAGCTAAATCGTTTAGTAAGGCAGGTCGCTCGACAGGGAACATTATACTCTCCCGAAGTTGTGCGAGATCTTGTTCGGTGTAGATGCCATTAGTGGTCAGGTTTTCTGGATTTAGATATTTCCAGGTGGGTTTGGCATCGGCTTAAGAACCAATGACTCTTTGGCTTCTGAGGGGCGAGGTAAAATTTTGTACCAGGCATCCCCAACATAATATATAGAAGAAAGTAAGGCATTACAACTGATTATAGTGCCTCTGTTTTTAGGATATTGTTTTAGGAGTCTGGTGATAGGTCTTATTATTACGTGAAACTTCTAATTTAGCATAACATTCTGTACCATGTTGAATTTTTACCTCTACTGGAATACACTTAATAATATGAACTACTTCGCCTGATGCTACAGCTATATAATCAGGCCCTTTCATTAAATCAAATGCAAATTTGAGAACGTATGTGTTTTTCTACATACACAAACTTGGAATTCACAAAAGCGATTATATCTAAGTTCGCTATGGAAATCTTATTTCTAATTGCAAAACTTTCACCTTTTATGGTTTGGAAAATTACTAATTTAGGATGTTCTTTCTTTACGACGGTAAAGCCGAAGGTCGATTCTTTTCCCTTTGACGCGAGGGCAAAAGTTACATCTTGGGTGGTCAGCAAGTAAATTGATTGATCATGACTTACATCATAATCGATCATCTTATTCGCTAGACCTTCGTACAAAATTTCATAATGAGTAAAGTTACATGTATCTATGGGGATAGGGTTCCAATAGGTATAGCCACCATCTTGATCTATACAGGTGACACCCGACAAATCACAGACTGTACCGGAACGTAAATGGATCAGTATAACCCGTGCCATCGGACTTTCCTTCTCCATTTACAAATCCAGCAAAGGTCAGTCAATGAGTTACAGTGTTGTTCCGCAATCGTACCCTATAAAGCCATTAGTCTGCCCCAGGATAAAAAATCATACGGAAAGGACAAGAAACATCTGTAATCATAACATGAATTTTAGTTACATTCTTTATAAACTCTAATTTCTCCATGTATATGCATAATCTAAAAAGAAATTTTATATTTATTTATTTAAAATTTTTATAAAAGTATTTTTTAATATTTAAATATTTACGTATGCTTAATAACAAGATGAAATAGGATTCTGATACAAAATTATTTTTATGAATCCGAATCCTGTTTCATTTTCTTTTTTGGTTTATTCTCATGATTTATGTATGATATTCTTTATCTATTAGCGCGAACTGTTTTATTACTCTTTTTATATCGTATTTTTATATTATTTCTAGTAATTACTTCTAAGATTTTATATGGCCTTAAGTAATGATTTCCAAATTTACCTGGTTTAGGACCAGATAATAGGAAAACGTAGTCAGCAACCTTGAAATTTCTTGGGTTTATTGACCTATCATAATATTTCTTTGATCGATATTTAGACTGTACTAAATGGTCATAAGCATGTTATTGAATACCATTCAGACGTGTCACTAGATCGATTACATAGCCTTTGTACGTGGGTAACATATCACCTTCACGCAATGGATTACCTGAGGGTAATGTGTTATAATTTAACATGGCTATATCTAACCAAACACCCTATTCACTGACTGCATCAGTGTACTATTTTAAGTATTCACCTAGAGAGTGATGGGAATGTTCTAGTGAACAATTCGTTTGAGGATGAAAGGCTGTAGTTCTGCTTTTTTTTATTTTAAATCTTTTAGCCATTCTAGCCATTAAACTACTGAGAAAGTCTGCTCCCTAATCGGTTAAGATTACATTAGGTGCCCCGGAAACACAGATGAATTTTTTTATAAAAGCGTCCGTTACTGTGCTGGCTAAAATATCGCGAAGTGGCACGGTTAGACAAAATTTGAATAATTGATCTTGAATAGTTAATATGTATTCATGACCATTCTGCATGGGTTTCATGGGTTCTACTATATCCATAGCTACTTTGTCAAACACGGAACCAGGTGTAACCGTGATAACCATTGGTTGTTCTGCTTTTAAGCGTAATAATTTCTTGAATTGGCATTCTAGACATTGTTGGATTCTTATTTGAATATCCTGTTTCATATTTTCCTAATAATAATGAGTTTTAATTCTGTTATAAGTTTTTGAAACACCTTTGTGTCCGCCTGTGGGGGATCTATGAAGTTCGCGAAATATCTCGTCGCATTTTTCTAGAGGTACAATTTCTAAACTTCTATTCGTTCAATCTCTTCACTAGAAAGTGCAAATCAGAATCGTAATCTGAGTACCCTGAAAGATTAAAGTTATAACATTTAATATTTCTCGCCACTCTAAGTTCTCTATATGTTTGCTATTTCCAAAACATATCTCTTTATGATCAAGTTTCAATACTAAGTTTCGTAATGTAATTAAGGTACCATGGATATTGGAATTGATTGTACTCAATGACAAAGGTGATTCATCACGTATGCACAATGAAAACAAATACCTATTACCCTTTTTCTTAGCCTGATTTACTTCTCCATTTTTTTAATGATTGATTTACAGGAATTTTATTGAATTCTAGCAACACTTTCCCACCTTCGTCATAAGGAGTCCCATTACTAGTTACAAAATACGCGACATTATCCGATCGACATTGGATTAATTCGCGGGTCTCAATGATTCGACGTTTGTAGGTAAATTTGGTCGATTCAGAAATAGAAGATTCATCGGAGTCTAATTCTGTAACAACAGAATTTTTGTTATAAATGGGATTATTTATTATTTCAGGTCTTCAAATGGTTTTATCAGGAAGTGCAACTGGTGCAACCAATGTGTCGGGGTCTGAATGTATGTCACTTATGTAATAATTTATCTCTTTCTTTATCTTGACGCGTTCAGGAAGAGTTTTTAGCGGACCAATCGGCTTAGGGTTTTTAGGCGGTCTTCCTCGCTTTTTAGGTTTAGGATCTCTTACAGGGATTTGATTGTTAGTCACATTTTATTCTACAGGTTTATCACGATTTCAAGAAAGAGCATCGGCATTGGAATTTAGTTTTCCGGATTTGTAATTAATTGTATATTCATATTCAGACAGTTTAAAACGATATTTTTGAACGCGGGTGTTTAAATCCGCGGTTTTAAACCATACTAGCGGTTGATGATCGGTATTGTTTGTGATTTTTCGTCCGTAAACATACAATCGAAAACTCTCTACACTATGCAAAACCGCGAGAGCTTCTTTTTCATAATCTTCAAAGTGTAGCCCCGAACCGCGAAGTACTCTAGAGGTGAAAGCTATTGGTCAATCGGAACCAATCTTCCCTTGGGATTACTCTCCACCGACTGCATACCCTGACGTATTGGCCGTGATATTTTCTGGTTCATCTAGTTTCGGAAATTGCAGTATAGGTGCGTTGTATAATATATCCTTAAGAGTATTAAAAGAGATTTCTGAATTATCAGTCCATTCGAAGGTTATAATTTAGTTCTTTTGTAATAATTTAGTCAAGGGTTTAGTTATTTTCGCGGAATCTTTAATGAAACGGCGATAGAATTTTTTGGATTGGGACTTAAACCCTTTTAACTGAGCATGTGACCCAAATAGTTTATATCACGCATTGAAAACTCGCATTTATCTATTTGTAATCTAAGTCCTGTTTCTTCTAAACCGTCAGCTGGTAACTTAAACTTTCGATCATGTTCTTCGAGACTGTCAGCATAGATATCGTCTAAGTATACAAATATTAATTCTCCTTATAAATCATCAATAAATAAATCATCTTTTAATCATTGGAAAGTAACCCACGGCGCGCTCCGATCAAGTTTAAATAAAAAGATCTTGCACCTCGCGAGTTTTTTTATAAATCATTCCTGGGATATCTTCCGATTATTTTAAGCCTAAAATGAAAATAATCCCTAGAGGGATTTTCAAATAAACTCGATATTTGATCATTTTCGTAGGTTATCGTGACTATTTTCTATATTGCATCTTGTATTTAGATTTCTTAGGTTTTAAAAATATATTTCAACATCAGAAATAAGTTTATAAATGCTCAATAGGTATTAAAAATTTTAAATTCATAAAAATTTTCAAAACCGTATTCGAATTTTCAAACTTTGCGATCATTTTATTACATTAAAAAAATATCTTTATTATGTACAATAATTAAAATGAATGTAAACTATTATATTCACATAAAGCACGTTGGAACCTCTCTGCATATTCTGGATGGTTCTTAAAAACTTTATATTTCTCCCACACAGATTTGAAATCAGCATGGACAGATTCCATAGCCTGTTCACTATAAAATCCAAGTCCCGTCTGAACTTCTTCGCAAAAGTCAGGCACATGAAAAAATACTGCATGAATTTTGGGCGTTATTGGTACATTTAAATGTAAATAACTTTGCTTGAAGGCATTAATCTTATCTTTGAAAGATGGGTCAAGATTTTTTCCAAAGCAGGCATGTACAACATTTTTGAAGTGCTCAAAAGCATTTACATATTTCAAACATCCGAAATTGTGATTTCGTGAACGCAGGAAATCAAGTTTGTCTAATAATATCTAGCACGAATTG
The DNA here is from genome assembly GCA_949152435.1 of Gastracanthus pulcherrimus. Lineage (NCBI taxonomy): Eukaryota > Metazoa > Arthropoda > Insecta > Hymenoptera > Pteromalidae > Gastracanthus > Gastracanthus pulcherrimus. Next base: position 53,897,281 of record OX424572.1, read on the forward strand.
CCATTAAAACTTGTATTACCCTGACGTATATCACGAGTGACATGGCATGATTGTGCCCATAGAAGAGCGTCTTTCTCGAATTCAGCCAATAAGTGTCTATACAATGTATTTACTACATCTAGCATCAAATAAAGTTCAGGTGGAGGTATTATCTGAAGAAATGTTTTGTCTACATCAGTTGATAAAAGAGGCGGATGAATACAATTTTTATGATTCTTCGCATCTTTTTTGACAGATCCGGCTTGATGCCAGTTCATATAATTTTGAAACGTATTATTTATTGTCCTCGGTATTCCGCAGCTACTTAAATCATTTTTCGATGCGAAACACCAAGTGCAAGGGTAAAACCTGCTATGCGACATGATGCCAACCATAATATTAGCAAGTTTTAAATCTGTCGCAATAGTTCCCTGAAAGTTGTTTATTTTTATTGCAGACCACAGCTGTGATACATTTTCATAATTTTCTTGAGAACTGTTTGCTAATGCTAGTATCAATAATTTGTTAACACCTGAATCTTTAAACCGTTTAGCAGAAATACCATCTTCGAACTTTTGCCGGTGTCTATTTAGTTTTTCATTTTCTGAAGTAGATTGAATGGATAAACATATCTTCAGAAAACCCCCTCCCCCGTCAATACCAAACTTCAAGTGAAATTCAGACAATGAGCGTTTTTCTTTAATGTGTTCTATTAAACCATCAAGATTTGTGTAGTAAGCGACTGTTTCGGCTGCAGATGAAACTTTATGAGCCTTGACGTGAACGAAGTCAAAGTTTTTAGTACCAAAATAATCATCAACACAGTGACTTTTAATTGATAGTTTTTTTTTCAAATGCGGTTCCACGACCTTAGCATTTTTCGTAGCTACTCGTAAAGCTGTAGCAATCGCAAGTGTCTTCGTTTGGCTCAAATGTAAACTCGTCTGGATTTTTAAAAAATCGTCTGCAGAAAAAAACTCAGGTTTGCTTAAAGCTTTGTTATTTTGTGAACCAATAGCAACTTTAAGAGGCTTACCGCGTGTTTGAGAAAGTGATAGAGTTGTAGTATTTTGTGTATTTTCTGTAATCATTTTGCGTTTAAGCAAAGACGAAATTACTTGATCTGTAGCTCTTGAGCTTGTTTGCATAATGTTTTCAGTCAAATTCTCCAAGCGTACGGTAAAGTTACATTTATGAGATTTTCCTTTTCCCAACAAAGAAAAGCAGTAACTACACCGGCTTACAACGGAAGGTGATTTTCTTTCATCTAGATTAAAATTGTACTATTATATTGTAGTTATTATAACTAGAAAAAGATATGTTTTAATAGCTTACTTGGAACTTTTATATTTGTCACATCAACAAGTACTCCATGTCGCTGAGGCATAACATTATTCTTTGCAAAGTTTGAAAATTTTCCAGGAGGGGATTTTCTCGCAAGCTCACAAATATGACAAGCACATAAAACATCGTCGCTTGATCTAGTAGATTTCTTCAAAATTTGAAGATAATGAGTATTAAGAATTTATAAACTTATTTCTAATATTGAAATATATTTTTAAAGCCTAAGAAATCTAAATACAAGATGCAATATAGAAAATAGTCACGATAACCTACGAAAATGATCAAATATCGAGTTTATTTGAAAATCCCTCTAGGGATTATTTTCATTTTAGGCTTAAAATCATCGGAAGATATCCCAGGAATGATTTATAAAAAAACTCGCGAGGTGCAAGAACTTTTTATTTAAACTTGATCGGAGCGCGCCGTGAACCGGTGTATTTCTTAAACCAAATGTCATAAAGACAAATTCGAAATGAGCGAATGGCGTACTAAAAACGGTTTTATGAGCACCCTTGGGATCCATCTTGATTTGATGAAACCCAGAAGCCAAATCCAAAACAAAATAATACTTTGCCTTACCTATCCGCCATCATCGTCTACCTTGCGAATGCGGCTTGTCTTTTATGATCCAGACTGGACTATTATTACTTTGCCTATCGCTATCAGACTTAAAAAGACTGTTAAATCGTTTAAAATGGCATTATACGAATGTCTTATAGGATTAGAGCACCGATAGGTGTGAATAGAATTTAATCTAATTAATTATAATTGTTAATATTAGTTTTATACTCATGCATTATACAGTGCGAATATATTAACTGAGAGGCTATTTTTGTTATTAGTATTAATTTGTAATAATAGCTATTTACTATATATATTTTTATACATGTTACAATCATTAAAATGTATTATATTATTTGTTTGCCATACGGTTACGATAACCTTGGCATGAATAAATTTGTTATCAATCTCTCTCTCTCTCGCTCTCTCTCTCTCTCTCTCTCTTTCACTAGAAGCTCGACCCGAGCAGCCAGCAGCGTCAGATAGAAGAAGCAGAAGAAGTCCGTATTTTCAGCCACGAAAATGCTTTCTCTATATCGACCGAATCCTGGTAAGAAAAAAAGAGTCGACATGTATCCTCGGGAATTAAAATTTTTTATTGCAATAAAATTATTATTCCGAATCAAGATATTCATGTGCTCAATTAAAAGCAAAAGAAAACAGTTTTTGAGCCATAAATATTACCTTCTATTCTACGATCACCGTAAACTTCGAGACGACGGGTCCGTCAAGTATGTTCATAGTTATATGTCGAAATTAAAGAGACCGTCAATGCACTATATTTTATATTGAACTACAGTTAAACCTGGAACATTGCTCGAGTTTGGGAAAAATAACCTCGAACAGTGCTCGAGTTACCTAAGGTTCGTAGCAATTAACGATGGCAGCAAGTCAGAGCCCTAGATAAGGTATAAACTGTTTGTCCGTAATATTATATTGGCTTGATTTCAAAAAGTATCAGTTAGCTTACCTATAATAAAAATGAATTTCCATATGCGCACTACATGTAACGCGAGTGTAATGTAGCGAGAGTATTATAGATCAGTGTTTGAGGTTCGACTTTTTGACCTATTTCTTATCAACATGTATTTATGTCAAATTTAATGTCTTACAATATTAAATTTGAAAGGTATTATTAATTTGTATACTTTATACTAATTCATAAAAAAATGACATTGAGTTACAAATAAAAATATAATACTTGCCAATTTATTAATCGATTTAATTAATTTCTTTAGCGTTTATTTCAGATTATCGGAATTAGTAAAAAATAGAAATATTTTAAACTATAATATTTTTTAAATAATTTGTATACTTCATACTAATTAATAAAAGAAGGAAATTGATATACAAATAAAAATACAATACTTGCCAATTTATTAATCGATTTCATTAATTTCTTTAGCGTTCATTTGAGATTATCAGAATTAGTAAAAAATGGAAATATTTTAAACTATATTATTTTTTAAATAGAATATTAGTTTAAGTTTACTATTTTAATTGTAGCGTATTCATGAAATTCATAATTGAACGTCTTATTTTGGTAATAACATATTTCTTTTAATTTATATTGTGGGTAATAATGAAACTTATACTTGCCAAGATTTTACTTTTTAGAAAGGTATTTTTTATAGATTTCACAACTTTTCCAGATACGGAAATGTATTCTTACTATTCTCGAAAAAATAGAAATATTTTAAAAATAGAATATTAGTTGATGTTTACTATTTTAATTGTAGCGTATTTCTTTTAATTTATATTGTGGGTAATAACGAAACATATACTTACCAAGATTTTACTTTTTAGAAAGTTATGTGTTACTTTCAAATAAATAAATGTTTGTGTATAGGTATCTTGAAAGTTTCATTGACCCCATTCTCTTTTAAACTACTTGAAGTAATCTTGTGCAATTTTACCTAAACCATTATGTAGCCCTATTGATTATGAAAATTCACTTAAAATAAATTTAAATAAAATTCTTTCGAAAATACCTTATAGTATTCTCATGTTTTATTCAGATATCAAGTCAACGCTGAGTGAAAAGAGTCTTTTTGATATAAATATAAACCTGAGCTTGCAAACATTTGATTAATTATAGTTTTATAATTTCATTAAAATTACCCTTCTGAGCCAGCGTTGACTTTATATCTGGATAGAACATGAGTATATTATGTGTTACTTTCAAATAAATAAATGTTTGTGTATGGGTAACTTGAAAGTTTCATTGACTCCATTTTCTTTTAAACTACTTGAAGTAATCTTTTGTAATTTTACCTAAACCATTATGTAGCCCTATTGATTATGAAAATTCACTTAAAATAAATTTAAATAAAATTCTTTCGAAAATACCTTATAGTATTCTCATGTTTTATTCAGATATCAAGTCAACGCTGAGTGAAAAGAGTCTTTTTGATATAAATATAAACCTGAGCTTGCAAACATTTGATTAATTATAGTTTTATAATTTCATTAAAATTACCCTTCTGAGCCAGCGTTGACTTTATATCTGGATAGAACATGAGTATATTATGTGTTACTTTCAAATAAATAAATGTTTGTGTATGGGTAACTTGAAAGTTTCATTGACTCCATTTTCTTTTAAACTACTTGAAGTAATCTTTTGTAATTTTACCTAAACCATTATGTAGCCCTATTTGATTATAAAAATTCACTTAAAATAAATTTTAAAAATTTTTTTTCGAAAGAACCTTATAATATTCTCATGTTTTATTCAGATATCAAGTCAACGCTGGGTGAAAAGAGTCTTTTTAATGTAATTATAAACCTGAGCTTGCAAACATTTGATTAATTATAGTTTTGTAATTTCAATTAAATGACCCTTCTGAGCCAGCGTTGACTTTATATCTGGATAGAACATGAGTATGTTATATGTTACTTTCAAATAATCCTTTAAACACAAGAAGCACGTACACGAGTACAAAGATTCACAAACACCCTTGTCAATAACAAAAATTTGTGTTAAAAAACAGTACATCTATTGGAGTATTAAATATTTAACAGATGCTTCTGCGATACACCAACTTGATTGGAGAACTTGATTTGTATTATATTTACATCATGACAACATCAGAGCGGATATTCAATTACTGCATCCCCATGATTGTGTGGTATTTTTCTGGTGCATAGTGGCGTATGCCCTGTATGTTAATGATCAATCAGCAGATGACTTTGTATATCCCCGATGATGATTACACACAAGCACATAAATACTTGTTACTAAGAAGTAGCACACCACAAGTATAACAAAAATTTTATCTAATAATTCTTCGTTGAATGCAATTATCACAGCTAATTGCTGTATATGCATTTTAACAATGACTTTACCTATAAGCGTGGCACCAAAGAAATTCCAACCATATTTCTGAGCAAAACAACTTTACTTGATGACTTCATTATTTCAGTAATGCTCGTTTCATCTTGTTTATTCCTTGTGAGTTTCAAGGGGGCAACATATTCAAAGGCAGAGAAGACGTCCTTAATTGTTCCTTTTTGTGTACTATACTATTCTACCTCTTCTTTTACTGGTCTTCTTTACTTGCAATGCTAGACATTCCCTGCTCTTTCTTTCCAAGTTCCTGACCCTCTTTAAATCCATACTTTGCCACGATTTTTGCTGCAACAGAAGACGTTGTGTATCCTTGATGATTTAGATTCTGTCAAGGAAATGGTCTCGATACAACTTCTGGTGTAGCCTCCTGCAGAAATGGAGCGATGGTAATACCTTATCCAGTACTCCTGAATGTTGTGCGTTCTTCATCTCTGACAGAATTCACTGTTAGTCTTTTTCTTTATCTTCTCTCTTACCATGTAAAACTGCAGCTTTTTCCAACTACACTTGGGATTTTCTTTATCTTCTCTCTTACCATGTAAAACTGCAGCTTTTTCCAACTACACTTGGGATTGCAATAATTTTATTCCACATGACCGTCTTGTCACTTTTTCGGACGTACGATATTTTTCGAAATCGTTATACAGAGATTTCCTCACGTAATAAAAACAAATCACGTAAAAACAACCCGTTTTATTTTAATAATACAAATGACACAAACGCGTCCTTCATCCTTCAACATTTGATTTTGATAATAGGTTAGAAGATTTTGTGGTTGTCGTCTGCACTGTCTGCAGGCACTATATATATATATATATATATATATATATATATATATATATATATATATATATATATATATATATATATATATATATATATATATGGTCTGTATGTGTGTATATGTGTATTATACATATGATATGTGTATATTATATACATATGAGTAGAGAAAACGGAAGTCACATATATATGATTAGAGAAAACGGAAATGCGGAGAACAAAATGAAAAGAAAAAATTTGAGTAAATATATTATGCTTTATATCTTTAATTAGATGAATCTTTTTTAACAGAAACTTTTTTTACGTGTTAGACTAAATTATTATCTCTTAAAACAGTGTCAATAGACTGCACATAAGTCAATCAGTGTTTAGATATTGATATTTAAAGATTTTGAAGAGGTTAAAAAGGCATAATTAGACGTATAAAAGTGGGTACTTATACGTGCCAGCGGGCGCTGCCGCGCCCCTTGATAGATAGAAATGTGCCCTCGCTGACTTTTTTATAGAAAATTTAATAACAAACAACTTTTTTTAATAACTTTTTCCTCTAAAATCAATACTTTCCAAGATACAGAGTGAAATAAGAAAAGAAGTGCAGAAATCCAACTTTAATTGTTAATTGTTTATAAAGCTTACGGGATCCATTGTTCACGTCTTCAGATTATCATTCTAGACACTCTTCCGAACAATTTAAGCCCTTAACCGATGTCATTGAGATTATTGATAAAAATTTATCGTTTTGAGTCTAATTTGACTGTACTATTGTGATAATAGCATCACGCGACAGATGAATACACCACAGGGTTCTTCCACAGTAAATACCGAAGCACAGAAACCCGATGCACACACCCCTGCGCCTCATAATCCGTCGGAACAAGTTACACAGGTAGCAGCCACAATTTCTAGCAATTCGGGTACTAACGGGTTGAACGCGCGGTCAAAGTTTGACGTTTTCGCAAGCGCTGAATCTAATCCCGCAATTTGACGGAAATCCAGATAGGCTGAATTTGTTTTGTATTGCGGTACGCGAGGTCAAGGAGATGTTTGGCTCGCAACAAGAAAAAATTATTTTATTATCACTGGCGAGTAAATTGATAGGAAGGGCGGCCGACGGTTACGCGGCAAGGATAATGAGCTATGGTTCTGTCGAAAAATTGCTCGCGGACTTCATTTTGCAGTATAACAATGCGGGTTTGGCGGACGATATTTCGATGCAATTAAAACTCATGAATCAGCTGCCGGGCGAGAAGGCGGGCGACTACGGGTTGCGAACGCAGAAACTCTAAAACCAGCTGTCGACTATATATGATTCAGCCCCAGATATTCACGACAGTGACAGGGAGTCGCGCAAGCGAGGGACTAACTAAGACGCGCTCCAGTATCGCATGTTTGACCTAACCCACCCGCTGGACCATCAGGTGCAAAGCGAGCACCCGCGTGACCTTCATGAGGCAATCAGAGTTGCAGTTAACTTTGGGTGCCAGCAGAGTACTCGCCTCGTGTGCGGATACCTAGCAGCGCAGCCTCCTATGACTCACGTGCAGATAAACCTTGTAGCGCCTCACAGCGCGCCGAATCAGCCGCTAATGAATTCTCCTCCTCGGCAGGAGCAAAATTACATGCAAGCGAATACAAGCGCCATGCCTGCAGCGGCGATTTTTGTAAGAAAAAGAATTTTCAGACAAAACATGTGATTATTGTAATAAAAGGGGCCACATACACAGGTATCGTTTTCAGTTAGAGACAGACATAAGAACGACACGGATCAGGCCTGAGGGGGGCGATCAGAACAATTTTAATTATGGGCAAAACAAGAACAATCGCTTTAACAATAACAAAGGCCACTATAAAGGTCGTTATAACAATAACTTTGCCACTATAAAGGTCGTTATAACAATAACTTTGGCAATAATTATAACAATTACAATGTCTGTAATAATAACTATAATAACAATAACAATTTCCAGAATAATCAGGGAAGTCAGGACCATGATCAGAGGGGTAACAATAATCATTATTTTGATAGAAATCGCGATGCAAGACAAGATACTACTCCTCAAGCACAGTCCGAGCAGGCGAGTAACGGGCCTTTAAACTCATAAGCTGCTCGGCGCAGTCCTCAGGCGTCGGGCAGTACGGCTTGCCTAAACAAGGCGAACAGGTGCCCCCTCGTGTAGTGAGTATTAAAATTGCGGGATCTGGGCGCAAGCCACCGATAGTAATTTTGAAGGGCCATGACCTAGTTAATAATACAGCCAATCTTCATGTAGACACGGAAGCGGATGTGTCGGTAATTAAAAGTAGCTGTGTACACGCGAATAAACGGATTGATAGAAGCGAGGTGCTTGCGATTACGGGAGTTACTTCTGGAGAATGCCGGACCATAGGCAAAACTTTGTTGGTTGTACATGGGCTTTTGTGCGAGATGCACGTCGTTCCCGACAGCTTCCGTATAGATACGGAGGACCTGATCGGCTGGGATATTATTGAGAGATACGGTGGGCGCGTCGACGCCGCCCGTAAAAGTTTAATTTTAAGTATGGTCACAATTCGTTTTGCGCAAGAAGAATGCTTTGAAATCCCAGCAAAATCGCGCTGCATAATGTATGCAAAAGTCACCAACACGGATGCAAAAATTGGCTGGGTCCCACTGCAAGATCTGGGACCAGATTTATTATTCGATAATTTTATTGCAAGAATTTATAATGGGCGTGTTGTCGCAGAATGCATCAATATTGGCGAAAAAGCGGTCAAGCTACCAGTCCCGCAGATAGAATTAGTTGAGTGTGAAACCATGGTGGCAAAGGGCACATTTCTCGTCGATGAGGACAACGAGGAAGAATCTATTGAGCGCGTAAACATAATGCGTTTATCCGGAAAAGATATTATGAGTGAACCCATATATGTCGCACAGAAAAATCGACTACTCGAGGAAAACCGAGACCTACGGGATCGGAGAGTTGAAAAAATAATGAGCCTTATAGACACGGAAGGCTGCAACGCAGAAGAATTATTGCACATTAAAGTTTTAATCACAGAGTTTGCGGGTGTCTTTGGAATGGACGGAGAACCACTGCTGGCTACGACTCTGCTGGAGCATGAAATGAAGCTCACGGCTGACAAGCCTCTGCGAGCGAAGCGCTTTAAATATCCGCAGGCTCTTAAGGAGCAAATTGAAGTGGAAGTCCGAAAGCTCACAGAACAGGGCATTATACGACCCTCGAGCTCGCCATATTGCAGCAATCTCTGGATTGTATAAAAAAAATGGATGCTGACGGCAATAAAAGGTGGCGATTAGTCACTGGTTTTCGGGCACTAAATGAAATTACGGTCGGCAGCTGCTGGCCGCTTCCCTTCACGAGTGACGTAGTTGAGGGACTGACTCGCGCTAACATTATCACGGTGGTAGATTTGAAACAGGGTTTCCACCAAATACTCATGCACACTGCCTCAGCGCCATTTACTGCATTCTCAGCTCCTGTGCGAAATGCATGTCACTGGCCATGGCCGGGCTGCAGGGCGAGGAAGTCGAAATATATCTTGATGACTTCATGATTTTTGCGGAAAATCTTGAATAGCACGGAGCGCGGTTCAGACGTGTAGCAAAGAGATTAATGAATGCGAACCTCACTATAGAGCCAAAAAAGTGTCAGTTTCTGAAACGTGAAGCGTCTGTCCTCGGGCATATAGTGGGGGGAGGCAAGATCCGCACAGACCTCAAGAAACTCGAGGCTGTGGAATAATACCCAGAGTCAGCTAACGCTAAGAAAGTCAAGCAATGGCTCGGATTCGTAGGCTACTACAGGAAATTCATACCTAAATTTGCAGACATTGCATTATCTAAGTTGCTGCGCAAGGGAGGATTCAAAAAATGAAAAAGATACTCTGCAGTGAACCAGTCTTAGCTGGGCCTAACCTATCGGAGCCGTTTATTCTTACGTGTGATAGCTCAGATTTTGCCCTTGAGGTGGTGTTATCACAGGGAACCATCGGCTCAGATGCTGCGTGTGCATATGCATCCAGGCCGCTCAGAAGAAGCGAGCTCCGTTACATAACGTATGATAAAGAGCTGCTTGCAATTGTATTTGGAAAAGAGCAATTCAGGCACTATCTATATGGTAGAAAATTCACGGTCGTAACGGACCATGCTGTCCTGAAGCACTTTCATACATCCAAAAAACCAGACTTTAGGTTCAACAGACTAAAAGCGGCATTGAGAGGCTATGAGTTCGACGTAGTCTATAGGAAAGGGATAGTAAATGTGAACGCTGACACGAAACCCAGTCATTCCAGAGGGTGAAGAAAACCTAGAACGACCCAGAGCAGACCTTTACGAGCTTGCGGATGAGCAAGAGAAAAACGACAGCGATGCAGAGTTAGATCAACCCCCGGCTAGAGTATTTGTCACCCGAGCAATCGAAAAAAAGGGCATCGATCGAGACAAGAAAATTAAAATACCCAAGACAGATTCGGAGAAATCCAAAACAGCGCACACATAAAATGAAACGCACTGTTTAGAAACCCATTTATTCCAAGGGTGAGTTCCTAGCTGTGCGCAATACCTCAGATGACTTTTTCCTGTGCCAGTTGCAACATGATGTTTACGAAGCCGAGTCACGAATATATATACGTTGACTCACGCAGAAAATAAGCGACAGAACGGTATATGTCCTTGATTATGAGGATGACATATACCTTGCGTGCGTATTATCCAACGTACAGCTAAGTAAAATTGATAACGGCTGGCTTCAATTGAGCAGTGAAGAAAAGTTGCGCATTCAAGTGGTTCTGCAAGAGTCACTTGAGGCAAAAAACTTGCAGATAGGCAGAGAGCAACGCCGGCAAGGTTCGCTTACCGCCAAGGAGAAAGACGACTTAGAGCAGAAACGGGCCATTGTGATATCTGATTCTGAAGAGTCATTTGGAGAAGATATTACGAATGACCCTTGGATCTTTAATAAAAAGAAGAAGAAACTGGGAAGGAGAAAGAAAGGTAGTCGTCATAAACCGTATAACGTCAAACCTGCCGACAGCCTCGATGAACCCATTATCAGTAAGGCAGAAAGAGATAAAAAATTGGCTCACTTACGCCAAGAAAAAAGGTTAGCGAAAGGATTGAAAGTCACCAGTACGCCAACAGCAGAGTTAGCCGAGTTGCGTCGACAGCAGGATAAAAATGCAAAACTACTTAAGCCGCAGGTTTTAAATGAGCCGCCCACGGAGTTTAAATACACGCCGGAGGACGAGGCTATACACTATCAGAGATTAGCTTCACTGGAAATTATCACTGGGCAGCCCGGCCTAGAGCACAGGCTGCAGGCAGTCGCAGCTCCACTACCGATACACACAGCAGCCACCGTGACGACACATGAGCCGCCAGACAGTGCGTCGTCGCTGCAGTGCGCGCAGGCAGCTTCGCCAACGACACACTCGGCAGCGAGCAGGTCGTCACACGGGCTGGCAGACTGTGCATCGTTCGAGCAGTGCGCACAAACGGATAAGTGTTTGCCGCCGGTCCGGCGACGGCGAGCGGAATGACACTTGAGACGGATAATGATATGCCGTGCTCAGAGGCGCGGCGCAGCAGCTCTAAAATACATTCGCCGCAAAAGTCGATCTTGACAGATTTAGTAGCTAATGAAACGCAATGCAGATTAACCTGTGGGAAGCAGAGACCAAACCGGGCACTGCCCCAGCTTTTAATAATGTATTGCGCAAGGATTTTGGCGGGAAGAAACCCAAGATGCCGCAAGCTTATCGAGCATCACCGGCTCGAGACGAGGTGGAGGCCTCAAACGGCCGCGAACTGTCGACAGTCAGTGGCTTCCTGAAAGAATGCGAGGAGCCGATGAATGTATCTACATTTGACACATCGAAACATATTTCGGACGTCGAGACCCCTTTAATTGATCTAACAGAAAGCGATAAAAACAGCAAGGTGCCCTTCACTGATCCAATAAAAGAAATTGCTACAGATAGTTATATTTTTCCGGGCATTAGTCCCTACGCCCAAGGGATGTCCGATCACTTCGAATACGTCCCCCGCAACGTCGATCGAATTGAGGCAAGGACGGAGGATTTAAAATCCTCAGTATCATCGTATAAAGGGGACCTTCTAGTGTACGAAGCAAGGGAATGGTGCGCCAGCCCGCACGCAGTCCTGACTCAAGACACAGACATCCCCTCACGCCCACCAGGGCACTGTCTATTTTAGTCTGTAATTAAACTACTGAAGCTGAGTATTTCAGTCACGGAATTGCGCAGGCAGCTACTAAACTCCCCGGCTTTCCCGACATGCGGCGACACCATTGAGACGCAAGAAATTTTGTTATCTGAAACAAAATACGGTAACGTGAATTGTGCATATATTTTCGTACAAGAGTTCCAGCAAACCATATGCATACATCACCACTTAGAAACAGGAGGAGTCGACTTTTGTCATATAATTGTCAATACCGCTGACAATTATATCCACTTGCACTTATCCGGCCGACACTACACACCTTATATGTACAGCGAGTCTATTGTTGAAAGAGACGCAGCACAGGGCCCTGACTCGGAAGAAGATAACGATACAGAAGAAAAAGAGGCAAGCAGCGCCGGCAAGTCAAGTAATAACTCGACTCAGCATTTTAAGGCAGCTGAGGAGTCGCCGGTGGATAGACAGGCGGGAGGCGATTCGCCGCCGCGTGATGAATCCAGCAGAGATGGACAGTCAGGCCGGAAAGCGAGCGACCCCTCCCCTTCTAACGCAGGCATGCACAGCAAGGCTGCAGCGCACACTAAAGTGATAAGCGTGCGGGACAGGCAGATAAGAGCGCGAGTGCATACTAGCGCTCTCGATAAATGCCTAGTTAGGAGCGTGAGGCCTTCGCGCGAAAAACCCCCATGGGCTCTCTCTAATGGACAGGCCCCGCCGCCCCTAACCCGGATAAAATCGATTAGTGAGCACCCATTTCACTATAGAGAGAACATAGTGTGCTTACTGATAGCAGACGATTTTCTTAACACTGAGGTGTTGGAAGCGCTAATCGAGTGGTGATATATTAAGACTTCTGATATCGCGAAATCTAAGCACAACGTTGGTGATTAATGCGTTTGCGCATATTTTCAGAATAGACAAATACTGTACTACGGCTTATCACCCCCAATCGAATGCCGCTATCGAGCGTATACACAACACACTAACCGAGTACTTGAAAAACTACATAGAAAAAGTTGAGAAATGGAGCGAATGGGTGCCTATATGTCAGTATGCATATAACTGCTCGCGGTACGACTCTTCAGATTTCACACTCTTCGAGCTGGTGTTTGGACAAAAAGCGAGAACACCCTCTAGTTTTCCCCCGAGGGAGCAGCTCCTGACTTATGGGAAATACATCTTAGATTTAATACACAACCTCTCCACAATGCAAACTCAAGCAACATTGAATTTAGTACAAGCGAAGTACAGATCGAAATACTATTACGATCGAAAATTTAACGTTCTGCATTTCAGGGAGGGAGAAATTGTCTATAGATTAAAAGAGCCTCAAAAGGGCAAATATGATAAGGATTATGAGGGCCCTTATAAACCATGAGCTCAAGAAGGCCAAAATAAAAAATGGCGGCATAATTAAAATTGTCATCCTTGACAAGTTGAAAAGGGCCTCAGCCGTGAAGGACCCACCCCTACATTTGAATATGCAAATCTAGGAGCGTGGCAGAGAGGGAGGTTAGCCTTTTTTTATAATTTTTCTTTTGTCGATCCCACAAACGTATCAATTTTTGATACGTCGGGCATCGCGTGAGATATTTATAAAACACTACAAGGACAGTACTGTTGAGTAATCTAATAATCAAGCTGAAATTAGCTTTCGTAACTCATTCGGCCCCTCTCTAGACAAACAATTTATTAATTTTCGATACAAAAGAAAATTAATTATTTTCAACCAGAATTTTAAAACAGTATAGATTTTACGCAATAAGAAGTAAGTGAAATTTAATTTCTACAGGCAAAACAATTTACAATTTTCGCCACAACACGAAATTAATTATAATTAATCAGAGTTTTAAAAACAATACAAATTCTACGCATAAAGAATACATATGGAATTTAGTCATTTGGCCCAGTAAGCTCAATTTTACGTAAACAAGTAAAAATTGACAAACACAAGAAGCAGTTTCAGAAAACAAGTTAAATTAATCAACTAATCATGAAGTTAGTATGAAATCAATCGGAACGTCACGAAGAAAATATAATAATACTTACTACATAAAAGTAAATTCTTGTCTCCGATGACGATAAGGGCCGGCCTGCAACCTTAGCAGCTCAGTCCCCACCCCGCAGCGCTGTACAAGCGTTAAGCAACTCTCTCAGCTGCTTAGCAGGTGCGCATTATGGGTGATTTTCCACCACGCTAATTCACGCCAAGCCCGAATTGCGTATACCGGATGATGCGATGTTCATCCGCATGTAGTAATAAAAACAGGTTAGTTAACCAAAGCACGGCTCTTGGCTCAGTTCCCCGTGCGCCATACGGCTGTCCAAAAAAAAAAGAAGAAAATATGAATCATGCGCACCCTAGGACGAACGTGCTCAGGTTAACCAGACGTTTCCGCCTCCTACGCGTGCTAAAACCCTTAACGTAGAAGAAATTAAAACGTATAACTCTCGAGTATAATAAGTCCTCTATACGACGCATTATACGGCCGGCGCCAAGTCGGCTAGCCTAGGCATCCTATCACGAGTAATAACAGCGTCGCGTACATCCCGCATACCTCTGCCGTAGGATGCGAGTGCGCGCTGCTGCAAGCCACGCCGAGTTCTCGGGAGGTGACGTCACTCCGCGTACTTAGCTTTGCATCGCGTTATCTCGCGCTCGCATTTAAAGTTTGCATTAAGCCTGCTTCACACTGGGGGTAGCATCAATTAATATTAAAATCATTTTAAGCATTAGGGCGATTTTAGATTCTAACATATTTGAGTGAGTCAGGCATATCATTGACCGTTCTTTTCTTCTCGATATTTTGTTGCAGACTTTCGAGGCAGGGTCAATCGGAGTCGGCACCCTTTATCGAAAGGCTAACGGATAATCCGGGATTAATTTCCGAAGATAGCTCCGCTGGCTACATCCAGTACGGACTGGAAGATAATACAGAAGATAGACTTGGGGCCATATTTCCTAACGAGCGAAAAACTAACCAAGATATGGACGGAGATGTCGGAGCATTTTGACCGGATGTAGATACAAGGAAATTTTAAATAACGCATTTGACCAGATACAAGACGCGTTAAAAGAAACAGGAAGAATTATAGATTTAGTATCGGAACGTAAAGCAACAGCGGGATCGCGCGGTCGCAGATCGATACTCCCCGTCATTGGAAAGTTTAACCGCTTTTTATTCGGCACGCTCGATGAGAATTCGGAAATCGAGTTAAAATTTAATTAACAGTGTCTCAAACGACACCAGACAAACGGCCAAATTGCTGGCCAATCTAGCGGAATTAACACGTGCGCGATTCGACATTACGAATAGTAAGATGTCGAATCTAGAAATTTTAATGAAAAATATCTCTACTTCTCAAGACTATAATAGGAAAGTCATTATGATGAACTTGGCCGTAGGAATGCTAAATGAAGGCATTTTGCAACACAAACTAGAAACAGAAATCATTATGGATGTAATTTTGTTTGCATCCCAAGGCATTGCACAACCGCGTTTCATGCCACCGAGCTTAATAAAAAATTTCGCGTCACTGGCATAAGACACGGTCATCGACGCACAATTTCCGGTCACTGATAAGTCCACGTTAATCCTGGAAATTGTGAAAGTTTCAGATCTCTCGAAACTTTTTTCAAACTTTCAATTGGTATACCACTTATCTATACCTTTGATAGAATTGCAGGACTTCGTCTTGTATAAGGCATTTGCAATTCCGACTAGGCAACACTCCTTAAATAACGCGAACACATTTGCTTATATCTGGCCTGAGTCACACTATTTTACGATAAGCTCAGATAAAAAAGCGTATATGCCAATTTCGGCAGAAAATTTAAGTAAATGCAAGAGTCTTGACAATCTGTACGTATGTAAAAACACAGAGCTCGTTAGGGAAATTAAAAGAAGCGCCCCGTGCGAGATCAAATTCTCGGTAGATGACAAGACATTGCAGATTGCAATATAAAGATCACGCAGCTGAATGATACATATTGTATGCGCTTACACGAAACCAATTCTTGGGTTTTTTCAACTTCTAGCGCGGAAATTATCTTTGTACAATGTTACAGGGCAGTGCAAAGTACATACGAAATTAATGGCATAGGTATACTGAGGTTAAAGCCGGGATGCACAGCGCACACGAGTAATGCGAGGATCTCGGCAGCGAGAGAATTTAGAATGCTGTCGTCAGAGATAGCATTCGCGAGGATAAATTTAGACGTACACACAATCTTGGCAAATTTTTCGAGCATTCGGAATTTATCTAGCTTCTTAGATAGTGCAATCAATGAAAACATGAATAAAAAAGCAAGAAACCTACACGGCATTCACATCGAATCTTTAAAATCCGGAACGAGCTTCGGCGAAATCTTGCAGAAAGCGAAGGCCCTTTCTGAGTATAGGTCGCTGGGCGATAGTAGCAGCTCAGTGCAAAGTACAGCCATGACCTTCTCATACGCAACTATAGGTTTTATCGTGATAGCACTGTTAATATGTGTATGTATCTTTCCCAGGGGTTCCCGTTGCTCTAATCGATGCAGAACAGTTTCAGGTACAGCGGATCGAGAAGAGCCAGGTGCCATTCGGATGCAAACGATCGAAATTGCGATAGTGCACTCGCCCGAACGAGCCGCAGACACGCCGAGGCTGTGCTATACCGAGCGACCGATAACGGTAGCGGTAGAGCCCAGGAACGCGCTGTTACCTGCCTAGTTATAGCAGAGGTGCGAGAGAGCATGACAACTCTCCCCGCCGTGGCAGCTAGCGCGTCAACGAAGCTGCCGAAAGAGCGTGGAGATTCTCCCCGCTACCCCCACCGGTGGACGACATCAAGCTGTAGCAGAGCTGCGAGGAGAGGTTTTAATCACCTTCCCCGCCCCCGGCCAGGCAGCTGAGATGGCAGACAGCCTCTGAATTGCACCGCAATAATGACATTTAAATTGTTTCCTAATAATGATAAGTAACAATGACATTACAGTGCACGTTCGATTTATAACTTTTACTGTATGACTGTTCAATAATACCTCACTTCAAGTGTGAGCACGCTTTTAGAATAATTTTGTTGTATATCTAGTAATAAGAGAGCGATAGAGAGAGAGATACACGTCCTTTGTATACGCTTAAGAAGACACTAAAACAACAGCACACGTATAACATCCGCGTCGATTAGTAAGTTTAAGTATTTAATGTAAATTTCAAATTGACAAATTGTCATCAAGTTTAATTTTCAGTTTTTACGTCAGAATTTTGTACTTTCAACTACGTATAATTTCAAACCTATTTGTATGCATATTTAAACGCGATTCTAACGAGCGCTTAAGTCTTGCTCTATTGAGCATTTCAACATAAATTTTAATATTTTAATAATTTTCAACTTCTTACCTTTTAACTATGAATTTCATATTACACGTGGATTCACATGGGCTTACAGAACTTTTGCATATATATTTTAATTCAATTTAGGGTTAGTACTGACCAGTACCTTGTAGCTGGCATTGATAAATTTTTAGAGTCCTGTTTTATCTAAATCTCAAACTTAAAGTCGAAATCTCAAGTTTTATTTATAATTTATAAAGTTGTATTTTATTCGAAATTTGCTTGAATTTATTTATTAAAATAAACAAAATTTCAACAAATTTATTATTCAAATTTTAATTTTAATTTATTTATTTTAACTTTATAATTTAGCAAATTGTATTTTATTCAAAATCCACTTGAATTTATTTATTAAAATAGATAAATTCAACAAATTTGTTTACTTAAATTTTAACCTCGAAATTTCAAGTATTTCATCATTACACGTTTTTATATGATTCCACGTAACTGTTTTATACAAAAATATTTTGCGTCGCCGTGGCGCCGACGGGCGATCCACGAACGTGTCACGGACATATTCCAGCGACGTGCTCGCGGACACAGGTGCCCAGTGTCCACGAGATAGCGAGGCATGAGAAAGCTAAAACGCTGAGGCAGTACGCGCTTCGCGCGGCGGCTTCGTCGCGCGGAGCAAGCGCATCCCGCGCCAGTTCGGCTTGAGCAGGACAATTGCACGCACACCTTCTCTCTCTCACATCAGCCCAATAAAAGAACCACCAACCGAACTCTCGTTTTGCTCATTCTCTCCCCAGTACACCCCAACCACCAAAGAATCACGTACCTTAAGTGGCACGTGCAAATAACGCGAGTAGCACCCTTTCTCCTCTTTCCCCCACGTAACATCAATAAGTCTTAGTCAACCAAATGTATTTACAAATATTGTGAACTTCAGTGAATTAAATACCACTCAATTAGAATGTTTTAGAAGATTTTATAAATAGGAAATTATTGTTTTTAATCAAAAATAGTGTAATTTAGAGAGTATTTGAGCATATATTTCTCTTCTTAGTATGCAGCAGAGGCTGTATAGTATCTGACTATAGGGAGGAGGAATGATGTACAAAGCAATATTCATAAATGTACGTACGCGGGAATCTTCACATAAAACTTTGACGAACTTTTATAGTATTCTTTGCGAAAACCTTAACAAAGAGATTATTTGCTACTTTCGTATATATAAATTGACCATTTAACCTTAATTTGCCCACTTAGAGTCCAGGTCTCTTGGACTGCATTAAACAAAAAGGTACCCTTCGTTTTAATACATGAATCGGATAACTACAATAATTGTAAAAGAATAGAAATTAATATACGAACTATTTTTTAAAAAACTAATCAATAATATATATTCTATTAGTATTGAATTTAATATTCGCTAGTTATCATTAAAACAAGGTGCAGATTTTTTGTCCAGCAATTTGTGATAAATTGTAAGTGAAAGCACTATCTATACCATAAAGCACAGAAACACAAAATAGTTTGCTATAACTTGGCACTTAATGGTGGATTCATAAATTATATGTTACAACTCATTAAATGCATTCGGAAACTTGATCTTATAGGTCACAACTATAGACATTATCAATACATTGTTAGGAACTTTGGAGTGTATTGCGATAACATATTTATATTATTTCTCAGAGAATAAGCCAATTTTTAAATATTAAAATATTATATTATATACCACTATGAAATAAAAGATTTTAGTATAAATCACTTTTGCATCGAGTTACTGTATATTTTTATAATTTATTTAGCAGAAAAATCGAGGCACAATAAAGTTAATATTAAATAATCGATCGGTCCAATATACATTTTAATTCTACTAAAGATTATTCTAATTTGGTCACCAACCTTCCTTACAATTAATTATAATGATCAAGTCGAATGATACCAATTTCGAGTAACTATTCGCTAGATTCCTAAACAAATTGAAATCTACATTGTATATTTATTTTTAGTTGATCAAAATTCAATTTTCATAATTTATTATTATCATTATTGTATGTAGTGCAAGAAATAAAATACATTTAAAGTTTATTTTATGTCTTCAATTCACGTTGAATCTTAGAGAAAGCTTTGTAACAATGGTAAAAAAAATTTTCAGCGATTCTATGAATCTCGATGTATTCGAGGTTCCTGAGTCATAAAAATAGGTTTACAATAGGTTTTTAAAAAATCTTCTCTTTATAAATTTTGGGTAGCTGCTCAATGCTGTTAATATTTCGAAATAGTATAGCGTAAGATTCGACTGAGAAAGGTTGTATAGAGTTAGTATATGTCTCTACAAACCGTTATTCTATTGTAAAAGTGCGCATCGAAACTCGTGCAAGATGGATAGAAAGAGTACGAGTTACGGAATACAAGAGCAGATCGTAAAAAAGATCATTTCACGGCAATCGACATACATACGAAGACGACACAAGCCATGCGAGTGCATCGGCTAAAAAAATTCCAAAACAGACCCAGATTTTGAAATAAATGTAGACGAAAGTGTGCGCTACAGCATTATAAACTTTGCTTTATTTATGACTTTATTAGGAATGGTAAATTGTAAAAGGTTTTCTAAATGTGCAGAAAAGGGGTTATTTATTAGGATTTTTACTAGCAGTGTCAGTGTGAAAATATTACGTATATTCCAAGCAGTCCGCAAATACATAATACGTATGAAATCAATCGAAGATTTGTGTTTGCGATGAGAATGCTTGGTATTGGCCTGCAAGGCATAGTAAATTTTCTTGGCCTTATGGATATAAAACCTTTGCCTTATGGATATAGGCAAAGGTTTTTCTAAAAATGGTTATTATAAGATAGTAGAGCATATTACGTATATTCCAAGCAGTCCGCAAATACATAATACGTATGAAATCAATCGAAGATTTGTGTTTGCGATGAGAATGCTTGGTATTGGTCTGCAAGGCATAGTAAATTTTCTTGGCCTTATGGATATAAAACCTTTGCCTTATGGATATAGGCAAAGGTTTTTCTAAAAATGGTTATTATAAGATAGTAGAGCATATTTAGATCGCGGCAAGTGCAGTTACTCAAAAGGTCTTTAAAAAAGCAGCCCGCGAAGAGCAAGAAAAAAATGAAGACAAAGTGAAAAATCACCTTACTGTTTCTGGTGACGGCTCTTGAGCGAAAAGAGGATTTTATTCCTATATGGATAGGTCTTAACTCTTTAATTGAAAAATTTCCGGTAAAATACAGTGAGGAATATGACGCTTGGTATGAGACACATGCAGATTCTTGTAACGCAAATCATGAAGGCAGCGCTGGAATGATGGAGGTAAAAGGCATTATTGAAATGTTTAAAAGATCAGTGGAATATTACAAAGTATGCTACAAATATTATATTGATGATGGTGACACGAATTTGCTTCAAGACTTCAAATTGCTACAAGATGAAGAGCCATACGGTGATGCTTTGAAAGTGGAAAAAAAAGAGTGTGTTTTACATGTCAAAAAGAGAATGTACAAACGGGATAAATATATAACAAAACAAATCACTCAATTTAAAAAGACGAAAAAAGCTTAGAAAAAAAAGAGGCCGAAAAAGCTACCGCGAAAAGAAAACTGTAGCATCTATGAAACATAAACCTGCATTGACAACTCCAAAGAAAATAGAAAAAACTGCATTACTTACAAACAACATAATGAAAGATCTCTCCCAGTATTACCTGAAGATTACATTGAAAATATGAGAAAAGAAATATGGGCAACCTTTTACAATAAAATTTCCACCGACGGTAATCCTCAGCATTCTAACTGCATTCTAAACAGAGGAAGCGAAGTCATGGTGCAGGTATCGCTCGGCCGAAACTAATAATACTTTGAACAATTTTAAGCATCCTCCAGCTTTCGACAAAGAAATAAAAGAGCTATCAAAGCCTATTTATGAGGATGTATCTTCTGATGATTTTTTCGCAAGATGCATCGGCGCCAATACGCAGAATAATAACGAAAGTTTCAATTCATGCGTTTGGCAACTAGTTCCGAAGCATATGTTTACAAGCAGAAAAATTGTTGAGATTGCTGCATAGCTCAGAATCTCACGCGAATCTGCAAGCGAAGCACGCGTATTTCGTCTTCCACTCGGCACAGCGGGAAAGTGTCTAAGAAGCAAAGGGTGGCTATCAGTAACGCTCGAATGGAAAAAAAACCAACATTACGATGAAGCTTAAGAATTAATATATGGAGGAGGCATCGCTGATTGACGGTAAGATCCTTTATTTTTTTAAATACGTAAGAAACATTATATTACCGGAAAAAAATGTAAATAATTTTTTTCTCAAAACAACGTCTTATGTTCTTGACATCCTAAAAAGAAACTATTGAACCGATCAAGTTGACATTTTTAGGGCCTATTCTGCACATGTACAGCTATGGTTCGAACTAGAATTATAATTATTGGTTAATATTTACCTAATATTTTTAAACAATTTACATTAAAAACAAAGGTTGAGAATTTCATGAGTCCACCATTTTGTTTTTTTAAATCGGATATGGATAGTTGATTATTTAACATGTAAAAAGTTTGAAATGATAAAATGAATTCTTCTATGAAAAAGAAGATTCTTGAAAATAGTTGTCAAAATGGTAGACTGACCCCTTAAGAGACTGTAAAGCTAATTCATCCAGCGAACACTCGGTGAGTATTCGAAGCATAACATAGAGTACGTACTCAGATAAGATTCACTTGAAAACACAGACTTAAAAGTCAAATGTTCTTATTGAAACTTTCTAGAAATCATCAAGGTATGTTTCTTCTTTAAATTAAGTGCAACACGTTTTTATAAAGTCAAAAAGTTATAAGCTTTGAAGAAAAGAAGTAATTCTTTTCCAATTTTAATTTACATTATAAATATTATAAAACTAAAATTCTTCAATTTTCATAATAGTATTGCTCTAAGAGAACGTGCTTGTATTAACTGTCCTTGTCTAATTACATTTTTGCTATTTATTAAAATAGTAGTTTGTTAATTGAAAAACTAAGAGTCCAATTCGTCTTAAAATAAGAAATATTTTGAGACCCAAAAAAGTATCTAGCATTATTTCCTTTCCGAGAAAACTTCGGAACGCGAAAACTAATTTCAAATTTCGCGGCCCGAAATTTTCTCGAGTCGGAATATTCTTCTACCACGGATCTTTGTAGGTTATGGGAGTGGTAGGTTCATTCCGCCATTTTTAGTGGAAACCAAAGCGTAGAAGCATTAAGTCATCAAAACACTTATATTTCATATATTTATTGATGATTTTTTATCGTAGAAAAAAAATTAGCCATATTTTTGACGTCATATCTATTCCATATTGTACGTATGTATAGGCAATAGGCAATAGATATACAAATAATTCTGTGTTTATAATATGTACATGAACGTTCTAAGTGGCATCAAAGTGTTAATTTTAGGCTCATTTTTTTATATAGATGTTAATGTATGAAAATTAATAAAAGTTAACAACACGTTCCCTCAAAAGTTATTAAGTCTCATAAGTATTTTGTTTCAGAAATTTGTGTTAAAAATCGTAAGAAATTGATTCAGTAATGGAGACTTACGATTTTACTTATGGGGCGATCTTTGTCCTGTATGTGTGTGCATCAGCGATACGACATGACTCGGAGAGCGGCGGTCCCGTCATCTTGGACCGCAGCTATCTAAAAAGTCGCATCACTCATGCATGAAAGTTAGATAGCACCACGCTTCTGGAGCTAGTTGTACAGATGTGCGAAACTTCTTTCCGTGTACTTAGAAGAAGAAGAGTAATATACTTTTTGCCCGTCAGTGGTCAAAATTCGCGTCAACGCGCATAAGCGCTTGATGGAATCACTTAGTTTAACACATTTTATATATTTATTAATTAAATAAGATGGTACAATTTATTAAAAAACGCAATTGTACAATTAGAATTAGAATTTGTACAATTAGAATTAGCATTTGTACAATTAGAGTTGGCATTTGTACAATTAGAATTAGCATTTGTACAATTTCCTAACGCTTGGTAGGTTAGGCATTTTTCTAACAGTTAGAAAAATGCATTATTTAACGAGATATCAACATTTCATGGTGCGAAAAAATGCAGAATCAAATTTTATTTTATATCAAAATCTAAGCTGGTACAGTTAAAAGTACGAACGTAGGAGTAAACTACAAATCGAAATACGTCGACTAGAATTTTTTTTATTAAAAAATACGCAAGTTCGCAAGCTGAGGTAGCGTTGGTAGTTTACCTTTAGGTAGATAGTTTTGGCAGTCTAACAAATATACTATATTTTCTGTTAAAAATTTTATTGCTTATTATAGCGTTTCTCGACATTGATATTGTTACTCAATTTTTTCATAATTTTTTTTAACTTTTTAATAATCCTGTTCTTATGAGGTAAATGAAAGCTTTGCATGGGATTCTCAAGTTACTTTATTATTTATTGAAAAAAATTTCAAGTCAGAATATGGCAATAATATTAATATAATTTATTTGTGTTATTCCACGTGTGTGTGGATAAGTATAGTCATGTTTTTCGGTATTAGAGTGTATGTGGATGGGTATCTGTAAATGACTTTATGTGTGCGTATGTTCTGACGAATGTGTATGAATATGGATATGTGCATGTGTTCAGTTGTGGGTACATGTAGGTGCTGCAGTGTATGGGAATATGTGTAGGGTAAACTAGCCAGTGAATGACCAAATTGTTAAAATCTGAATTTTAGAAGTTAATATTATAATATATATATATATATTTATATGAACAAAATAACCATTAAAACTGCATTTGTTATTTATTTTTCTTTAAGTAATCGTAATAATAAATGCTTTCTGTTAACCTTATTATGTTTAAATTAATTATATAGTTTAAAATGCAAGCAAGACTAGTAAATGACCGCACGCACCCATTGAATGACTATAGAAGTAGTACTAAGGCCACTATGGCGAGACGCCCGTATTGATTTCCCCCTCCCCTTATTGGTACTAAGCCACTATGGCGCGACGCCGCCAGTATTGATTTTCCCCGTCCCCTCCTTGACCTATATTGGGGAGGCCCGACATGCGGGGCCTGTGTCAAGGTCGCGGCTGAGCGTTGTAGTCGCACAGGTGATAATGGCCAGGGAGGGATATATATATATATATATATATATATATATATATATATATATATATATATATATATATATATATATATATATATATATATATATATATATATATATATATATATACACACACACATATATAAATAAATAAATAAATAATAAATATAAAAAATTATCAAATATAAAGCATAAATAATTTGTTTATTCCCCTGAGTTATCTATGATAAATGAAATTTTTCCAATAAATTTTTACATTACTCTAGGATTGTAGGGTAAATAATTATTATTATTATCAATGATAACTTTCTCCCGTACGTCGTCATTGTGATTGGACCTTTGAAACCGCTCAAGCTTTTTTTGCTTTTTTTTTAAACATTCCTTGTAGCTATCTTTCTTTACACCGCTGTCAGCAGAGCGAGCAGAAGCGAGTTTACCAGCGCACATCCCCATGACTATCTTATGCTTTGGCTGGGATACGAATAATCGCAGACATCAAATTACAGTTACATTTATAGGGAAATGGGTGTGAATAAATTATGAAAAAATATATAACTTATGATTGGTGTTTATTATTAATATTTTTTATACAGTCTTCATATAATCTTTCGAGTCATTCGCAATAAAAGGTAAATGAAATGCAAGAATTTCGGATAATACAATTTTTAGATATACGCTTTTGTACAGATCGGTGTCGTCGACGATTCTTTCCATAATAAAACCTTCTATGTCGGCGTTATGTATTGAATAGTATTGTTTGAATGATTTAGGATCAATAAGAATGTTATTTACATTTTCAGTTGGTTCTTTTTCGAGTTTGTCTTTCAAATATGCAAGCACATAGTCAACGATGCGATTGACCTTACCGACTCGCTCCTTTAAAATGTTAAGCTGAAGGTCGACGAGTGCGCTTTGTGCGCGAAACCCTTCGAACGTTGACTGCTGCATAACGATACCTGGAGGATTGTTGAAATTTTTTCTTTTCTTGCAGAGAGGCTGCTCGTTTGTCCGATCTTCTTCCTCTAAAGACTCGTGGTTATCGCTGGAGTGTAGTCTCTCGTCGATCATGATGGATTTAGTCCCGTACGAGGTTGTGAATGTTAGATCGTGATTCGACAAGAAAATTTTAGTAGGACGTCCAAATTCATGGTAGAAGGAATAAGAATTGTCGAAATAAGCTGTTATAGCATCAAATTGGTCTTTCAATATATTCCAACTAGCTTCATCAAGCGTAACATTTTTGTACGAAGCACTGCCGTTGATTAGCTTGATAACGTGATGGTAGTAGCCAGTGTTGTGCTCTAATCCTACGCAGAGTCGCTTCGTGTTAGATTTGTTGAGAGCATACGTCGTTGACAGTAAAAGATTCGGCAATTCGCTCGTCACTTCCCGTATTTCGCGCGCTTGACAAGTAGCCATGGTTATTTCTTTAATAAAAAACAAACTGTGAATTTTACACCACTTGAACACAATTGGTCACACGGACAAAACTGCTTGTAAAGTGCAGCCGCGAGAGACGATGTGATCTCTTTGCCCTGCGTGCTATTACTGGCCAGAAAACTCTATTGTCGACGCATGAGGGTCTATGATGGTTTTCTCCCCACACTCCCTCCCCTCCAACGTGAATAATAAGAGTGGGGGGAGTATGGTAAAAGGAGCCAGGTGATACGACAGTTATTCTGTCAATAAAACTACATTTTTCACGACAGTTATTCTGTCAATAAAAGTGTGGTTATGGTGTACAATTTTGAAATGACCCGTAGGCTATACAAATTTATAATAAAACTGTTAACGGACTTTCACAGAAGTAAAAAGTATAGTATTCGTCGGACGTTAATTTAAGAAAAATTAAATTGAAAATAATAATAATGAATGGCGTGGGATGTAGGACATGTAGGTCGAAAGGTACGTAAATAATTTATTAAACTTGTATTGATGTATGGATATTTATTCAATCATTTACGGTTACAAATACAAAAGACAATCTATATACAGAAAATCGCGCACCATGATTTTTCGCATTTACAATAAAATCCAATAATACGACTTACCCCTTTCGGGAATGGGTTCGCACTTAAAGAAGAGAGCGAGAGCGAACCGGACAACGCGTCCGGCTCGACAGCAGAGGAACCTCTTCACAGGCCTCCTCGCTGTGTTCTAACGTGCGAACGCAACCGCACGGGGCTCGGACTCCCGAATTCTACCGTTGACGCACACACACACACACACACACACACACACACACACACACCAAAATACCACGAGCTCGCACAACAAATTACATAGCAGGCGCGCGGAACCAACACAGGCAAGCTCTTCGTTATAAAAAAAGCCGTCGATAATTTCACCATCAAGATCTTGCAGTTCGTATGTGTAAATGTTTTGCCTTTGAGAAACGCGTTTCACTTTGAAAATCTCTTCAAAAAATTAAAATTTTTTTCGAACCCTTTCGCAAAGGTCCCTTTAGACCGACTGATGCGTACATAGTCGCCGACCTTGTATTTAGCGTATTTCGATGATGTTTGTTTCTCGTCTCTCGAAAGAGTGCGCCTCTGTAGGTATACCCGAGCTTTAGCAGCGTTGTACAAGTTTACATCGATGTATCGATGAGTGTTGTGGTGCGTAAAATATCGCCACATGCGCTCCTTTAAAGTACGATTGAGCCGTTCAATCACGGCTGCTTTGATGCCGAGATTTCGAGCGGCTCGAAACAAAATGTTGTGTTTCTTGAGAACCCTCTGCAGGGCGC
The DNA here is from genome assembly GCA_949152435.1 of Gastracanthus pulcherrimus. Lineage (NCBI taxonomy): Eukaryota > Metazoa > Arthropoda > Insecta > Hymenoptera > Pteromalidae > Gastracanthus > Gastracanthus pulcherrimus. The sequence goes on from OX424572.1 coordinate 53,924,708, forward strand.
CATTCACAAATTCTTTTCCCTTGTCTGTTTGCAAGCAGACGGGTACTCGCCCGTTGGCTCTTTTGAGAATCTTTTCGAATGCCGTTGCCACACCTTGAGCAGTTTTATCGCGTAGCGTCTCTAAAAATGCAAACTTGCTGAGCACGTCAATGACAACCAGCAGGTAGCAAAAACTATCGTTATCGTTTTTGAGTGACGTCAGCTGACACAAATCAGCCTCCCAAACGTCATCCACGTTAGACACGTTGTAGTGCAGTCTCGGAAATTTTTTACGTATAGGCCTGTGGAGTGTGTAAGAATCTTGATTGCTCAACCACTCGTAGATACGCTCTTTCTCTTTCTTATTGTGCATGACCGATTTACCACGTTCGTTGACACGAATTAAATTTCGAGCACACGCGTAACCAGCCTCGTGTGCAGTGTCGTAATATTGATATTTGTATTTAGACATTTTAAGCAGGCAGTTTGAGCCACCTTTTTTTTACCGCGTTTCTCGTTTGAGGAGGTGTAAATACTGAGTTCGGCATTCTTCGTTTCGCCGTATTTAAGGGCGATGTCAATCTCATGGCAATTTTTAAGATGTCAATGTTTCCAATCAGCCTACTATGGGTGTCACTGCTACCGATAAATTTTGCAAATTAAAATCTTCCTATGGGAGGATCGTAGTCGTCCCCGTCTTGCCGTTTTCTCTTTTTCAAAACATCGTACAATAGATCAGCGATGATTGACAGAGGAATTATCTTACCATCGACAATGACACTGCCTGTATTATCTCATTTAAGACGACCGGGCTCGGTCGTACGCCAGTGCTTGAGCAGCAAACGGGCTTTTTTAACGTATACCTTGGGTACACTCTCGAGAATATCCTCTTCCGAGCGTGGTGTCTTTGTAGCCTCGACTTCGTCGACGCTGCGATCAGTTTCTCTGTCCTCGGCTCGTTCACTCTCTTTAAAGAATAAATATCGTCGTAAAACTTGTAAATAATGCTCGCACTTTTCACGTTCATTGGTAAACTTTTTCGAATTGAGTATCGCGTGCATCTCCGAATTTAGTCGCGATAAATTATCACCGAATATTTGTACGGTATTTTCGTTACTGGTAGAAGTATCCGACGTCAGAGACTGGGATAGCGCTGGTTCTTGCGGTGCAGGCTGCGCGAAACTCTGTATCCGGTCAAGAGCAGCTTCGGGAACTATAACCATCTTTCGTGCGTGCTCCATCTTGTGGACAAGAAATTCCGCATCCGATTAAGAATATTTTAGAAAAAACAGTACTTATGAGTGGTTCCAGTAAGAGAGGTAAAAAGAAACCGCCGCTATGAACGATTGTGCGTTTTCTGCTTTTCCACGCTGAACCCCCGCTGCTTTTTGTTTTCTTAACCAATTTTCGCAGAATTTTTTTGTGCTTTTTCAATCGATGTTTTTCGGAATCTTTAAGTTTTATCACACCGTGCAGTACATTCAACGTGCACTCGCAAATGCACTTTATGAGATTTTTATCGGACGTGCGTATCAAGGCGGCACGCTGCTGACTGTCTGCGTGGCAGAGTGCGGCCAACAGAGCCACGTGTTTTTTTGAAAAGTGTTTCCCAGCTACACAGCGCAGGCGCGAGTCACGGGTATGTTTTCGCTGTGGTGGTGGGGGATAACGCCCCGATGTTACCTCAGCCATAGTCGTTGACAGACTGTTTTTGAGGGCCTCTTCTTCTAACCTTTTATATATACTGTTTAGCGAGCCTTGGGCACATATGCGTATTGCACTTTGTCGTCGGGAAATATACACGAACGAAAACGAAATTCATCCAGAGTGTCCTGCTTTAAATCCAAAAGTAAGTAGCTATGCGCTCGGCTGCAAGCATCGATATACGCTTCTTGTAAATATTTCGGGTCTTCAGGATAGACTTGACGCGCGAGATATTGTATTTGAGCGCGATCTCGCGGGTTTTTAAAGAGCACGATATAATTGGTGTTGAGCGATAGGTCGCGCTGATTTGCGCCCTTATGAAAAATGTTTTACGTGATGAAAATCACACTTATATTTTTATGATGACAGCCTTTGGTGAATAAATCGAGTACCGTGTTATTCGAGAATTCGCGCATTAGATCGTCAAGAATTAGTAATTTTTTCTTATCGTTATCTTGCGAATAATCGTTCGGTTGTGGTAAACCATCACGAAATTCTATACCCCGATCACCGGGTACTTTAAGTTCATTTTGATACGCGTCTTGCCATTCTGCATAGTAAAAGAGAATAAGTCGAATCGCACGTTACACATCTGAGGCAGCTTGGCGAGAAAACGTTTCACAAAGACAGTTTTTCCACACATCGTGGGACCCGACACGATGCACGGGAATGGGTGTTTCCAACGTGTATCCATGCTGAATACTGAGTAAAATAGTCTCTGGTTTGTTAATTTTATAAAAAAGGTACTAACCAATCGAACCACCCAACGATCAGCGCGGCAGTGGCGGTGGCGGCGGCGGTGGCGGCGCGGGCACTAGCTGATCACGCACACGCGTTCATCAGCCGAGCTACCGCGAGGACTAGCTTATTTTGATTTTTATTTCAGCTTATTACCGCGATGAATAAGTTGATTATTTAGCAGCGGTGGGCTACTTCAGCTGATGCTCCCACCGCTAGTGTTGACGATTCAATGGAGAAGGATTTGGCTTATATCTCTTTATTTATATATTATTGTTATTATAGTTATTCATAAATTATTTATTGATACAGAAAATTTTTGAATACATTGTCATCTATTAAAAAGTATATCTACACTTTTTTTTTTATTTTTACACAGTAATTAGCTCGCAGCATTAATTACTAAAAACGAAGAAATTTATACAGTCTTATTGCTTATAGCCAAAAGGTAGAAATAGACTTTTCGATATATATCGTCTTTATTTCAAAACAGTGCCAGAATACAAGTTTTAAATTCAGTGCACGTTACAACTTCGTGGGTAGCTGTACGACGTATAGACCTAAGCACCACTTTAATGATCTTTTTAGGGTTTTCTTCATTTTGCTCATCCTCAAAGTTATTGTCGAGCAAAGACTTTACGCTATCAAAGTTTATCTTTAAGGAGTTTTTAAAATTTAAACCTATACCTTTTACCTTGCAGCATTCTATAGTGTCGCCGTCCGGTGTGATTGCGCGAAAAGCGTAAAATTTTGGAGCTGCGGACATCATGGTCTCTATGTATGTACCCTCACCGTACCCTCTGAGTTCATCCGTCATATCGCCCAAAAGATTTCCCAAAGGGGATTCGTATTCGCTCGGATTGCTCTCGTTTATCACGAAAACGTACGAATCAGTGTCACAGTACAATAATCTACCTTGGAGACGCTCAATGTGTCTGTAAAGTTCTAATCGCGCTTGAGCAGTCGTGTAAGCGGCAATCACGACATTGGTGTGAGGGGTCGGTGCCACGGCTTCTTCTATAAATTGCTAGTTGACGTACATTATTTTTTCGCCTACCGGTAAGACACTAAAAACTTCTTTGACCGAACTTACCCCAAAGACTGTTCAAACACAATTTGGCAACCGCGCGCAACCCCGGATTTTTATCGATTTTTTCGCGATCCAGTGCGATACCCTTATCCCTCTTGTATTCGTATAAGTAACGCACTTTTGAGGCATCGTCCGTGCACCAGTCTGGATAACCGCTGGACTCTTGCTTAATTTTCAAAAAAGTATTGACGTATTCGGTAAAAAGTCCACCGCTGTAGCCATGGAAACGCGTAGTCTCATACTGCCAAACGATATATATCTCGGTTATACGATAGCCAAGTTCAAGGGCTTTACGCAGTTCGTCGTCCACCCACGTGCCTGTAAACTCACGATCGATAATGTTTTCATGAGTACAGTCACTCTCGCGCTTTCTCGCAGCAAGATCGGCAAAGCGCAAAGAGCAAACGTCCGCGCATCTTAACAGGTACAACAGGTAGATATAAGTTTCGCGGAGGAAGAACTTTACATTTGATTAGACCCTCGACACGATCGAGTTTGTTATTATTGCCATCAGTCAACTGGTGACATTCCCCTCCCACGTAAATACGCGGATGACCTATCGGAAACTTACCGCGCTTGCACACGTAGGGATATAGAGAACATATATCTGTATATTTGATTTTCTCGTTCTCTTTGACTTTGTAAAAAGGAATAATATTTTCAGTGCGTCCACCGAAAAAAGCGTCTGGCTCATTACCGGATAATTTTTCACGAATCGCACAATTTCAGGATTTTTTACTTTTATATCATCAAACTGACACTCCCACATGACGCGAACTTCGTAACCTTGTTCCCGGATTTTCTGCAGTTTTGCGATGGTATTTTCGTAGGACTCGTCGAAAGAGCGTCCGTAAGACACAGGTTTATCGCGATTTTTATCGAAACATTTCGGACAGCCGTGTGTGTAACAGCCCTCGTACTCAAACACTATGCCTTTTTCACCCGCCTGCCGCGGCTGTAAGTACCCGTCTACGAGGAAACCTTCGGGTAACCTAAACTCTCGCGCTCTACCAGCGTGAATGATTGCTCGGCCGAATTCGCGGTCGCACTGGAGCAGCCACTCTATAGGTTTTTGAGAATGCATATCCCCCGACGATACCCTGTTGGAGGAATAATGCCTATTGTGTTCGAGGTTAAAAATTTTTTTCTATAAATGAGGGAACATGCACTCGCTATCGTCGTTGCCTCGGCGTTAGGACAGATGTTTTACCGACGTTCAAAAATATTTTTCTAAAAGCGACACACGCGAGTCTCAAAACCTCTACATCAGCGCGACAATAATCTACAAACTCCTTCTGAAAATTGAATAAATAATTAGGAGCGGTTTCATTGTACCATGAAAAAAAAGCCTCTCTCTCTGTCGCCGACATATAATCGGGCTCGTAATAATGCAGGGCGGGCATCGGTCCCTCGTAATTCTGTTTTTCAGCTTTATTGAACAGGTGTGGAAAATACCCTTTTTTCACATTCTGTGGTAAACAAAATGTTTTTGGTAACGCGCTCAACCGCATGTGAAAATAATTTAGACTATCTATAAACTTGGTGCGACCACATCAAAATTATGTTTTTTCCGTTAAGTATTACTTTTGGTATAATATTTTTACGCTCCTCGACTAATTCCTTCAATACGAAATGCGCGTCAAACCCGCCGGCATTATGCCCAATGCATATAATTTTATCGAAAATAGACTTTGTACGAATGTATAAATCAACGAACTGTTTTATAACGTTTTGCCGAAACACAAATTCACGTATACCACAAGTATCGCAGCGTTGGTTCAAATCGTTATCACTATCGACACACTCGGTACACACTTGCTGAACTACACACAAGTTCGGTATATGCAGACGCGTGTCCGAATGATTTTTATACGGTACATCTTGGCGCATTTCTAGATCGTAAAAAACGTATAGATATTTCTTTTTTTATCGGCGTTTCCCTTTTTCAAAATTACGCACAGGCTGCATAAAGCATAGTGCATTCAGCGAGTGACTCGCTCGACATACTTTGCAGTGATGGATACCGCACTCGTGTTTACCATGGTACACGTGAACGTGTTTCTGACAAGTATGGCAAATTTTTACGATACTACAAAGTTCTTTATTCTTTACTTTGTACGTCCCGGGTGTCTTATGATTTATAAAGCATGCATTCCCAAAAAAACTTCGCAAACACTCATTACATTTCAAAATTTCACAATCATTCTGTTTACACGCAGGCGTTACAAAACAACTCGAACATATAGTCGAGCATACGTGCTGATCCACATATTGATAACGCTTATTACAATGTGTGCAGAAAAACCGACTTCCCAGAGGACTCAGTAAATTTAAAATTGTATCAAAATGACGCTCACGGGCATCGTGACAAAGATATATTACATCCGGGGAATCTAGTCCATATACATCTCGTAGCAGAGGGCGGGCGAAAGACGGTGGCTCCTCATTACCGAATGACTCAACATCGTAAACTACAATGGCAATCCGATGCCATGCGTAATGAGCTTGAAATTGCTCAATTTCGCGAAATCCAAAACTTTCGGCTACAACTACCCCGGGCTCTGCTACCAACTCTAGAGCGCGTTGTTTTTGTAAAAGACGTCTACTGTGGGAAATATTTCTCCAAATTTTTTTTACGTCCGCGGTAGCATTTTTTTTCAAGTCTATAAACGCCTGCCCTACGACTAGAGCACGCGGTAAACTTAAATTATCTTTATTTCGTATAATATAGCCCAAAGACCGCTTCCCAATAATATCCACGTTCAATTTTATTCTGCTACACCCCGCTCCAGTCGGCATGTTTACATAGGTCGCTTCTAAAAGAAAACTTTCGTCTATTTCAAAATTCTCATTACTTTGCGGTATACTACTAACAAGTAACCACAAATCATCGTACATGAAATTTACAATTGGACGCAGCGACAATCCCGCAGTACCCTGAGAAAAATGTTCACTGTTAATCGTGACGCGTATTAAATCATTGCTGTCTCCTAATGAAATCAAGTGTGCATGAATATCGCGCATAACCAACTCGAGCCATAATATTGGATTGAAATCTGCAGGGGATGGCTCAAGTATACGTAAAATCAAACGTACAGCATTAACACGAAATCTATGAACGTACTGGTTGCACGCTTCGACTATCGTAAATCTCGTACCAGGCGGCTCAACCGATAGTTTAACGACCTCTTCGCTCTCTCCATCATCGCTGCTGCTACTGCTGCTGCTGCCGCTGGAGCTGGTGCTGCTGCTACCTTCGGCAGCAGACGCGCCTCCGCCACCACCACCGCCTACCTGCGATAAGTGACTGTCTCTTTCGGCTACCGGCGTATCAGCGTTACTCGCATCGTTTTCCCCTCTCTCAAAAGACGGCGACGCCGACATGTTTTCGTTTCGCCTCAATGGCGCGTGATATATGCCTATAAAGGATTTAAAATGTAGGATAGCTATTTTTTTATTTTTTTATTGAAAGTTTCATTTGTTTATTTTATTTATTTTTATGTCTACAATATACAAAGTTTTATAATTAAAAACTTTAAACCATATCAAGTAAAAACAATTTTATTTATGTAATTATCAATATAAGCATATACGATTTTTCTACAATTTTATACAATTGTATATAGTTGTATATATAGCTTATATATAGTTAAAAAATACTGTTAGTTTCAATTATATATATATATATATATATATATATATATATATATATATATATATATATATATTTCAATTATATTTCAATTATATATATATATAATTGTTTAACATCTTTGCATTTAAACGAGCGGGGTCATCATCATTATTCGTCTTCCGTGGTATTACTTTAAAAAAATAAATAAATTTCAAAACTAGTTCTTTCTGTGGTAGTATTAGGATAGCAAAAAAAAAGTGTACACTTACCCTCGTTTTCGCTTTCAGCAGTCATACGCTCGCACTCTCTACGACGATGTCTGTAGAATTGCTGTAGCATGGAAGATTTCGGCGACTCACTGTTTGCAGAGAGCGAGGGACTTGCTTCCGATACCTGCATCTCATCAACGTCGTCGTCGTCTTCGCTCTCGAATCTCAGAACACGAGCCACCTGATTTACTGCCGCGGTGTGTTTTGCGATAAGCGACTGCGCCAAGCGTCCTGTAGATCGTTTGACCACGCTCGATGGTACGTCCTCATCCTCACTGCTCTCCGATACACAAGATTCATATCCCGATTCGTAACTCTCCTCCATCCAGATATCTTGCTCGTGTATGCGTTGATTTAGTATATTTGCTTGCGGCGAGTGTCGTTGTCGAGGGCTGGTTTCGTCGTGGTCATTCAAAATTATGACACTCTCGTCTTCACTGTCTAAATATGGCTGTTGTGAATCACCCGTTTCTTCGCAAAGACTTGCATTACAGAAGCTACAAGTACACTCGGGGCTAGTACAAATCAATTCGCACTCGCGCTCCGATTCATCAACCTCGCTATCCCCCAGATCGACCGGTACGCTCTGAGAATCGTTCGCTGCGCTTTCATCATCACCAGCGAATCTTTTAGCGAAGTCACTTTCACAATCTCTAAACAGATTTTCACACGCTGTAACAAAAATAAAATATAGTTAATTAGTGTTTTTAAGTAGCATTGTATTGTGAAAAATATGAATTCTACGAATTGTAAAATTTAAATATTACTGAAATATTTTAAACATAATGCCAGAGTTATTTTCTGCGTACTATTATAAAGTATACTGTAGGTTTTTGATTCTATATTACCGTATATAATCATACATAGATATATAGAGACAAAACTTATATATAACCATGTATATATATATATTTCTATTTTACTAGTTTTTAAATGAACATTTCAAACGCCTGCTTTACAACTTTTTTTTCACTGTTATTACTAGATTTATTGTTAAAAAAATACAGTATATTCAAATATTAGACAAACGAGGCTTTTATCTAATATACACTATACATAAAAAGTTTTAAAACCCTTTTATAGTGCAATTTATAACGTTAATCAAAACGTATGTTTTATTATTATATTAACATTTTATTTTAAAATTATATACTGAATGATAATAGTACTCACCGATATATTCATCATATACATTCATCAAATTCTTCAGAGTGTGAATGTCCTGCATATTCCGATGCGTTATGAATTCTCCAGCAGTTAGCACAGCCAATTCATTTCCTCGAAATATCAAACGAAGAAGCCGGGCGATCTCACGGAGCGGGCAGCATGCAAGTATAAACTTGAACTCACTTTTTAGTTGTACGCATACGATACGATTCACGCGCATTCGCCACTCAAAATCACAACGCTGTAGCGCTGTAGCGCTCATTTACATTTTTTTTTTAAAAATGGTGTTTAACACCGACTGCCCAATGGATGAGTTTATTGCACAGTGCGGAGAAGGCAACTTCATCGTGCCGCTTTCCGACGACCAGTATGAATGGCTGGACGATTTAATAATTCAGCCGTCGCCGTCGTCGTCGTCGCCGCTGCCGTCTTCTGCATCGCTTACCGAGAACCAGTATGAATGGCTGGATAATTTAATAAACCAGCTGTCGCCGTCGTCGTCGTCGGCGGCGGATATATCGACGCGCAACGCACTAGCAACCGATTTAGAGAAATCGGCCACAACAGTGCATTCGACACTATCTCGAGATCCGCAAATATTGAGCGGAATGGGGACCGCAGAAGAGCAGCGGCAAAGCGGGGACCCATCGACAGCCACTATGCCGGGTTCGGCGTTCAATCTTCCGCACGATCGTGCATCAGAGAACCTCGAGGACCTCATAATAATAGCCGATAAGCCGGCAGCCTCATTACCGTCGGAAAATAAAGCCAGGAGCACGAAGAGATCGTGCGCCTCATGTCTGTCAGCTATAGAGCAGAAGAGGAGGGCCACGGTCTTTCAAACGCCTATTGCAAATTTTTTAAGACCCTACGAGCAAATTGGAAAAGTGCACACGTTGGCGCTCGAAATAGCAGCTTGTATGACACACCTCGACGCAGGCATCGCAGAAGGCAATGGGTTCGTCAGTAAGGCTGGTAGCGCCCACGCTTTGAGGGCTATGATAATACTGCGCGCTAATGAGCGTATCATGCGGAAACCCTTGTTGCAGTTGGATCAGGAAGAATTTTTTAAAGCTGTTCAATTACCAAAAAAGGAACCAGTTACAGTACAGCGTTTGAAAAGAACCACAGTTATCAAATGCATGCATAGTCAGTAGTACTACAAGCCAGCTACACCGAATAGTGAGTAAACAACATTTTTTTCTATTCTCTTAAACCGGTCTTTACTATAAAAAAGTAAAATTAATTATTTTTTTACAGTTTAAAAAAATTTTCACCAACACTTTTTCAAACTGCGTTGAATAAAAATCTTGTGCACGGCGCATGGCGCATGAAGGCTGTGCTGAAATCAGAAGGGATTGATACACCCGAGGCTGACCATCAGCTATACAGTGTGCCGTTCGGTGAAAAAGATTTTTTAAACTCTTTTCGACCGAGTGAAATATTTGACGCATTTACGAGTGCTGAAATTCTTGAACTTCTCGATAAGAAACATATTTTTCCCGGCATAAAGTAAAAATTATAGCTTTGTATTTATTTTGAATAAATTTTATATTAAACCATATTTGGTCTTTTTTTTATTTTCGAATTATATATTGTTTTTTATTCCAGATAACCCGGAGGCTTCTGAAAAAACACATTATTTATGTTTTATATTTGTTTATTTTTTATACTTATTATTTATTTATTTATTCATTTATTTATATATATATATATATATATATATATATATATATATATATATATATATATATATATATATATATATATATATATATATATTCAGAATTATACGTCATTTTTTATATTTATTATTTATTTATTTATTTATATATGTGTGTGTATATATATATATATATATATATATATATATATATATATATATATATATATATATATATATCCCGCCCTGGCCATTATTACCTGTGCGACTACAACGCTCCGCCGCGACCTTGACACAAGCCCCGCATGTCGGGCCTCCCCCAACATAGTTCAAGAAGGGGACGGGGAACATCAATACTGGCGGCGTCGCGCCATAGTGGCTTCGTACCAAGGAGGGGAGGGGGAAAATCAATACGGGCGTCTCGCCATAGTGGCCTTAGTACTACTCATAGACAAGCTAGTGAATGACCGGTTAAATTAAGACACTAAAACCAAAGTCATGTATAAATTAAACAATCACAAATCATATTCAAGTGAAAGATAAACATTTTAGAAAGTAAATAAGACAAAAGATCTTCTAATTGATTAAAGTTTTTATTTTAGTTTGTTGTAGGGATTTCATAATCTAATATAAATTGATCAGTGAGTCATTTACTGGCAAAATGCTTACGTTTCTCGCCAAAGAATGACCGACAGAGTATATACTTAAATGCCTAATTATAATTACTTTTCTTTATTTAAAATTAATTTTATTTATTAATTATTCAATTTAATGTGTCATTATAGTCTTTATTTTATTTTATTGTAGTGATTTTCTATCTTTCTGGAGTTAGATCAGTCGGTTATTTACTGGCAAGCAGTCTTAGTTTCAACACCAATGAATGATCTACACAATATTGAAGAAAATGAATACGTAAAGTTATTTTTACTGGACATAAAATACATTTTAATAATTGATTATTATTTCTGATCAACGTATACTTGGCTATACATAAAAATAAATTTGAACATCCCCCCCTCCCCCATAAAGTGCGTACTCGGGAAAAAAGTGCTACATTAGTAGCGACGGGGACTAGAGTGAGGTTAAGAAATTAATATGTAGCACTATTTTCGCTTTTCGGCGGTGAACGAGTGTGAACTTTTTGGTAGATATGTTAAAAAATCATATATTGCACGCGTGAATAGAGTTAGCCAGGCTCGGGCGCCGAACCACACACAGACATTTACCGGCTCACTTTATTCCCTAGATGCATAATATACTAATATATTATTGGTGTAATACACAAATTTTAAAACTACCTTTTTAGTGCCTACTTCCTAAAAATTTGACAATTTCGTACTGAATGGGTGATAAGCTACATATCAGGATCATTTTAAGTATGAATAAAATATTGTAATGCTCTTTAACTACTCTTTAACCAAAATATGGAATAATAAAAGTATAAATAAAAACTAAATATAATCATTCAATAACTTTTAAGTGTATAATTTACGTTTGCCTGTCTAACGGTCATTCACTAGTATGCGGTCAATTACTGGCTCGTTTACCATACGTTTGTTTTGACGTTTATGTGGATGCGGGTATGTAAGCAGATAAGTGTACCTTCGAAGATAAGTGTATGACACGTGTTTTGCAAGCGCGCGCGTGGCTGTGTGATGTTATGTGCATGGGAGTATGTATACGAGGTCTGTCCCAAAAGTATCCGACCTACGTTCATATCTTCGCGCGGAGAGACTCAGGCGACCTCTGGAGGGTACGAACGTCACCAGCAACTCGTAACCTTCTCATCAGTAGCCTGAGACACCGATGAAACGCCTTAGTTCCCGCGCAGCGTGTATTTGTTTACAACGACTTTTTTGCGTTCGTCGCAATTTGCTTATTGCTAAAAATGGCAGAACGAACCGAACAGCGAATTTGCATAAAATTTTGCTTTAATCTCGGTAAAAGTTGTGCGGAAACTATTGAAATGTTGCAAAAGGCCTTTAAAGATGAGTGTATGGGCAAAACACAAATAAAAGAGTGGTATAGGCGGTTCAAAAGTGGCCGCACATCTGTTGACAGTGATCCTCGTTCTGGTCGACCTTCGACGGGAACATCGTCGGATAATGTCGAGCGTGTGCGTGTCGCAGTTGAAACAAGATCGTCGTTTGACTGTGAGAGAACTGGAAGATGAACTTGGAATACCAAAAAGTACTGTTTGGCGAATTTTAACCGAGAATTTGGGAATGACTCGTGTGTGTGCAAAATTCATCCCGAAACTGCTCTCAGACCAGCAAAAAAACCTTCGATTAGAAATCGCTCAGGACAATTTGGAAATGATTAATAGTGATGAAAACTTTCTTAAAAAGGTTATTACTGGTGATGAGTCATGGGTTTATGGTTATGATCCTGAAACAAAACAACAATCTTCGCAGTGGAAGCTTCCATCTGAGCCTCGGCCGAAAAAAGCTCGTCAAAGTCGAAGTCAATGTTGATTGTTTTTTTCGATTATGAGGGCATTGTGCACCACAAATATGCCCCTACAGGCCAGACAATCAATAAAGAGTACTACGTTGAAGTTTTGAAAAGATTACGTAATGCAATCAGGAGAAAACGACCGCAACTTTGGGAAACCGGTGACTGGCTTCTTCATCACGACAATGCTCCAGCTCACGCATCAAACCTTGTGCAGCAGTATTTATTGAAACACAGTGTTGCGCAGCTCCGCCAGCCTCCATACAGCCCTGATATAGCTCCCTGCGACTTTTGGCTGTTTCCTCGATTGAAAATGCCGCTTAAAGGACATCGATTCGATTATAAACAGACTGTTGAAACTAATGCGACGAATGCACTTTCGAAAGGCGATTCCGAAGTCTGACTTTCAAGAGTGCTTTAATAAGTGGAAACATCGATATGAGCGTCTTGTTCAATCAAATGGGGACTACTTTGAAGGATGCCACCCCCCGGATGACGAAGAATAAATCAAGCGCCGAGAAATCGAGGTAGGTCGGATACTTTTGGGACAGACCTCGAATAGGTGTATTTGTATGTTTGTTAATGCGTGCGTTAGTTTTGTATGTGGTGCGTGTTCGTATGAGTTTTTATGTCTATGCATGTGCAAGTGTGTCGGTATATATGTATGTTTTGATATTTTGCAATACCCTGGTGGAAAAAACTTGTGCCAAATCGTGCTAAATCGTGCACAGCTGTGCCAAACTGTGTCAAATTGTGCTAAATTGTGTCAAATTGTGCTATACTATGCTAGAGCTGTGCCATTTCGGACATTTCGCACAGTTTGGCACAGTTTGGCACAGTTTAGTACAGAGTGACACAATTCGGCACAGTATGGCATGATGTGGCATAACTAGGCACATTATGAATTTAAACAAAATTACTTTTCTGAATTATTTACAGAAAAGCTAGTACACTTTGACACAAGATGGCACAGTCTGTCACAAAATGGCACAATTTGGCACGATGTGGCATAATATGGCATATCTGGGCATAATCTGGCACATCCTTTAATTGTAGCTTCCAACCTGGCGTAATGCACATAATCTGTCATTTTATGGCATAGCTTGACATGTTATGGCATAGCTTGGCATAAAATAGCATAGCTTGGCATAAAATGGCATAGTTTACCATGTTATGTCATGATATGGTGTAATTATGCGCATTTGTGTATATTTTTTAATCAATTATTTGTATATAATTATTAAAACAACCATATTTCTACAAATAGTCAGGTATAAATTTTATTATTAAAAATATTACACAATAATAGTTATAATGTTATTACAATACGTAATACATATATTAAATTAATTAGTGTGTCGCCCTAAAATACCTTCTACAATAGTAACAATAATAAATTGCTAACGTAATTTTAATAATATACATGGTCTGTGTAATTGAGAGTATTTTACAACATTATCATTAACTTTTTCTTCAGCATTGACAACTTTCAAATGTGTGATATCAATATTGTTAACAAAAAAGTTACTTGCAATTTTTAGACCATGAAAAAAAATTACTACTTTGTAGTCATTATCATACTTAATTTTACATATTTTTGAAATAATTCCAAATGCCTCATCAATCGTTTGAAAAACAGAGTTATTTGTTCGCTGACAACGCAAATATTTATTAGTAGTATAACGATTTCCATTAAAGATCATTTTTTTAAATATGTTACATTCGGTCACAGCAGTTACGTCAACTATTTTCTGAAGAGATTGTAAGTCTGTTTCTGTTAATGTGTGTGCTTTGCCGCGTCCTATTAGAATACATTCTTCAATTTTACAAATATTTTTTAGTTTAGCTTTATCCAATTTATTGCAATATGACTGGACTCATTCAGAAATTAATTAATTTTGTTGTAAAAGAGGCAATTGTTGATATATTAACATTTTAGAGACAATTTGTGTAGCAATACGATAATTACATTTCTTCATTCCCAGTAATAATTTATTTTCATTTTCAAATGGAAAAGTACTTGCATTGTACAGCGGCCCCAAATTTTTAACAGTTTCAGTAAGATGATTTAATAAAAAATTCACAATAAAAATTATTAACAATTTTCTAGCATTTTCTAACATTTCAGGTGTTATAGAGTCTTCTAACAAAATATTCATAGCACAAACAAACGTAGCCAAGTTATTATAATATTTTTTTGGAAGTATTCCATGCAGACAAATCAAGGAATAAAATATTAACCATGTTAGCCATTCTGACGCAGTCCAATTTGCTCTTTCCTTGATACTTCTTGAAATTTTTGCAATGCAATTCGGAGGCCTTACAGACAATAAACACTGATCGATAATGTACAATTTATTTGGAGAGCCAACATAATATTTCTCTTTAACATTGGTTAATATAATCGTTGTATAAAGTTCCGTGAAGTTTATATTATTATATTATACGTTTACACTATGGAGTTTGCACAGTTAATGACAATTTGCGATATCTTTTCAAGTCAAACAATAACGTTTGGGATGGCGCGTTCGTTTTTGGAAACACTGCGACCTGCGTGCCCGTATACCCGACGCCCGCATTCTGGGCGCGCAGCACGACCAAAACAATCACGCGGCGCGCTCACTTAGGGAGCGCAGACGAACTAACCTTAAGTGGCGCCACTGCCCGTGTGCTAAATGCAGCCGCCACATGCCCAAAGGTTTTTCCGTATACATCAAACATGTATACAGTTTACAGGTATATATATGAGAGAGACAGATATATATATATATATATATATATATATATATATATATATGTCTCTCTCATATATATTTTCTCATTCATTGATAATAATTATTAAACCCTCTTCATACACATTCAATTTAATGCACACAGAAATATCCATCAATTAATTAAAATCATGAAATGTACACATGCGAATTTGCAAAATTTTTGTATTTGCTTATGATATTTCAAACTCACGGAAACGCGAAATTATTAATTAATTATTTTTATATTTTTAGTAACCCTGCCTCAACTATTAACAATTTACACGTGCTCAATTTTACTTAAAAATGATAAATTTTGTTATTATAAATGAATTGTGCTACAGTGTGCCATTTAATGCTAAAATATGCCGTCTTGTGCTAAAATATGCCAATTCGTGCCAGGATATGTCAATTTATTGTAAAAAAAATAGAAAAATATTTTCTTAATAATTCTATTATGCCTAATCATATCAAACTGTGTAAAACTATGTCGTCCTATGCCAATATGTACCGTACTGTGCTAATCTGTGCCAGGCTGTGTAGATTCGTGCTAAGCCATGCCAATCTTAAAAAAACGGTAGACAAAGTATTTTCTTTCAAAATTTGTGACTATGCCACAAAGTGCCACAATGTGCGACACTATGCCAAAGTGTGCCAAACTATACCAAACTGTGCGAAACGTCCGAAATGGCATAGGTTTAGCATGACTTGGCATAGTTTGGCACAGTTTGACACAATTGGGCACAGTTTGGCACACTTTGGCACAATTTTCATTTCCACTAGGGTACATACCAAATATATATTTTAGTATATATAATCTTATAAAATTATATATCGTCATATATGATACTATATTATCATATCTAATTAAATATTTCCATATATAATTATATATTGTCATTAATAATCATGAAGAAGTATGTGAAGTTACGTTTTAACTGAACAACCAATAAATTATATATAATTACACAAATATATACAATCGTATAGAACTATTTATGACTGTGTATGATCATATATATTTATACACAGTTATATAGAGACAAAAGTTATATATAATTATATGTGATCATATATAATCATACACGATTATACACACATTATTTACATTTTGTAAATTTATTTCACTATAAACACTTCATAATATTTTTAATTTTACCGCTGTAAAATCTCAAAATCTTCATCCTTCACGTCAGAATAAATTACAATTATCAATATCTTATTTACTGAAGGTACTTTGAGAAGTGCACTATTATACGTCATACGATAAATAAAAAAAATAATTTCGATGGTTAAATGATGCCTTCTAATATATACTAAATTTTAACGGTGCACTTTTTCGTACACATTTTTCTTTTATTTTATTTTTTGCACAAGGACCTTTTGTTTTGAAAAATTTTATTAATAAATTAAGAGAAAATTGACTCCTTAACGAAAGAAAATTAAATAACAAATTTTTACGAAAAAGTACATAGTTAATCTTTTAACACGTATCAATCAAGATGGCCACCGACGTAATCTCGTACTCCGTACCGGAGCACATTAATTTTGGTTGTTGTATGGCAAAGAAAGCTGGAATTGTTTATTGTCTAATGTGTGACACATTATATCATACAAGCTGTGGCACGAGAGATAAAGGATTCAAAAGCCTTAAAGGTATACTGGGTGTTTGTGCGTGTAGTATAGAACTAACCTCGATTGAGGGTGTAAATAAACTTGGTGAGCAAACAGCAGGGAAATTAACATCATTCTATGAGGTACAAATAAGGAAAATAAATGAAAAGTACTACAAAAAAATTAATGAGTTGAAGAAGGAAGTAAGTAAACTAAATAATGAAAGTGGACTTGAATAAAGAAGTTGTCAACAAAACTAAAATAATCGAAAATATCAATGACAAGAAAAATCAACAACAAGAGGAATTCAACAAACTTAAGACAAAATACGAAGGATTGCTGAACGGAAAGAACAAACTAGAAGATGAATATAATAAATGAAGCCAAATTAATGTATGATAGGGCTCAAATAATAATGAATAGTAATAATACAAGAAAACTATGGAATATTGTTAAACAAAAGCTTGGCAAAAGCTAAAACAAAAATGATGATAGTATTAATTACATAAATGGTGAGAACACCCAGAAAATAATAGATCCTATAAAAATATCTAATAATATGAATGATTACTATTGCAATATAGGTTCTAAACTAAGTGAGAAAATTCAGATCTCATCATCTGTAGAAATAAGTTAACCACCCATCAATTCGAAAACTATTTTTATTGCGCCTACAAGTCATCAGGAAATTTTTATAAATTATAGACCGATATCTTTCATATCAAATTTAGCCAACATATTTGAAAACGTAATTTATTATAGAATCTCAGATTTTACAAACAAACATAAGTTAATTTCACAGAAACAATATGGTTTTATGAAAAATATTTGTACAAAGAATGCGCTACGTAATATAACAAATTTGATCTACGATAAACTAGATAAAAGCATACCAATTGCTATAATCTTCCTTGATCTTACATAAGCATTTAATACGGTAAATCATGTGATATTATTGGAAAAACTTTATAACTATGACATAAGAGGACATGCGTATAAACTATTAGAAAGTTATTTAACTAATAGAAGTCAACCAGTTAAAGTTAATGGTACCATTAGTGATTTCAAGGAAGTGAAACAGGGGTTCCCCAAGGTTCGTACCTTTAACGATTTTGTGCCACTATTATTTATACTATATGTAAATGATTTATTAACAAGCTTGACAGATGATGCAATATTATCTTATGCAGATGATACTGCAGTTATAATTACAGATGAAACTTGGTCCAAAGTAGAGTCAAACATGAATAATTATATAAATGTGATATATAAATGGCTGGTTTACAATAAATTATATAAATTATCTTTAAATATTGATAAAACTGTATATATAACTTTTGGGAACTATGTAGATATGTTCCAAGTGGGTTTAAAGTGCAAATAGAGGGTAAAGCTTTAAAAAGAGTAGAACATTGTAAATATTTAGGTGTTATCTTTGATTACAAAATGAGCTGGGAGAAACATATTGAGTACCTATTACATTAAACTAAATATCTTGTTTTCGTTTGTCGTAAAATCTTTAAATTTATGACGAGTGATACACTCCGTATGTTATATTATGCCTTTTTTCACATCATTCTGAGCTATGGAATTTTAGCTTGGGGTGGCTTATATTCTAACAATTAAAAATTAATTCATAATTTACAAAATAGATTACTGCAAATTGTAAACAAAAACCAATTTGTCATTCATAAAATTCCGATGAATATTAGACAAACTTTTGCTTATGAATCTCTAAATTTTCACTAAATTTTTTTAAAAGATAAATTCATTAATTCAGATAATAAAACTAGAAACAAAAGCATTTCTATTCCACAAAGGTCCAAAACAGTTAGCAGTAAGAATAATTATATAAGAGCTATTATGTTATTTAATAGTCTTCCGAATGAACTTAAGTTGATAAATAATGTACACACAAGGAAAAGAAAATTTAAAACGTGGGTTTTATCAAATGTATAACTTATCGTATAAATTATCGTTTAATGTCCAAAGATAATGTGAAGTATGCTCATAAGTTTTGAAAATTTGTTATTATTATTTAGTAATAGTTAAGTTGTAATTTTAGTTTATTTTTAAGTTTAATGTATATATTTTTAAGATTTATATTAGTTTTTAGTTAATCTATATCTGCAGTCCTACGGACAGGTAACTAGTTTACCTTTGTAGGGTTTACGGGTATAGATTTAATTGTATTTAATACTAATTATGTATACCTCTGTAAACTATCTGAATAAATTAAATAAATTAAATTAAATTAAATATTAAAAGACGGAATTTAACCTTCGGAAAAGAATTTTTTGTAACACATGTACAATTTTTGCGCTTTTTCGTGCATTTCAAGCGGACATGAAGTGGCCGTTTACCTACCGGTGACAAAAATGTTCTTTACCTAGGGCGGTAAAGACTTTTGAGCTCACTACAGCGTGCGTTCTTGCGTGTTACACAGTACGGTAAAGACTTTTAATTATTAAATTAAAGTTAATTAAGGGGAGACCCAAGTGAAATTTCAGCCTGGTGATAGTTAATCAGTGCGGGGACAAATGTTTTATATGTAGTTTTTCACTAGGTCTTCGATAGCGCACTCAAAAAAAAGAAAATTTCCGCCAATTTAAAGCAAATTTTTTGGTTTCTGATTTTTAATTTTTGATCGATTGCACCGATGCTTTAATCCATGCGTTAAGTTGTTCAAAATCATCCCAGGAACCTGTAAAAAAAATTCAGCTCGAAAGATAAAAAACTGTGGGCTCTGATACATTTTCACTGCGCCTGCATTTGACCTGTTCCTGTATTTGCAACTGTTTACAATTGGGTGAATGAGTTTAAACGTGGCCGCACATCCACAATAGATGAGCATCGTTCGGGACGTTCGCCCAGTGGAAGTGACTACCCCCGAAATGATTGACAAAATCCACGGTATGATTTTAAGTGATCGACGAATGAAAGTTCGCGAAATAGTTGAGGCCACAGGCGTATCGTAAGGTACAGTCACTTCAATTTTGCACGAAAAATTGGATGAGAAAACAATCTCGGCAAGATGAGTGCCGTGTTTATGCACAGAGGAGAATAAACTCAATTGTGTGGTCGACTCTGAGGCTGTTTTGGCGCTTTTCCGTAGCAATTCTGAGGAGTTTCTGCGCCGATACATATCTGTCGATGAGACATGGATACACTACTACACTCCAGAGACAAAGGAACAGTCAAAACAGTGGATTCTTGAAGGTGAACGGGCTCCGAAGAAGGCGAAGACGATGAAATCGGCCTCGTCATCATCTACATCAATTACTTGGAAAAAGGAAATACGATAACAGGAGAGTATTATGCGTCGTTATTGGACCGGTTGAGCGAGGAATCAAGGAAAAACGTCCTCATTTGAGAAATAAAAATATCCTCTTTCATCAAGACAATGCACGGGTGCACACCTGCGCAGTTTCGATGGTCAAAATTGTGGAATTAAAGTTCGAATCATTACAACATCAACCGTATTCGCCAGATTTGGTCACCAGCAACTTTATCTTATTTCCAAACTTGAAAAAATGGCTTCGTGAACGACGGTTTACGGCGAACGAGAAGGTCATCGCCCAACCAAATGCCTATTTTGAGGAGCTTCCGAAATCTTACTTTTTGGACGGCATAGAACATTTGGAAAAACGCTTGGAAAAATGTATAGAGCTAAAAAGAGATTATGTTGAAAAATAAAAAATAAATTACCCAAAAGAAATTTCTTCTCTATCTTTTTCTAAGGACTTATTGAATAACCCTAGTATCTATCTATCTATGTCTCACTCTGTCTATCCCTTACTCTGTCTCTCTCGCAGTCTATCTCTATCTCACTCTGTCTCTCTCATTCTCTCTATTACTATACTCTCACTTCCTGTCTTTCTAACACTCTGATATTCTTACTCCTTCTCAGTTACTCACTGACACACGAACTCACTCACTCACTCTCGTACTCATTCCCACAGTCACTCGATGATTAGTTCCATTATATATTCATCCCCTCACTCACTTACTTACTCTCGCACTCACTTACGTCTGTATACACTGACATAATAACTTATGCATTCACTCTCGTACTACATACGTTTCATTTACTAACTTATGCTCTGATTAGCAAACTCACTATTTCATGCACTCATAACTTACAAACTCGTTCACTCTAGCAAATATGCAGTCACACACTAACTGCTTTAGTCACACGATCAATGATGCATTGATTCGCACAATCTCTCACTCGCTCACTCACCTACGCAGTGACTTACTTACTCATGAAATCGTTAACTCACTTACTCGCACATACACTCGTTCATACACTTATTCACTTTTTTACGCACTCCTTTACAAAAGCACTACCTACCTAACCTAATCACTTATGTATTTATTCGCATAATCACTGATGTATTTACTTACTTAATCTCTCATTCTATCACTCACCTACATATTGACTCATTCATTCATTTATGTAATCGCTCAATCACGCACTACCTCACTCACGCACTACCTCACTCACGCACTACCTCACTCACGCACTACCTCACTCACGCACTACCTCACTCACTTATCCACCTACTCACACAGTTCTGAACTAACTCACACACTCATTAACACACGTACTTACTTACTCATTCACTCCCGCAATCACTCTTACACTTACTTGCTCATTTACTCACTTACTCATGAATTGACTTACTCACTCTTTCACTTATTTACACACGTACTTACTCGTACATTGGCTCACTTAATAACGTATGCATTGACTCACTTAATCTCTCACGCACTCACTCACCTATGCACTAATTCATTTACTCAATCACTCACTATAACTCAACGACTCACACACTCATGCACTAACTCACGCACTTATTAACATACGTACTGACTCCCTCACTACCGCAATCGCCTATATGTTTACTTGCGCATTAGCTCCCTCATTTACGAATTGACTCACTCGCTTTCTAACTCACTCACGTGTATTCACTTGTGCATTTATTAAAGATGCAGCATTTAATAAAGACATGTTTTTTTAAAAGCAAAGTTATTACGCAATAAAGTACTTATAACATTTATGATTTTAAGACAGGAAAATATTTGATATCAGTTGATTTTAATTTGTTTTACTCTTTGATTAAGATGTTTTTATAGATCTATAACTGGAAAATTATACGCTATAATTCAATAAAAAATTTTACAAAATGTTATTTTCATACAGAACTGTATTGTTGTATATCTTAAAGTAGTAAAATTATCTGCATCTTAAAAAAAACTGCCAATTAATTGGCACTTAGCTTCCTCAAACTAAATTAATTTCTACAATATGAAATTCTTAGTTCTCTTAAATTAATTTTAAATTACTATATTTTTCTGAAATATGACCGTTTAAACTAAAAATTACTTTTTCGTATATAACAGAAGAAGGGAAAGACCCTATCTAAAATTTGCGGTTGTAAAAAGTAGGTAATTTTATGTACTTTTTAATGCATTTACACCCAAATGATCATAATATTTTTAACATTCAAAAAAAATTCAAAAAACATACAGGCCAGATAGTATAAAGCTACCTTTCTGTAAAGTTTCAGATAAATGCTGCCGATTTACTTCAGTTATTGTCGGCGGAAGAAAATCATTTTGTTGTACAATTTCATATGTTTCCGAGATATAACTGTTTAAAGAAGAAATTACGATTTCAAGTATAACAAAAGAAGGGAATGACCTTATCTAAACTTTCAGGCAGGAAAAGTTAGGTAATTTTATGCTTTTACAAATGATTTTTACGATGACATTATTTCTAATTCTCTGTACCAAAACACCCGAAAAACTAAAACCCAAGAATCGAAAAACCGCTATAAAAACTAAAAAAAATCGAAAAACAAAACAAAATAGTATTGAGCCGCCTTCCTTTAAGAAAAACAAAAAGAATAAGCACTGAAATAGTATACTGAGCAACAAGGGAGGGGGGTGGGGATTTCCAGCGCGGGTAGGATGATTTTGCACGAACCGGAAGCGAGGGCGCTGATGGCGCTTGAGACAAAGTCGAGTACAAAAATTATCACCCGTGCTAAAAATTGCCACCCCCCCCCCCTGTTACACACCGTATTTCTTTAATACGTGCATATGTAGGCCATTTTTATGTGTGTGTGGAGACAAATGGGCAGTGGTGCATTTTGAGTCATGCGCCACTCAAATACAAAATACAATTAAAAATAAATATTAAATATAAATTTAGAAAATTTCAAAAAATTGAAATTTCTTAAAAATTGAAATTTTAGAATTTTTTAAAAAAATTTTTATTTTTTTTTTAAAGTTTGATTTTTTTGGAAAATTTTGAAAATATTTTACTACAGAGGAAGTTATGCCATTTTCAGACGGGTTTGGGAACCACGCTCGATATGAGCAATTTTTCATGCGCTTTGCATGCATGGAAAGGGGCCTATTTCTCGGACGTAATAAGAAAAATTAATTTTTACCGTGTATATGCAGAGTAATGTTGATGCAGGTCCTCACACAAATATACATACACAACGCATGCACACGCACGCACGCACACACGTACGCACACACACTCACACACATACACACACATCCATATACACACACACATCCATACATACATTTTCTAAAAATAGAGTATTTTGATTATAATACTCTTCTTTCGCTAACATTTCTACAGTTTTAAGCTAAACAAAACAAAGTTTTTAGCTAAAAATATAACAAAATATTATATACTAGGGGTGTCCCGACACAAACGCGCGGAGCCAGCGCAAATGAACTCTATAATGGTTAACTTTATAATGATTAACTCTGAAATATAAACTATAAATGAAAAATATAAATGTCTTTGAATTTCTGCGCGCTGAGCAACAATGCCTTAGCTGGTCAATTTTTGTGTGTATGAGAATGTATGTTTGTATGTGTGTATATATGTACATGTGAGTTTGTGTATTGGTGTATGTATATTTGTGCGTGTGCGTGGGCGTGTGTATGTGTGTGCTAGTGTGTATGGGTGTGTAAGAATAAATATTTTTTAGTTGTATTTTGCTATGATAATGATAATGATAATAAACCAACCTTCAAGGATTAAAAAAAAAATTTTCCTTTCTAAGCTATAATACTAAAAACTGTGAAATTATTTAATTCTTTATGCGTATATCTCGTTTTACGTTGTTATTAATAAAATGTTGAGCATCAGTCTGTAGAAAATTAAATAAGGACACGTTTGCCTAAAATTATTTTCATGAAAATAAAAGTTATTGTGACGTCCAAATGACTACATAAGAGTAAAGCTACTAAGCTTTGTAACGCGCCTTTATTTTAGGCCTATGCTTTCGCACACTAGCCAAGGTACTTAAGGGGTTATATCCCCCAAATTTTTTTGTTTTTTTCCATTTTTTTTTATTGGCTTAAATCTTGCCAAACCAATCCTAGAATCAAAATCTACAACGCCCAAGTACCGATTTAAACTCAAAATTTTTTTAAATCAATTTTTTCCAATCAGCTTTGATGCTCCAAAATCACAATTTTCGCTTATTTTAGCGATGCTCGCTTTTTTGAATTTCGCGGCTTTGGAAATTAGTAGAAGTTACCTACGATCGATATCGTGTTTTAAATTTGAATTATAGAGGTCGCTACATGACATTACGACGGTTACAGCGTCTTTACAGCACGTGTTTACTCACACTTGCCCTGTGTTTCGTCGATCAGCCGTTCTCGTTGTTTACGTTGTTATTTTGAGTTTTGCTTTACCTTTTACTTGTGAATTATATTTACAAGTACTTAATTATGAGTGAAAAGGTGTACAGTGGCCGCAAAGGCAGTAAAACAAGAATTACAAGTACAAAACGGAGTAAAATTAGTAATCGACGCCCGCCTAACCGCCATTCGTTCGAAGGCGATTCGGAGCACGTTAGTACCTCGGCTAAGAAATTGAAAACTACTGATTTATACCGTGACCGTGATGTTAATAATAATTTCGGCTACTGTTTCATCAATCTTTTCGCTGTATTTACTGCTCTTTCTGAATTAGTAGTATGCAAAAAATGTAATGGTGACGTGCGGTTTTTAGAGTCGAACAAGCGTGGACTAGGCTTCAAAATTATTGTGTCTTGTTCGAACTGTGGTGATGCTGATATTAACAGCTGTCCTGTAATAAATGGTCGTGCTCATGAGATCAACTGCTGTATTATTTTAGCTATGCGCATCATAGGCATAGGCATCAACGGTATAAAAAGTTCTGCTCTATGATGGATCTTGCAAAGCCTGTTTTTCAAACAACTTACAGTAAGATCATATCTAATATCGCCACTGCTACTTCATCTGTTCGAATTATATCTATGAAAAAATCAGCGATTAAAGAAAAAGAAATTTCTATGGAACGAGGTGAAAAAGAAGGACTCACGGTGTCAGGCGATGGATCTTGGCGAAAGAGAGGGTGTACGTCTTTGTTCAGATTGGTGACTTTGATTGGTTGGTACACTGGCAAGGTATTGGATGTGTGTGAAAATTATAAGTACTGTAAAGTGTGTGAATATTGGCAAAAAAAGAAGGTACTGCTGAATACGAAGAGGTATACCCTTCACACAAACAGAACTGTGATGCCAACCATGAAGGTAGTGCCGGGAAAATGGAGATCGACGCAGTTATAGAAATGTTCAGTCGCTCAGAAAAACTTCATAATATCAAATATTTGAAATATATCGGCGACGGCGATTCAAAAACATATAAAGGTATAGTCGACTCAAAACCTTATAAAGATTTCATCGTCGAAAAAAAAGAATGTGTCGGACAAAACTTTTAAAGGTATCGTAGACTCGCAGCCTTATGAAAATTTGTCAGTAACGAAGAAAGAGTGCATCGACCACGTGCAGAAAATACTCACTGGTAAATTAATCGACGAATTGTCAATTTATTATGGTCTAGCAATACGTAGAAATTATGATTCTATAAAAAATATGCGCAATGAAATCTACGCAACGCTAGACCATAAATTATCGACGGACGACAAATCGAAGCACGAGAGATACCCGCGTGGTGAAAATTCATGGTGCTCGTGGCAGTGGGTCCAGGCCACTGGAGATTTGAATTATAAACACAAGCCAGCAGTGTCGCAAGAGGTAATTGAAGCAATTTCTCATATTTATGCTGAATTGAGCAGCGACGATCTGCTGACTCGTTGCCTCGATGGATATACGCAAAACAGCAGCGAGAGTTTCAACTCAATCGTGTGGTGTATGGCTCCGAAATCAGTCTTCAGTGGCAAGCACGTTTTTGACACTGCAGTATATATTGCCGCAGGCATTTACAACGATGGACCGTCAAGCATATGACAACTACAAATAGATTCTCTAAATAAGTACGTAGCCGTTTTTCGATTGAATGTCAATTTTTTTTTTATAAACAATTTACATCGATTTTTTTTTCGAGAAAAATCGACTTTTTCTCAGAAGTGCGCCATTTCTACAAAAATTGAAATAAAAAAACCGTACGTCCTTCCAAAGTTAACGTTATATAGATCAAGGGGCGCGATAGCGCCCGATGGCAAGTATAAAGTGTTAACGGTAACGAGCTGTGGGGCGCACCGACGCTCTTTTATACGCCTAGTTCAGCCTTTCTAACATCTTCAAAAATTTCGAGCATTAACGTTAATGCTTATTGACTTATATATGTAATATATTAGCATTCATTTAAAAGATATTTATTAAATCTTTCACAAAAAAAGCTTGCTGAAAAAGATTCATCCTTTAATGAAACAAAGCAGATTGAAATTTAGCTCACTAAATTTCTTTTTCTTTAGCTACGTCGAAATAGTTATATATAGTAGTTAGTTATATTATATATATATATATATATATATATATATATATATATATATATATATATATATATATATATATATATATATATATATATACATAAAGGGATTCTGTCTCCACGTGGTTGTGTATGGCTACTGGCGATGATTACCACGGTTTAAGTTACTAATAACTAAATGATAATCATGAAAAATATATGTGAGTTTATCATGTCAATAAATCACATTTATTTATCAGTACATTATTAAATATGATTATTAGTAAATTAAACAAAACAAAAAAATCAACGCACCTTTCTATTTACCTCGTAAGTGGTGTGGAAAAAATAGAAAAAATAATTATATTATTTCCTTATAAGAATTAATAATGTCAAGCAAACAAATAATGTTAACTATTGTTGTAAGATGTGGGGGTTGGCGAGCAGGGGGCGCAGCCCCCCTAGTATATATATATATATATATATATATATATAATAAGAAACACAACGCAATACTACAACAGTGCGTATGCGTCTGCGCACAACGCCGCGTCTCCTCCACTTTAGACTTCTCCCGTTCTGCGTTCAATTTTTCGTCTACACATATACACACATACAGACCATGTATATATATATATATATATATATATATATATATATATATATATATATATATATATATATATATATATATATATATATATATATATATATATATATATATATATATATATATATATATATATATATATTGCCTGCAGACAGTGCAGACGACAACCATTAAATCTAACCTATTATTAAAATCAAATGTTAAAGGAAGAAGGATGCGTTTGTGTCATTTGTATTATTAAAATAAAACGGGTTGTTTTTACGTGATTTGTTTTTATTACGTGATGAAATCTCTGTATAACGATTTCGAAAAATATCATACGTCCAAAAAAGTGGCAAGACGGTCATCAGGAATAAAATTATTGCAATCCCAAGTGTAGTTGAAAAAAGCTGTTGTTTTACATGGTAAGAGAGATAAAGAAAAAGACTAACAATGAATTCTGTCGAAAGAGATGAAGAACGCACAATATTGATCGGCCTGGCTTATTTTCGTTCTCTCTGCTGCCCTTTCGATCACACATAGTAAAAATACTACTTTTTCACAACGGTTCAATTTCACAACGACGCGGTGCTTGGGATGACTGAGCGGGCACTGAATTAGGTAAATGGCCGCCAAAACTGCTATTTACTAAGGGGGATAGGAGCAGGACTAGGATTAAAGACGGAGAGGGGGGCAGCGGCAGCGCAACGCCGGCCGCTGCAGGAGCAGCCGAGCGCGCGCGCTCAAACGCGGTAGGTGCTGCCTCTTTTCTGCCTGTTCCCGGCCGTAGGAACTAATTGTATGAGTTTTAAAATATTTCTAGATAGTATTGCTATCGAATAATGAAATAAAAAAAAAATGATTTTTCCAAAAAAATCCACCGCAAACCTGCCTTAAGTAGGATATAACATCATGAATTAAAGAGGATGATAAAACATTTTTAAATCTTCAGAAAATCGATACTTGTAAACAATAAAGCTAATTTTTGGACTTAAAATATTTTTTTTTTTCAAAAAGCTTAATCAACAAAAATTGTAGACCAGATGGCTGGCTATTGAATATAATTTTTTAATACATTTTTTTCGAGTATTTACGCAAAAAAAATACAATACAAAAACAAAATCAATAAAATGAAATTAATATTGAAACGGCATTTTGTTACAACGATTTTTATATTGAACATAAATTTTTAAACAGAATATAGTCTTTTAACATATATTTTATATATTTCTACACTAGACAATTTCTAGACTAGATTTTTTGTTTTTCTGTTTTTTAATTGGTGGTTATATTTCTTACCTAAAATGAAATTCTATTTTAAATTTTCATAAATCTTTAGACAGTTTACCAATAGCTATGTAGGAAAAACTAGCCATTTTCAATGAAAACTGATGTTTTTTCAAAACTATCCTTGCGCATGGGAATGTAAGTATAGCATTTGAAAAAAATTATGTAATATCTAACACCTGCAACACATAGAACTGTGAACTCCAAATTTTTAAAAGCACAATTATAAAGAAAAATAAAATTATATTGTATTTTCATTGTAAAAATAACCTGAAAAAATACATTTTTAACTCTATTCATGGGCAACATTTTCTTAATAATTTTTTTTTGTTGAAATTCGGAGTTTATGGTTATAATGTGAATAAGTTCAATAAGGAATCCTTAAAGTTTCAGATTAATTCATTGTAATCCTATGCGCATAAGACTTGCTGAACATTGGAAAGCCATAAATGGAGAAAACCGCACTTTTGTAAAAAACCGAAATAATTTTCTGATGATTTTAAAACAATTTTTATATCGCAGAATATCGATAAAAAATTTTTTTTGATAAATTCTGTTTTCTGAAGTTTGTCTGCATAGTATAGAGTAGATTTGAACACGGGTTTGGATTCGGTTAATGTAGGAACACGCTGCATTGTGTGCTATAAAGATCGGAGGAAAAATATTTATAAATATCTATTAAAAACAATGAAATAATAAGTATTAACTATTAAATTCATTAAAATTGTTTTTATGACCAATATTGACAATACAAAATCATTTACTGTTTTAAAAATGTACAAAATATCAGAAAATTAAATAAAATAAAAATCGAGTTTTTCGTCAAATTTTACTATAGAACCACCTTAAGGAATCTTGCAATGAAAATTCGCAATTAATAAATGAATGCTATATTTAATTCCTTAGACACATGCGTTTAGGTATTGTTAGTAAAAAAATGTAACGTATTAAAATACAAAAAAATATTTAAAACTAATATTTTTTTATTATTTTACAAAAATAACTTTGAAGTTATTATAAGGTATATCAATGGAAAAGAAACTACGCCAAGTTTATGAAGACGTACAGATTCTTGATAAGTTCAACGTATAAAATGACAAAAATACCTTCCTAAAACTAAATAAATTGTTTCAATGTGAAATTCTTTATTATAATGCATTATTTTAAAGTGCTATATTTCTTTCTGAAAAGGTGGGTTGGATTCTTTTATCATCGATTGTTGTCAAAAGATAAATTACAAAATATTTTAAGATTGTGATCTTAGATTGCATTATCGATTTCAAAATATTAAAATAGAAAAATCGTTATAAAAAAAAACGAATGCAGGAATCTTTAATTTTTTTCTGATTTCGTATGTTTATCAAAATAATAATTAAAAATTGGTTTTTTCAAAAGAAAATGACCGCGACATCTTTGAGATATAAGAAATAAAATAAAAGAAAAATATAACCTGAAATATCTTAAAAGATAAGAGACCTTACAGCCTTGACAAAGACCTCAGCCAAGAGATAGTGGAAAGCTACATTTTTCAGCTTCATTTACTTTAAACATTTTTCATCATATGTTTCCGAGATATCGTCAGTTAAACAAAAACTGACGTTTTCGTGTATAACAAAAGAAAAAAAAACTTATAGAAAATTTTGCGTCGGAGAAGATAGATAATTTTATTCTCTTTCAAATGCATACATAAATTTCGCTATCTACTGAAGCGATCGTATTATTTCTACATACCAAAATAACATACCTCAATGATTTCAGAATAACGTAAAATAGAAAAATCGTTGTAAAACATAAACGAGTCGATGAGTCTTAAAATTACTTTTACTTCCGAATCCTCATTAAGAAATGAAAAAATGAGCTCCAGTTGACAAATAATGACAGCGCCGTTCTCGAGATATAAGCGATCAAAAGAAAGTTCGAAAAAAAGCTTTTGTGCGCAACTCAAGGGATGCGCGCTCATTTCTGCGTGATCTTACAATCATTCTTTTATAGAGGGATTTTATTTCTTGCTACAAGAAATTTGATATTTTACAGTTATTAGTTATTAAAAAATTAATGTATGGGAGACTGAAATATAACGGACCGCGAGGCATAACGGGCCACTTGCCATATTTGCTGTAGAAGAGGGATAAAATTTTTTGTTCCGCATCTCAATCTACTTGGGATCACAGTGTGAGTTAATTTTCTTCGTATGTATATAATTCTCCAAGAAAAAAATGTTTACAGCACAGTGAAGTTTTAAATTGAAAAATCAGGTTATATGAAAAACGACAAAAACTTTTCTAATCTCCAACCGTGTATGTTTTTAATTGATTTAAAAAATCAGATAATTCTTTACATTAACACTGATCTCAATATCGGATAACATTCTTCAATTGGACAGTAACTAAATGCTATTTGAGCATTACATTTTGGTGGCCCATTATACCCCAGTCTACCCTATATGTAAGAATATTATACAGATACGTAGCATCGCATAGGCTGTAAAAGATCTTTCTCTTTAAAATAGCAAAAATATATAGATCAAAAGTTTAAAAAAAAAAATAAATAGACCATCATAAACCATTTTCAAATTGCTTTGAGTTGTTTTACACAAGACAAAGATTAATAAAAGGAACTAACTTATACGTAAAGAATATTAGGAATTTCAAGCATTTTTGGAACTACAAAGAAAATGAAGCGATTCGTAAAAGTAAAAAAAATAGGTAAAAATGAATTTGACCAGTAATTAAATTACAAATTCAACTTTTTTTTACTTATAAATTTAGGAGGACCTACTGAAAGTTTTTAAAAATAAACTACATCTATACATATATCTATACATATATAAATAATTAATCCCTGGTAGAACTGTTGGGCATAAAATGATCATAATATGCTGAATTTTATGCTAGATGATCATTTTATGCTGCAATTTATGCTAATAAATCCCGCTACCTGGCGACATAATTATGACCATAAAATGATGTAGATTATGCTCAATTGTATACCCAAAAACCATTCTTGTAACTCTTCTATCTCTCTAAATTCTTCATTTTGAAGCATAAAATATTCTTCCCTACATGTAGTGTCACTGCTTGAATTATTATCACTTTTATTAAAAAATTTATTAAACTCATTATCACTATTATTGTCACTTGAAATAGCATTAGAGTCAGATATCTGCAAATCATCTAAATTATTATCGTCACTTAAACTGCTATTTATTGGAACATTTCTCGAATCTTGAAATTCACTACACTCCTGAACAAGTTTATCTAATTTTTGACGCTTCACTTTTTTCGAATAAACTTTTTTCGATTTTGCTCCATTATAAATCAAAAATCAAAACTAACCTAGCATAAAGATATAAAGCAGAAGCAGGCAACGGTCGCAACTATACGCAATTACGCGCCCACCAGTGAGAGAACATGAGAGAGAGAGAGAGAGAGAGAGAGAGAGAGATAGAGATACACGCACACAGACAGAGTTTTGCCCGGAAAACGCCGTATTCAACTTCACAGAAACGTAACTGTATTTTCTAATTCTTTTTAACATTATTTAAATATTATTATCAATTTACTAAATTAATGTAGACGTAAAATAGATTAATAATTTATTTTTAGGCATAGTAAGGTTATGTTGTCGATGTTTGTCAATCGTTCAGCATAATATGCTTATAATTATGCTTAATTTTCTGCTTATACTCGTAATTATGCTTAAAATTATGATCATAATTATAACCATTCATCATAACTTATACTCAATTTTCTTCCAGGGATTTCACATACATTTTTTAAGCCAGGGTAAAATACGATAAAATATCGATTTTAAGGGGACAAGACACTTTTAGACCCTGAAAAGGTAATTTTGTTAACCTTATTTATTGTAGGTACTTTGGGGCGTGCACGTTTTATATATTATAAGTCATACAATATATAAAAAAAAAATTTTCGGTGGTTAAATGACGTCTTTTAATATTTATTAAAACTTTAACTGTGTACTTATTCGGAAAATTCTTTTTAAAAATTTTTTTCGTAGGAGGATTCATTGTTTTCTTAATTGATTAATTAAATTTTACAAAAAAATAAGTCCTTGTAAAGTGAATATAGTAACTGTAAAAGTCGAAAATAATGTATTTTTCAGACTTAAAACATTACTTTGTAAGTTGTACAAGAAACTTATTACATTAATAAACATTCTATCAACTTAGAAAAAGTCATTTAATAAGTTTAATATTATTTAGCTATTTTTGAAAAATACCGGTTCACTTTACCCAGGCATTTTAGTACGGGGTAAAGTGAACTAGAGGATAGAATTAAATATTTTTAAAATAATTTAATAGTTTTTGTACAGGAATAGATTAGAACGTTAATTTAGCTAATAATAAAACTTAAATGACATATTAAAACCTTTCAAATACTGTAAAATACCGAACATTTAAATATAGAGGTTATGTTAGCCCATTTTGGCATAAATACGAAATGCGTTGCAACAAAGGCTTTGTATACTATACTAAAACTCACCTTGATCAATATTTTGTTAAATTTTCCACCTGCCTGCTTATAAATTAGTGCAATCGCATTTTTTTCCGGACCACTTTACTCGGATTCACTTTACCCCGAGACGTCGATTCTTAAAAATGTTTGTTTAAAAACAGAAAAACATAATTTAAAGCTCTGCATTCTTTGTAATATTAAATGAAACGTATTTGAAGTAATTAGAAAAAAATCTAGCTATAAAACTGATTGTAAACATCTATAATCCTTATAATGTATTAGACAAAGCAACTTTGTTTTAAGATCGAAATACACAATTATTTTTCTTTCGTAGAATATTAATTGTTATGTAGTGAAACTTTTTTATGATCATCCTTGCATTATTCTCTTTCACTAAAATTAAAATGAGACATTAATAATAATTTATTGAAGAAATAATAAGCATGATTTGCTTTACCTGTGCGTTTACTTTACCCCAGTTTCCCCTACATATAAAAGGGCATCATTTATTTGTCAGAATATTTTTTTTTATTTATCGTATGACGTGTAATAGTGTACGCCTTAAAGTACCTTTAGTAAATATGGTACTGAGAATGGTAATTTATTCTGACGTGTAGGGTGAAGATTTTAAGGTTTTACAGCGGTAAAAATTAAAGATATTATGAAGTATTTATAATGAAAATATTTACAGTATGTTTGCTATTAATTATAAGAACTCTTATGGAATCACAAAAAAATTATTTTTCCTCGGATATTATTTTTCCTAAAGACGTCTTGTCCCTTTAACAAAAGTTTCAAATATAGGCTTTGTGCAGATGGGTTTTTATGTATACAAAAGGACCTTGCTAGGAAAACGGAATATATTTTTCAGGCCCACTATGTGTAGGGTTGTATTATAGTTTAAAGCTTAACTCACAATTCTGTTCTAAAATTATTAAATCAATTTTTTTATTTAATTTTTTTCTCTTAAAGAATAAAAAAATAGCAAAGTACTCATGTGCGAAAGAGAAGGCCTTGAGGTCAACTATTTGCCAACAAAATTTCTGCCATGAAAAAGTAGCCTTTTTGAGAAAAACACATTTTTTAATGCAATGTTGTCCCTGTTTTTTTTAACATTTTTAAGTTTTCTTAGCATTAATGAAAGAGCATCCACAAGTGCATCGAATAAACTCCAAACTATTCCAAAATCTTAACAAAATTTTTATTTTGCGTTTTCAGAAGATCGATTTCGGACGTCATTTTTAAAATGTGCATAAAAACTGTAATTTTGATACAATGATAAAAATAAATATACGCGTCGGCTTCTTTTGGAGTAGAATAGCACATTAAATTTTTAAGTGAATTGATGGCATAGGTGCAGTCGACCGGTACGATTTGAAATGGATTCGGCCATTGGATAATGAGGTGACTAAGTGAGCCATCAAAACCAGTGCGCCAACCAAGCCGCTTCTTCCGTACCTTTAATTCCGTTTCAGAAAAAAGTTGAAAATCTTTTATAAATTGTTTCCAACTTCATCAGGTTTATTTTATGAGTACGCATTCACAGATACTTTTCAATATCACTAAAGCTAGCGCTAGCTGGAATAAATAGCAATATTGCCGACTAGACTATCGTGAAAAATTAAATAGTAATCTTCTCACCTCCATTTCAGCTTTCCAATATACATTGTTTTCTGTATCTTCTATGTTTTCGTACGTATCTTGTACTGAACCATCCTTAGAGAGCCTAACATCTGGTTTCACAGGGATAGCAACTGGGGGCGGTGGTTTTGGTCCAGCGTGAGCCTTGATTCCAGCTTTAAGTTCAACAACGCGCAGTGAGAATTCTGTATCAATATCCAAAACACCGGACGGCTCTTTTGAGATAACAACTAACTTTGTTATGGCTCCTATTTCATGGAATCCTTGTAGTGGAGTGTAAAGAATATAACTGTAGTGGAAATTGGTAATGTTGTTGAAAAACCACACTCCCTGAAAATGATTGCATTAGTATTTATTAATAACAACTGAACGTGTTTTTAAATTTGTTATAGATTATTCAGTGGTATTACGGAAGAAGGTCACAAGTCACTTAAGAAAGTTTTAGTAATATTGTGGTTTTGCTACAGCATAGAGGATGCTGCAAGCATTCTATTTAATTTTGCTGTTGGTCAACATTTTCATCATAATAAAAGTTTCTTATGTGATTTTTTTACTCATAATTACAGCTATAAAAACCGATGCTAAGACAACGCTATAGACTACGACGTTAAGTCGATTGAATGGTGCATTTTCAGCTCAAAACCTTAATCAGTTGTATGCGGAGTTATTTATAATCAAACTAAAAAATTTTAATGAAAAATACAAACGCGTTCAAAAGTTAGGGGGACAAAATTTTAATACGTATTTTATTCATAAAATAATTTAATTATTTAAAGTATTTGTTAGATATATACATTGTAAACGTATCTTAAGCTAGCAGATAAAGGTCACAACGCGCATTCCTAACCAAGTCCGTAATTGGTTGCTAATTTGTTGCTAATTTGTTACGCTGTTTTCAGATTTTGTTACTAATTCCTTTTCCGAGAAACGCGAGTTCTGCTAAGTTAAGTGTTAAGCTAGCAGACCATCTTCTGTAACTTTGAAACTATTGGATCTAAGAAAATAATTCAGGCAGCATATTTGGTTGCTAATTGGTTGCTTTAAGATAGCTGTACTAGAAATCCGAAAATATTAACCCCTAGTTAGTAAAAACCACCTCCATATCCCGAAATCGGCAGAAAATACGAATAACGTTAAAATGATTGAGCAGCCTTAAATATATAGGCGGATATTTTGTTGCTAATTAGTTGCTTAGTTGGTACAAACTACCCCCATATCCCCAAATTGACAGAAAATAGGAATACCGTTAAACAGATGGAGCATCCTTGAATAAATAGGTGGATATTATGTTGTTAATCCTCGACTGCGTCTCGAGCGGTAAAACAGCGCGTCGCGCGTACACAAGTCACTTTACTTCTAGGCAGAGCATGGGGTACTGTACGGCCTGCTGAGATGCGTACAGTCATTTCTTTACGGGGGTGTGGTGAAAAGTAGTATACGCACCTCTGGAGTACAGTAGGCAAGCATGCACTGTGTGAAATGCCGACCTCGCTTCGCTCGCTCGGCAACGTCACACAGTGCGTACATTGCCCACTTTACTCCCTTGATGCATAATGTACTATTTATAACGAGCCGCGTATAATTCGCGAACGGGAAGACGCGAAAGGGGCATGAGACGCCATCTTATGCCCGCGCGCGGCAACAGGTGTGAAGATGCGAGCGAGAAGGGGCGGGGGGCCACGGCGGCGGAGAGGAAGACCACTACCGCTCGACTCCAGACGCCGTGTGCCTCGCCGCTGCAAAGAAATGCTCCGACGACATATTGGGGAAGACGCCGCGGAGGATGCCAACGATCACCTTTTTCGGTGGTACGACGAAGGACATCGCTAGAGAGAGAATCAGAGAGCCTCGCCTAACCATAGCAATGAGCAACATCGTCGGCGCCGCGTCTACATCGTAACATCGAACTCTAGTGATAGAGGTAAGGGCTAGCCCGCTGCAACCGCGGACGATTACAGGGCCACGCTGCGAATAGCGTACCGTGCCCTCAGGGCAAAAGTGTTCCGTACAGCTCGCGGAACAGAGGGAACGCGCGCGATCGTAACCCTCCGTGAATCCGATGGCGTGTTCAACGACGGTCATGTTGAACCCGCGAGCGACGCTCGATCTACGCGATATTTTACTCATTATTGTCAGCTTAGTTCCATGTGTAAAGTAATTGTAAATTGTTTATTTATTCACCTTTTCAGAATATAGCTTATATTATTATTGTTATCAAATCAGTGTGCCTTAATAATCTAAACCCGCCTGCTCCACTCACCGAGTTAGGCTAAAATAAGACTACATTACTGTGCGTGTACGATAGCATTACTCTTCGCGTTTTCGCGCTCCTTGCAGGTCGCGAAAACCAAGTGCGTCGAGGAAACTCCGCATGAAGCCGAATCCTCGTGAATTCGGTGTATACACGGGAAGAACCTGCACAGCTACACCGGGGTAGGCTACAGTGGCGGTCCGCCGCGAGCCGCCTCGAAGGTAAGAGCTGCGGCAAGCCGCGCACACGCGCTGCCTGTGGCGCATGCCTGCAGGACGCTGGCTTAGTAAATTAATTCGTTGTTATTAATGACTGAGCACCCCGTTATAATTTATATATAGTAATATACAATTATATATAGTTATATATAGTTATATACAGTTGTATATAGTTATATATAATTATATATAGTTATATACAGTTATATATAATTATATATAGTAATATATAGTTATATATATTTATATATAGTTATATAGAGTTATATATAATTATATATAGTAATATATAGTTATATATAATTATATATAGTTATATATCGTTAAAAATAGTTATATATAAGTATATATAGCTATATATAGATAAAACCTTGAAAGTAGTATGTAACCATATTGCCGAAACTCTAACACATATTCCTGTATTGAGAAAGCTATCTGGACTGATGCTCTAAAAAAGGCGGAAATTGTACCAATATATAAAACAGGTGAAAAGCATAATATTACAAATTACAGGCCTATTGCACTAATATCTAATGTTGCAAAAATCTTTTAGAGAATTATTTATAAGAGATTCTATGGATTCGTTAAAAAGGATAATATAATACCTGAACATCAATTTGGATTCATGAAGAAAATCTGTTCAAAGAATGCTTTGAATTATATAACGAATATTTTGCATAGTAATTTGGATAAAAGTAAACCGATAGTGGTAACGTTGCTTGACTTAGCAAAGGAGTTTGATACAGTTGATCATAAAATATTAATTGATAAACTATATTGTATTGATAGGGGACAGACACTGGATATACTCGCAAGTTATCTTAATAACAGATATCAACCAGTTGCAATAGATGGCCATGAAAGTTGATACCTTATTAATAAATATGGGTGTCAAGGTACGATTCTAGGACCTCTGCTTTTTATACTGTATATTAATGTCTTGAAGAAAATTCCCCTGGAATCAATAATATCATATGCAGATGGCACTGCAGTACTAGTCACTGGAAAAAATTGGAATGAAGCTCAAGAAAATATGAATAAGTATTTACTAGTAATATACAAGTTGTTAGCGGTAAATTAATTTATCATTAAATGCTGATAAGACTGTATGTATGACTTATGGTTGCTATATTGATAGTGTACCAACACAAATAAATGTAAAGATACAGGATAGAAATATAACCAGAGTGGAAAATTACAAATATTTTGGAGTAGTCTTTGACTGCAATTTAAAGTGGGGCAATCCATTCAATACATAATAAAGAAAACTAAATAACTAATATATATTATTTATAAAATAGCTAAATCAATGCCAACAGAGACGCTTAGATTGATATATTACGCATTTTTCCATAGCTTAATAAGCTATGGTATCATAGTTTGGGGAGGAGCATATAAAAATGCTTGATATTTAGTGCAAAATTTACAAAGAAAAATTCTAAAGATAATTAATAAAAATAACTTTGTAATACATGATAATCCCTTTAACTTAGAACAATTGTTTACATTCGAAGCACTTATATTTCACTACAATGATCTTAAAATGAAATACCATACATCATTTAGTATTACAAGAAATAAAAACCTGAATATAGATTAGAACTTTTAATGCTTTACCAAACGAACTAAAAGTTTTAAATATTAATAAAGTCTCACAAAAAAAGAATTATTAAAAATTGGGTAAAATCCAATTGTATAGGTTAAATGATAATTTATATGATTAAGTAATGATATAATTACTTTAATAAAACCAAAGTATAGTTATAAATAAACCAAGCAAGAGTTATTAAAGATTATAATTTTATATGTAGGGGAGAACGGGGTATTGCCGGTCAGTGGCTAATTCCGGTTACTTTTATTTTCAATAATCTAAACATTTTTAGGTAATAATTCGAATAGTATATCAAACGCAACATAAAATGCAATTAATCTAGTATTCAAACAACCTTCTATTTAGTATTTTATTATACATTTTATTACATAATTTTATTATATTTTCTTTTTATATTTACAACAGAGTGTGTACAAAAAATGAGAGAGAGAGTGTTATTTTTGACAGCTGCAGTGTAAGATGAGACTGACAGCTGCAGTGTAAGATGAGACTGTCTGCTGCAGTGCTAACTGTTCTCGAGCCAGTTGAAAGAGAAAAAAAAATAAAAAGAAAAAAAACGCTGTGGACAGAGAAGCAAGCAAAAAAATTGAAAAGCGAGCAAAGCCAACAGCGGTAAGTATGAGTTGGAGTGAGGTTGCCCAGTTGAAGTGAAGTTGAATGTAACTGCGCTGTACTGCTGTCAAAGCTGCGTGCTCTGATCTCCCGCTGCTGCTGCTTTCACCGTCGATTACAGCTTCGTATAGGTGTAGTGGCGGGGACTCTCGTCGACGTCCGCGCTTTTTCAGCTGCATCGACCGTCGACCATGCCGCGTTGCTCGTGTGCGTTGCTCATGCACGACAAAAATGGCGTCCTTTTGGTCGTACGCTGAGTCGCTGAGCTCTGCGTGCTCTGACGCGCTGAAAATGGCGCGCTGCTCGGCACTGGTGGAGCTGCTCCGACTCAGATGTCTAACTTGCCTGCCGCTGTTGCCGTTGTCCCGACGGTGCGCTGCCGTATGCCGCTTTTCGCGCACGCCTCGGCTTCTCTGCCTTCGGAGCCGATGTGCTGTTCGCCGCGTCGACTAGCACGCTGCTTGTGCGCTGCTCGCTGCCGCTTTCGTTAGCTGTGGGTCGTCCGCTGGCCTTTTGTCGGTTGCCCCCGTGCGCCGACCGCTGAAAATTCGAGAAAATAATAAGTATAGGTTCTCTTTCTCTCTCTCTCTTACTCCATATCTGTAGATATTTCCCAGCTGGTGGGTGTCTTCCGTGTTCCCGCGACGAACTTGTCCTGGCTTGGCTGTGACGGCCTTGTCCCTCTCTCTCTCTCTCTCTCTCTCTCTCTCTTTTGATTGCTTGGACAACAACGATATGGACGATTTATTGGGACAGCTCAGCGCCAATCTCATGGGGGCAATAGATGAACTCGTTCCACTGAAGCAATTTACACAAAAAAATAAAGCTAATCCTCCATGGATTGACGCAGATCTGGCTCACATAATAAAAAAACGTGACGCCGTATGCTGACGACTACAGCGTACAAAAAACGGTAATCTTTGGCAGGAGTACCGGTCTCTCGCGGTCGAAGCAGAACAACGCATGAAAATCGCGCGGGAGACTTACATGCAGAATAAGATTTTTTAAGATCTAGAAAATAAGAAGGATATTTGGAAAGAACTAAAGGGCTTGGGGCTCCTGCCAAGGGCACGGGGAGGGTGGTTGCATGGTTTCTCGCCGGGTGAGCTGAACTCGCACTTTGCGGGGGTATCGGTCTCCCAGAGTGAAGGTGATGTTGATTTGAGTAGCATCTTGGACTCGGCCAGTGACGACGGCTTTGTTTTCAAAGACGTTACAGTGACGGACGTAGTCCTGGCTGTTGCTCATTTCTCATCGCAGGCTAGGGGTGAGGGCGGTATTCCCCAAAGTGTTGTAGCTAAGGCTCTCCCGTATGTAAGTCATCATATAGCGAGGGTCTTCAACTCCGCTTTGTCTGGTGGTGTCTTCCCAGGGGCTTGGAGGGGAGCTCACTTGGTGCCTCTAAAAAAGGTTTCAGTGCCATCTACTTTATCAGATTTTTGCTCAATAGCACTATTGAGCTTTCTCTCCAAGGTGCTGGAGAAGATAGTACACGACCAGATTACCGATTTCTTAAGATCCAAAAATATCTCGGATCCTCTGCAAACCCGTTTCAGACAGCATCATAGCACCCAGACAGCTCTACTAAAACTAACCGAGGACATACGAACTGGAATTAACGACAATAAGAAACTAACGACTATACTGCTACTGTTCGACTTTAGTAAGGCGTTTGACACTATATCACCATCTAAATTACTTCGTAAGCTGATACGCATGGGGTTTTCCAGGATTGTTCTTCTGTGGATCAAATCATACATTTTTGGTCGCAGGCAAAAAGTCATAACTGACAACAACGGGGAATCTGATTGGCTAACCACCAATCTAGGTGTGCCACAGGGTTCAGTCCTGGGGCCCTTGCTATTCAGTCTTTATATCAATGACTTACAAGACGTACTGACTGGTGGTGATGTTAAACACTTGCTATACACGGACGACTTGCAAACTTACACTCAAGTGACATGGCGAGATCTTCATGTGGGTATCAGATGCATGTCGGCTGTTGCTCGGGCAGTGTCGGAGTGGGCCGAAGCATCCGGACTGCGACTCAATGTCGGCAAAACAAAAGCAATCATTTTCGGCTCCGAGCACAACATCAATCGGTTGCAGGATCTTGGTTTGCCCGGCATCGGGTTTCAGGAAGGTGTACATGTGCCTTTCTCTGACTCGGTCACAAACCTTGGTGTTGTCATGGACTCTAAACTCACGTGGAAACTGCAGGTTGATGCAATTGGAAAAAAGGTAAATCGTGCTCTTTACAGCCTTCGATTTTTTAGTTCATGCACAATTCTGGCGTTGAGAAAGCAGCTTGCATGCGCGCTGGTAGTGCCACATTTAGATTATTGTTCCGTGGTTCACCTTGATGTATCTGATGAGCTCGAAACGAAGTTGCAACGACTTCAAAATTCATGTGTGAGATACATATGTGGTGTTAGAAGGGATTAGCATATCACTCCTCACAGGAAATATCTTGGCTGGCTTACAGTAAAGGAAAGAAGAGCATACTTTGCGGGGTTATTATTGTATAGGGTAATAAATATGGGACAACCTCCATACCTTGCGGCTCTCTTTGGTAAAAACACAGCTAGGACTTCCAGTAGGAGCGGTGTGAAAAAGCTCTCGGTTCCGGGATCGCGGACTGATAAGGGTCTGTATTCGTTTAGAGACCAAGGCTCGCGATGCTGGAACTCCCTCCCCTGCAGTGTGAGGTATCTGCCGTCCTGATGTAAATATAAACGGCGTTAGGCAGGCACCTCAGTCAACTGCACGGTGATTAAGTTGACATTTTTGCATGACGACGGAGTATTCATATACATGGGTAGTTATTTATTTATTTATTGATTTATTTATTTATTTATTTATTTATTTATTTATTTATTTGTTTGTTTGTTTGTTTGTTTGTTTGTTTGTTTGTTTGTTTGTTTGTTTGTTTGTTTGTTTGTTTGTTTGTTTGTTTGTTTGTTTGTGTGTGTGTTTGTTTGTTTGTTTGTTTGTTTGTTTGTTTGTTTGTTTGTTTGTTTGTTTGTTTGTTTGTTTGTTTGTTTGTTTGTTTGTTTGTTTGTTTCTTTGTTTGTTTGTTTGTTTGTTTGTTTGTTTGTTTGTTTGTTTGTTTGTTTCTTTGTTTCTTTGTTTGTTTCTTTGTTTGTTTGTTTCTTTGTTTGTTTGTTTGTTTGTTTGTTTGTTTGTTTGTTTGTTTGTTTGTTTGTTTGTTT
This sequence comes from Gastracanthus pulcherrimus, assembly GCA_949152435.1. Classification (NCBI taxonomy): domain Eukaryota; kingdom Metazoa; phylum Arthropoda; class Insecta; order Hymenoptera; family Pteromalidae; genus Gastracanthus; species Gastracanthus pulcherrimus. The sequence goes on from OX424572.1 coordinate 53,967,450, forward strand.
GTTTGTTTGTTTGTTTGTTTGTTTGTTTGTTTGTTTGTTTGTTTGTTTGTTTGTTTGTTTGTTTATTTATTGTATCTTTTTATTTTTTTTTCTTTTAATTTATCCGTTCTCCCGTGTTTTGTATTCTTAGTCGTGAGATATGTTGTAATGTACAAAATATAAAGAGTATATTTTAATAAAGAGTAAATTTATCTGCGTGTGTAATGAGTGTATGTATCGGCTGAATTGTAATTGTTTTTAAATTGTGACGTGATGGATGTACGTGTATGCAAGAATGAGTAAACTTTCAGAAATTGTTATGGAACTGTGATATAAACAAACTGTGATATTAGATAATGACAAATTTGTGCAACAATTTTTTATATTTATATACTGACGACCTGTGATAGTGATCAAAGACTTAATGTAAAGACAATATAACAATTTTTATGTAATGTATTTTTACCAAAAATGACACATAAATCGTATATCTATCTGTCTATCTATCTTTCTCTCTTGGATAATGGACTCGTCCCCGTCCTTTACACGATGAACTCGCCCGCCCCTCTTCTGTGTAATTGACTCGTCCGATGTTCCTCGCTCCTTGGTCTTGCCCTCCTCCTGATGAAGCGCGCCCTGTCGCCACACGATGCTTTCTCTCCTCTTCCTTGCGGATCGTGCCTCTGAGTTGGTTAATCCTCTCTAGGATTTTATGATGATTGTCTAGCGATACTGTGATTGTTTCACTGCCCACGTTGTCGTCTTTCTCCCATGTTGAGAAAGACGCTCCTGAGTGTACGACTTTCTCCCTTGTTGAGAAAGCCGCCTTGAAATTGCACTTTATAATTCACCACCGCGAGTCGCGTGTAAGGCAATCGAGAACTCCCTGAAGCCTATCCCTTTCGAAACCCCGAGCTGAGGACTGTGCTCCGAAATGCAGCTTTAATAAAGAAGATGGACGGTCACTTCACTTTTCGAAACGTAGGCGACAATGGGATTTCGCGTTGAATGTTCGGCTAGAAGGACCAATGTTTGTTGGCGTTTCTTCGCAAAGGGGACTAGGCAGTAAATAATTACTCACTTTGTTCAATTTTAAGGGTTTGGAAATACAAATCGCAAGCGCTAGAATTTATATATATATATATATATATATATATATATATATATATAACCTAGTCAAATTCTACTATATATATTATATATATTACGTAGATTATAAACAGTAATGAATAATCATTACTGCAAATTGGGTGAGGAAATGGGCAAAAGGATCAAAAAGCTAAACAATAAATCAATAAAACTACAATCAATGAATACCAAGTCAATTTTCCTACGACCAACCAATAAATTCGAAGTACAAAAAATAGTAGAAAATTTGAAAGATAAACACGGCGGTACAGATAAAATCAGTTCAAAGATTTTAGTTATCTGTTCAAAGTCTGGACAAAAGAATGACATGAGTAATTATAGACCTTTATATCTAATATCAAATATTGCTAAAATATTTGAAAGAATTATTTTCATTAGAATTTATAATTTTCTTCTAAAAATAAATTACTTAGTACAAAACAATTTAGCTTCATTATAAATATAGGAACTAAAGACGCTCTAAGCTACATTACAAAAAAGATATATGATAACCTAGATAAGAGTTCTCCTATTGCAATAACATTTCTTGACCATGCAAAAGCATTTGATACTGTTAATCATAAAATTTTACTTGAAAAGATGTATATATATGGCATAAGAGGCTAGGAACTTGATTTAATAAAAAATTATCTCAATAATAGAATGTAAAAAGTGAGACTACGACAAAATGAAAGTAAACTTACAACAATAAATACAGGAGTTCCACAAGGAACAATTTTAGGACCTCTGCTATTTATAATTTATGTAACTGATCTTTTGATCAATATGCCGGATGATACAATTATGTCCTATGCTGATGACACAGCAATAATTTCTACAGGCAAAACCTGCAAAGAAGTAGAAATAAAGATGAACAAATACCTCAAAGGAGTGTCAGACTGGCTAGCATTGAACAAACTAACTCTAAATGTTGATAAAACAGTATATATTACTTTTGGTAATTATTGTGATAGCGTGCCAAAAAATTTTGATTTATTTATAAATAATAAAATGTTAAAGAGAGTTGATAGTAGTAAATATCTAGGTATACTTTTTTAATACAATTTAAAATGAAATAAACTCATAAATTATATAATAAAGACAACCAGATATTTAATATTTATTTTTTACAAGATTTCCAAATTTATGGTGTCAAAAACTTTGAATATGATATAGTATGCTTTTTTTCACAGCATTATAAGTTATGACATAATTACATGGGGAGGAGAATATAAAAATAATCTACATTTACTACAAAAAATACAGAACAGATTGCTAAAATTAGTTTTCAAAAACACTTTTGCACAAAAACAACTTATGAATTTACAACAATTATTTCGTCCGGAAAGTATTAAATACAACTATAACGATCTGAAAAATATCTATTTAAACTCAGTTAGTAGAACAAGGTATAAAATTATACCAGTACCAAAAATATGTAAGACAGTAAGTGACAAGAATAGCTATATCAAAGCAATTAAAATATTTAATCAATTGCCAAATGAACTAAAAAATTTTGATATAGTCAAATAATCCTCTAGTGAAAAATTTAAAAAATTGATCTACGAAAATATATATTTATAACAAAAAACTACACTTCTGATACTACCATATATGACTACTAATATAAAAATGAATTGTGAACAAATAAGACCTTTGTTTCACTCTTTATATTGTTATGAACAATTTACACGTCAGGACATTTTGTCAGTGTATATCCGGGACCTATTACAACAAATCAGATGTGAAATTATCAAGAATACTAATCCTACATCAGAAGTCCGTGAGGATTTCGTGTTACTTGATAAAATAATACTGGATATACCTACATACATATGTGCTAGCAGTACGTGTAAGCTACACTATAATCGCTCTCATCGCCGTATGTCTAACTATAACTTGCATAAAATGATAAACTTATATACAGACATCAATAAAAATATTATTAAAATTGCAAGTGAAATAAGCAACAAGTGGATACTTGAAGAAGGAAACAACAACGCTTTTATTTTAATCTAAGAATTTTGGAATATCGCTATGCTTTAGCATACGTACGTGTGTAACTGTAGTTATACACTACTACATGCTTGTACAAAAATGAATCGACTTACTAAGAAATGTCCCAAATACATAAACTGAAATGCGAGATATAGAAAAGAGTGGGGAACTATATGCGTCAGCCCCTATATTCTCTTATGCTCTTTTGTCAAGTGTTTTTAGTCGTACTAAAGCATCTAGCTAGAGCAGTCGCATATTACTGACATTATTCCTTCCTTGTGCGAGTTTGAATAAACGAAAGTTATTTTATTTGAAATATACGTTGTGTATTATCATGTATTTAACACCCATTTCCAATAAAAAACAACACCAAAAATAAAAGAAAAAAACACAAAGAACAACGTAGATTGGCGGAGAATTATCATAATCCTAAACCCTCTAATTTTAAGTTCATACATTTTGTAAAAGGGACAACTGAATCATCAATAACGGAAAATGAACTAAATGTAGAAGAATATAAGTCAATGGAAACCGTTTTTACCAAGATCGATATAATGGCAGAAGAGAATAGCATGAGGGCAAACTTGAAGGGAGTGATGGATGCACCGGGGAAGCCGATACTGCACCACACAGCTATCGAATATCCTACGGTGATCTTAACTACTTAGGAGCAAACAAGGCTATATTCTACTTTGACAGAGGATATAGAGGCAAACAAATCTTTACAAATTCCATGTATTCTCTGAAACTGAAATCAATATGTTTTGTAGTCTCATGGATCTGTGTCAAGGTTTGTCGAAATCAACGTACGATAAGATAGTGCAGCATCTTCACTCAGCGTCGAGATCGATGTTTAAAATTGTCAGTAAGAAAGCTGTCAAAGACGAGCGGGAAAAGAATGTAAAAAATGGGAGAACCGAAACTCATTTGGCTTTACTTTAAAAATGTGGCTTTACTTCGTAGTAAGGTGTAACAACTCTCATTGCGTACTACTGTGGCACAGTAGTCCATCTCAGTGGGAAAAGTGAATACTGTCACTCTTGTACCCTAAAAAGAAATCATTAGACGACGACAACTTTGAAGAATGGTATGAAGAACAGAAAGAATCATGCTCCTCAAATCACGAAGGTTCAGCAGGGAAGATGGAGGTGGATTCTATCGTGGAAATGTTTTCTAGATATGAAGAAAAATTTGGCGTGAAATATACCAATTACATCGACGATGGCGATTCTAAAACTTTTGCGGGTATTCTAAAGATAAATCCATATAGTGACAATTGCCCTTTTACAAAAAATGAACTTTCAAATGATAAACTTATAGCGTGATTCTTAGGCGGTCACGCGCATAATTCCAACCAGAAATATTTGCATTCTGGTCAAAAAGTCATTGAAATTGCCGCCTACATGGCTGCAGATATGTTCAATAAGGGGTATTCTATGGTTTTGAGTACCATGCAGTTGCTGAATTTGAGTATTGGCCAGCAGTGCAAAATATTTGCTGATAACGCTGACGTGCAACGGCTCTAGGAGGAAAACAGGCGCTACTGATTTTCCAGGAAGGAAGCTCATAGGGCTAAAAGACTCGAGAAAATGCATCAAATAAGTTTTTTGAGGAAGCTGAAGGTTTATTATGTGGACTAGGAATAGCTGATTAGCGGAATATTAGTGTAAGTAATCGAAAATTGATACTTTTTCTTATCGAAAACTTTGAAGCGCGTTTTCTCCAGTTTTCATTTTTACGATTTGTCTAAATTGGCGGGCGTGATTGCAAAAAAAAACAAAACAACCTACTCCAAGTTTGTTATCTTCAATATTGTATATTCTTCTATTTGAACTAAAAGATTGTTAAAAAATCTTTTTAAACAATTTTTATAGCAAGTTGAAGTGATATTTTTTTTGTTTTTTTCAAAAAGCACTTTTTTTAAGCTGGAAAAAGTTCGAATTTCATAATTTTTTCTGATTTTCGCGATGACATCACGCTATGTGGCACGCAGTCGACGGATTGCAGACGGTGGTGCGGACTGCGTACTTGCAGTAGAAGCAGCGGGACGCGGTTAACCTCGAAGAGGTTATGTTTACTCTGCAGCTTGCTACACTTCATTCTTCGACTGCCACTGCTATCAAGTGAAATCAGTGTTTTATATACCACTGTAGTCTACTCTCCTTAATGCTAGGTTCCCTCTAGGTGACTGGCGAGTGCTTCGGTGACTGTTGCTGCTGCTGTTATGGAGGAGCGGGCCATGAGTTGAACTACGACACTGCGTCTGAGAGACCACATTGCCTCTACAAACCCTCCAAACTAGGTAAGAGAGTTCCAGTTTGATGTCCGTATCTGATGTAGGCTATCTCAGCTTATATTTTCTAGGGCGTATTCTGCAGACCTCCAATTCATTCCTTTCAAGACATAAAACCGGGTGGGTATTATTCTAATACCATTTTGCTTATTTTCTGGAGTATTAATCCCCTTTGTATGTGCTCTTAGGTTGGTTCGAGAGGAAGGGAACAGGAAGAGGAAACACCAGTATACGCTCGGCGCACACCAGTCAAGACCAGCCAACTCTAGCCTATGCGAGGCTCTATAGGATGACGGCTGTGCGTCTTCTTCAGCTGCTTCAGGGTATTAAAGAGCTCGCTTACTCTATGTCGTCAAGGAGAAAGTGTAAATAGTGTGTGTATATGTATATAGTGAGGGTAGTGAGAGAGTAGTGTGCGATTAGACTTTTTTTTAGACTTTATTTATATTGCTGGTACCACACGAACATGCCACTCTACTTATTATTAAAAGCCCTCACGATTTCTGTTTCTACAGTATTATCGACACTAAAAATATGTCCATTAAAAATCGAATGTCTAGAAAACTTCCGCTTTGGTTCACAAGACACATATGTAACAATAATATCTCCAAAAAATATCATAATATTGTCTTCCTACACCATAGTACCTTAAACCTCAAGACCTGTAATCTCCGTGAACACGCGAGCCAAAAACTCGTAGAAAAAAATTACAATTCCATCAATACCAAAAGCACGAGCACACAGTTCAAGCCTGTTCGAGTGCAGTGAAAGCGCATAATAAACGCCCGCGACAATCGCTGCTTTTTTCATTCGCATCGAAGGCGCGTGCTAGTCCGCCATAATTCACGGTTAATTCGATACATCCATCGACCGTTTATATGCAGCCGCCGCGATGATCACCTATTATACGTGCGCGGTACGGATTATGTCGTTCGCCCGCGTGTACGATATCAAAGGTGGTGGGCAAAAATTCGTTAAAGTTCATGCAGTGTTTCTGTTTAGAATTTTTTGAAATAGAGGTTTTGCAAGTTGGGTAAAATGGTATAATAATGCGGAGTTTTAGTTGATGCTTTGGCGATTCATATTTTGACTGGTTCATTGTTTGGAGAATATTATTTGCAGGATCGAATGAAAATGTGGTTTATTGTTATGTTGAATTAAGACATTTGTTTAAAGTGTATTATGTATTCAGTATTTCAGAAACATATTTGTCCATTATTGGTTATTTTTTTTAATTTTTAATGATATAAACATTTTCCCTAATTTTTAAATAGAATAAATTAATATTCTTGTGTATTAGTTTTATACGTGCAAGATTGTATTTATAATTATATCGAAAATATTGATAGTCTCTATTGATGGTCTTTGGTTAATCACCGTTTTATTGAAACCTTGATTTTAAATGTGAAGTACTTCCGGCGCATGGTATACTATAATGGCTTTTATTAATTTTCATTAATAATTTGTTTTTAATTTTTAGGTGTTCCATACAAAATTTCGAATAATGTTTATAAGGAATTAATGATTTTTGTAAATAATTTTGTTTTTAATATGAATAAGCAACTTTCTTTAAAATGTTATAACAAATATTTAACCAAAATTTTAGGTACATTCATCAACTTTTTATGTACAGCTAACATTCTGAATTATCTATTTTGTCATATACTCTAGTACAAATCGCTTCCTCATAGCGTGTGTGGGGAAGGGTGTCTGTGAGTGTGTGTGTGTGTACGTATGGATGTGGATCAACATTACTCTGAATATACACGGTGAAAATTAATGTTTCAGGGTTCATTCTTTTTTGTTTTTCTTTAAAGGCCGCGGCTAAGACAAAGTTTCTTTTCTTTTTCAATGCATTTTTGTTTTTTTTTATCCTATTAACTAATATCATCGATTGCGTGATAACGCATTTGAAAGAGCATAAAATTACCTATGTTTTCCCACACGATTTTTTTTATCAGCTATTTCTCTTATTTTGTTATTCAGGAAATCGTCATTTCTTTCAAACGGTTTTATCTGTGAAATACATCAAGAAAAAATTATGAAAAGAATTGAGATGATTAGGAATATGGAGAAGAATATTCTGCCTATATGTAGAGGGAATCAAAGTAGTACCTCCATACAACGGGATCAAAATTTTGTCCATTTTACCTGAAACCCTTTCCTTTGTCGAGTTACGAGCGAAAAACGAAACCTAACCTTAAAAGAAATGAGAGGGAGTCTCAATAAAAAAGAGGGAATCAGAGAAGTACCCCCATGAAAATGGATCAAAATCTTTTTTTCTGACTATATTCGATACCATTGAAAACAGCGCAGCAAATACGAAGATGTCTCTTTCCAAGGGATGTACATTAGTTCCAATTATTATTGAAAATTAAATTTAAAAAAATAGAAGCCTCAAATCGTCCACATCTGAAGAAAATCTTCGGGTATTGTACAACTGAGAGACAGACAATATTTACCATTGAACAGATTGCGTAACTGCTACTTTTTATTTGCAATCTGGAGTCCACCTACCAGCTTTAATCTCGAAGACTAAGTGGTGAAAGCCCCAACCTTCGCTCAAACCTATGAGGAACAATCATAAATCATATACCCTTCCATTAATCTCTTTCTCCTCCTCATTCATTATTTATACTCTTCTTGTACTATTCTGCTTCAAGAACTTTTTCATAAGTCTGACATTGTGAAGAGCACCACTTTCCTAGTACGCTCCGTTGTGATGAGAACATGCAGTTACCAGCTTCATCTTATCTCTCTGTGGAAAATCCATTTCGATTATATCACTGACACTGAACTTAAAGTGCTCCAACCGTTTCTTGTTTATAGACCCAGTACTATTAGTCTAGTAGCGTCTTTTAAGGCTTCTCGAAGAATATACCTACTTCAGTGTAGAGAAGATCACCTGAACTCCAACTAAACCCGTGATACTTGAGGAAAATTATTGACAAAGCTTATTTTTATGTATCTTGAGCTGCTGAACACGAATCTGCCCCTCTTTTTTACCGACACCTCAAGTTTTCATCCCTAACCTCAAAAAACACCTCAAAATTGCTGTCTCACGCGGTTGAGAGATAGGTCCTGTGATCTACGTAAGGAAAATTATTGGCAGAGCGTATTTTTATGTATCTTGAGCTGCTAAAAACGAATCCGATCTACTTTTTTACTGATACCTTAAGCGTTTATCCCTAACCTGAAAAAACACCCCAAAATTGCCGTTTTAGAAGGTAGAAAACGTAAGTCTATTGAGGAACATTATCGACAGAGACTATTTTTATGAATTTTGTGTCGCCGAATATTAACACGAAGCTAAATTTTATTTGTTCAATTCTACTCAAGTATATTCAATTAAAATAACTGCTTACTGATATATAGTTATTATGCAACTTTTTTATTGAATCCTATGAACGCTCTCTGCGGTTTACAGGGTTGAGACTGTCTTTATTACAAAGCCCGCATTACTTTTTTTTTTATTTTGTAATTTCTAATTTTTGTAAGTTTTTAATTTTTTAATTATTGTCACTTTTTTGTATATTTGTATTATTTTATTTAACATTTTTAAAACTCAATTATTAATATTGTATTATTGATAATAGATTTGGTACATTAGAGAATCTAAACACAGTAATTTTTTTGTCGGAAGAAACTAAAAGCGCGTGTCTTTCTGAAAATTTTCTAACAGATGGTGGAGTTGAGAATCTTTTCTTTAGTGATCTTGATGTTTTTTCATAATCTTTTTGGGAATAGTGAAAGAATGTTATTGTTTGGAACTTTTGTCTCGTCCAGTCATAATGTTTTCATCCCTAACCTCAAAAAACACCCCAAAATTGCTGTTTCACGCGGTTGAGAGATAGGTCTTCTGATCTACGGGAGGATAATTATTAACGGAGAGTATTTTTATGAATTTAGAGCCGCTAAACACGAACACGAATCTAATTTTATTTGGTTTCTATTAGTTTAGTATATATAATTAAGGGAACCAAGCTCTTTTAAAACATAAAATATTAGATAGTATTACTTTTAAGTTATGCTTGCTAAAAACTTTTTTGGACCTTCTCTACCATATCTGTTAAGCGTATACTGATTCATAGATTTGTGCACTGACCGTAGAATTCCAAGCAATAAATGAATTAAACGAACTGATTTCTTTTTGTAAATGATTTAAATACCTGTTATTTTGGTATTTAAATCATTATTGGATAAAATCAATATCGATTTTGATTTGAATGTTTAATAAATTTATTGACGTAATTAACCTGATTACGTGAATCGTTTAGCGGATTAAATATGGCGCTTATAATTACTGAATATTACTTAATTTAAGTAATCAAAACAAGGTTAACGCAGTAATTAAACTTATCCTAAAACCCTATAGTTGGGATATTCTATTAATTTACTTTCTAGTTATTTAGACATTTTCTAATGTTTTTTCGTACTGTATCCATTTACAACTTAATATTACTCAATTCTAATCACTTCTGTGGTGGAAATCGTTGCCGTAAAAAAATGTAAAAAAGTCTAAAAAATTGCAAAAAACGGTAAATTGCTATAAAATTATATTAAAAATAGTAAGGAACCGTAAAAAATTATCTGAATTTGGAGTATGCTTTACAAGTTTTTACATATATTTACTCTTTTACCTTTTTTATACATTTTTACGAATTTTTACATTTCGTAACATTTTTTAAAATTTTTAAAATATATAAACTCTACAGTTTATACCATTTTAAATGTTTATAACTTTATAAACTATCGAAATGTTATACACTGAAAAAAATTGTATGGAAATGTAATAGTGAAAGAAATATATAAAAAAATGTAAAAAAGTGTATGCATCTATGAAAAGCTGTAAAGCATAATCCAAATACAAACAATCTTTTACGGTATTTAACTATTTTTATTAAAATTTTATAAAAGTTTACAGAGTTTTAAATATTTTTGTACCTTTTTACATTTATTTATACCTTTTTACATATTTTAATATTTTTACGATAATGATTTCCGCAAATTTCCTTGATATATTTTATAGGAATTTGCGCTTTATTCATAAGTATTACATTCCTGGATTATGACATTTACTAAACATATTTCTTTGTTATTTTATCATCATAAAATCATTAGCTATATATTATTAATCAATCCCCATTAGTTTTATTTATCTATTATATGCGAAATAGCGCTTTATTCCTAAATATTATTTTTCTTAAGTATGTTCAATTTGACAAAAAAAAATGAAATCTATTCATTTAGTACTTTATTATTTATCGAAATATTTCTGAATTATATTATCTATTGTAGGTATTGCCAAGATATTATGTTGAAAGTATGTTTAGCATAATACGTGTTATAAAGCTATTCTCAAATTTATCAAACTTTGGTAATTTTGATTCTTTGTGTATATGTTTATTCGAATATATAAGTTATAAAGCCTTGTCATCGGAACAACTTGCCTTGCTGTCCAACGCAACTAACAAAGTTTTAAAAAATTGTCTATTTATAATATCATGAATATTCACTATAATCATTAATATTATTATTACGATCGTGTTCAGGAACTGAAAATACATAAAAGTAAAGTTATCTGCACTCCAGGACAGGGTACTTGATTCCCCGTACATACGCAGCAGCGTGCATCACCGCGCCCGTAGTACCGCGTTAGGCCGCTAGGCGGCGACGTCACCAGTTTTCGTATCCATTAGCGGAGTAGCGTTCCGAAAGGCATATAATGATGCGCTAATCCATGAATTTTTACCGAATTTTTTCGTGTTATAAATGTTGCCGTGTTAGAGATCACGTTTGAGTGGCAGGCTATCGGTTAGATATTATTTTCTCCATAGTTCAGTTTTGTTTCAATTTATATAACATTAATTCGCTTTTACTTTCTACGTAGTATTTTTCATGACAGAAAAATTAATTTGAAACAAACACAATTTACTTTTAAGTTAATATAACTTTTGTATACTTGTCCATGATTTATGAAAGCATCTTAAATATCTACAATGTCTGAGTCTACGGTAAAGAATTATTTTCCAATAGTTCATGTTGACAGATGTATTAATCCATTCAATGTTAATGGACATAAAGGTACAAGTCTTCGCAAAGTTTCAAAAAAAATTTTGTTAGATTATCCAGATGAACCTGAAACAGCTATGATTTGTTCATCTTGTAGAAAGTCGTATTCTTCTGTAAATTTTAATTTATCTAATAACTCTCTAAATGAGCAGAGTCAGGAAGAAAATGAAAGACCACAAAATAAATGAGTCCGCATATCGAGAGAAGCTGAGCTAGAACAAATGTTGGATGGATTACAAAGTAAATTATCTTCTCTACCTCCAAATGACCCATTGATAGTTTCTATTTTGACAATAGCGCCTGAATGCTGGATTTTACGCGATATTCAATCAGAGTTTAATGTCTCTATGAGAATTGCAAAAAAGGCGAGGTATTTGAAAAATTAATTTGGTATCATAGCGATCCCTGATCCGCAAAAAGGGAAAAGTTTACCTGAAAGTACAATTAAAAAAGAAAAAGAATTGTATGAATGTGATATTAATAGTCGAGTTATGCCGAATAAAAAAGATGTAGTTAAAATTAAAGAAAATGGTGAAATTTCGTATTTTTCAAAAAGATTGCTACTATGTGATATCAAAGTATTATATCGAAATTTTAAAGAAGAATGCCAACAATTTCCTATCGGCTTTAGCAAATTTGCAGAGCTACGTCCAAAATGGTGTGTTTTGGTCAGTGAAAGAGGTACGCATAGCGTGTGTGTATGTGTAATATACCAAAACTTCAAGGCCATGCTTAAAACATCCAATTTGATCCAACGTTCGGTTCTCACGAAGGAATCTGGTGATCCAATAAATGGATATACCGATTTCTTTTCGTTAATCTTATGTACAAAGCAGAATCCTGCCTGTTTTTTAGGAAGTTGTCAAAAATGTGGTATTTTTTAATATTTGAAGAATATGTATCTTCTGTACTATACGAAAATAAGATTGAAGAATTAATTCTTAGTGTCTGACAGTCAACAGATAAATGTACTTTAAAAAAAGAATGTCTTTCAGTGGATCATTTTATTTCCGAATTGTCTTTAAGTTTAAAAAACTTATACCACATCATTTTATCGCAAAAAAAACAATCAAAACATATAAAAGATATTAAAAACAATTTACAGGAGAACAAAGGGCTTCTGAAAATGGATTATTCAGAAAATTTTGCTTACGTAGTTTAGAATGCTGCTCAATAATTTCATTTTAACAATGTTCAGTGTACAATGTTGCAGTACTATATTACAGAGAAGGTAATGAAATAAGGCATTGTAGTTTTATAGCACTTTCTGAATGTACTACCCATGATACGTCCGCAGTTTATATTTTACAAAGAAAAATTATTCCTGAAATAAAGAAAAGATTTCCGAAAATGAATAAGATTATATACGTCACAGATGGTGCAAAGCAGCACTATAAAAACCTATCAAATGATAAACTTGGTAAATCATGAGTTAGATTTTCAAATAATGGCAGAGTGGCATTTCCGTGCTACTGCTCATGGAAAAGGTTCATGTGACGGAGTAGGGGCCGTATTAAAAAGAGAAGCTACTCGTACCAGATTGCAGGCCAAAGCTACGGACGCGATTTCAAATTCAAAACAACTTTATGACTGGACGAGACAAAAGTTCCAAACAATAACATTCTTTCACTATTCCCAAAAAGATTATGAAAAAACATCAAGATCACTAAAGAACAGATTCTCAACTGCACCATCTGTTAGAAAATTTTCAGAAAGACACGCGCTTTTAGTTTCTTTCGACAAAAAAATTACTGTGTTTAGATTCTCTAATGTACCAAATCTATTATCAATAATACAATATTAATAATTGAATTTTAAAAATGTTAAACAAAATAATACAAATATACAAAAAAGTGACAATAATTAAAAAATTAAAAACTTACAAAAATTAGAAATTACAAAATAAAAAAAAAAGTAATGCGGGCTTTGTAATAAAGACAGTCTCAACCCTGTAAACCGCAGAGAGCGTTCATAGGATTCAATAAAAAAGTTGCATAATAACTATATATCAGTAAGCAGTTATTTTAATTGAATATACTTGAGTAGAATTAAACAAATAAAATTTAGCTTCGTGTTAATTTTCAGCGACACAAAATTCATAAAAATAGTCTCTGTCGATAATGTTCCTCAATAGACTTACGTTTTCTACCTTCTAAAACGGCAATTTTTAGGGTGTTTTTTGAGGTTAGGGATAAACGCTTAAGGTATCAGTAAAAAAGAGGGTAGGATTCGTGTTCAGCAGCTCAAAATACAGAGGAATACGTTCTGTCAATAATTTTCTTGCTTGGAATTTTTCGGAACTCCTATGATTTCTAACAGCTTGATCATTGCGTAAATTAGTATTTCTTTAAGGCTAGGAAACATGCAGCTCCATCTGAAAATGAAATTTTAAAAATAACCACGCGCTAGTCGAAAGTACATCTAAGTTTTCCATATTTTTAAAAATTTTTATGTCGAAGGGAATTTTAGGCAGGGCGGTGTTCCGGTTGACGTGGACCGCCACAAAGATATATATTTATATATACGAGGTCTGTCCCAAAAGTATCCGACCTACCTCGATTTCTCGGCGCTTGATTTATTCTTCGTCATCCGGGGGGTGGCATCCTTCAAAGTAGTCCCCATTTGATTGAACAAGACGCTCATATCGATGTTTCCACTTATTAAAGCACTCTTGAAAGTCAGACTTCAGAATCGCCTTTAGTGCATTCGTCGCATTAGTTTCAACAGTCTGTTTATTATCCAATCGATGTCCTTTAAACGGCATTTTCAATCGAGGAAACAGCCAAAAGTCGCAGGGAGCTATATCAGGACTGTAATAACCTTTTTAAGAAAGTTTTCATCACTATTAATCATTTCCAAATTGTCCTGAGCGATTTCTAATCGAAGGTTTTTTTGCTGGTCTGAGAGCAGTTTCGGGATGAATTTTGCACACACATGAGTCATTCCCAAATTCTCGGTTAAAATTCGCCAAACAGTACTTTTTGGTATTCCAAGTTCATCTTCCAGTTCTCTCACAGTTAAACGACGATCTTGTTCAACTGCGACACGCACACGCTCGACATTATCCGACGATGTTCCCGTCGAAGGTCGACCAGAACGAGGATCACTGTCAACAGATGTGCGGCCACTTTTAATCCGCCTATACCACTCTTTTATTTGTGTTTTGCCCATACACTCATCTTTAAAGGCCTTTTGCAACATTTCAATAGTTTCCGCACAACTTTTACCGAGATTAAAGCAAAACTTTATGCAAATTCACTGTTCGGTTCGTTCTGCCATTTTTAGCAATAAGCAAATTGCGACGAACGCAAAAAAGTCGTTGTAAACAAATACACGCTGCGCGGGAACTAAGGCGTTTCATCGGTATCTCAGGCTACTCAGACCTCGTATATGTTGATGTTTCTACTGACATTTTGGATATTCCGTTTGTAAATATTCTTAGAATAAATCTAAGTCTGCTGCTGCTGTTGCGGGATCTCCGATGCTGTATCTATGATTGAGTGGCATTATATTGGCTAGTTGTTGATTGTTTAGTTTGGATTCTTTCGGAAGTTGAGTTGTTTAGTTAGATTTTCTCCATTTATTGGAGAGATTTTAAGGAGCACGATTTATTGTTATCACCAAGCGGGGAGAGATTAAAAGAGCAAACGTATTTTAAAGAACTGCTTTACGATAAAACTGAAAATGCGTGTTCCGCTGCTAAAGCTTGGTTGACTACTCAAATCGCTATATTAAAAGGCCCGCCTCCATCAGTAACAACGGCGACGACGTCCACACTTCAGTCAATGCAACCAATTGTTTCTGTTCAGGCTTCGTTAGAGAAGGTAAAACTTCCACGTTTTAATGGTAATCAACGAGACTAGGAAGTTTTTAAAGAAAAATTTACATCGTTAATAAAGGTAATAAAGTTTCAGCATTTATTGAATTGTTTAGACGGAGAAGCAGCAGGCAAACTGAAAGGGATTAGCGTAGTTGGCATAAATTTTCAGACAGCTTGGGATACTTTATGTCGGAGATACGATAACAAGTTTTTACGTTTTACAGTCCAAATACAGACGCTCTCCTCATTGCCTTCAGCATCACAGGAGTCGGTTTCTCGTATTAATTGTCCATTAAATAGTACAAATGAGAGTATAAATGCCTTTAAGGCGCTTGGTAGAAATGTAGATCCCTGGGATGATATTTTAGTTTATTTTATTGAAAGTAAACTTGCTGATGGGAAAAGCCGATGCAGACAGCCACAACAGGATGGATTCTGCACATTATCATTTATCAATTGACCACGATTTGTCAGCCCCACTCGCACGGTTCTGGGAGATAGAAGAAGCTCCGTCAGAAACGCTGTTATCTCAGCAGGATGAGGAATGTTTTACACATTTTAAAGTGACACATTCGAGAGATAAATCGGGTCGTTTTATTCTGCGACTGCCGTTTTCTAAAAATCCGTCTTTTTCAGATTCAAAGTCGATAGCAGCAGCATGTCTCACTCGCATGTAGCGGAGGTTGAGAAAATCGCCTCAACTTTCACAGGCGTATTCTACTTTTATGGAGGAGTATTTAGAGCTTGACCATATGGAACGTGTGCCCGAAAGCGGTGTAGGCAGAGCAAACTCTTTCTATTTGCCTCATCATGGGGTTTTTAAGAGGGATGATAATCGTAAGATTCGTGTAGCTTTCAATGCATCTCAGGCAGATTTTAAGGGTATGTCGTTAAATGATTATTTACACATAAGTCCAAAATTGCAGGAGAATATCTTAAATATTTTAATTCGGTGGAATTTTCAAAAATTTGTTTTTACTTGTGACGTTGTAAAGATATTTCGTCAGTTTTTAGTTCATCGTGACGATGTAGATTGGCAGCGCATTTTATGGCGTTAAAATCCGGATGCAGCAGTTGAAATTTTTCGATTACTGACGGTCACGTATGATACGGCCTGTGCGCCTTTTATTGCTAATACATATATGCTACAATTGGCTGAGAACGAGCATTAGCAATTTCCCCTTGGCGCTGAAGTTCCTCGAAAGAGCCGATATGCCGACGACTCTTTTGTCGGAGGCGATAGTTTGGATGAAGCTTTGGCGGTTCGTAATCAACTTGTAGATATTTTAGCAACGGCAAGCATGTCGGCAGGAAAATGGGCAACAAATAATCCTAAATTATTGGTAGATTTAGATTTATAGGATTCTCAAGTTGCAGAACGATTTCTGAACGTGGAAGATGCGATTTCGACATTAGGATTACGTTGGATACCCGCGGATGATTGTTTTTTTTTTAAATTTCGGTTTCGGAGTTAAAAACAAACGTTACAATAAGATTAATGCTTTAAAAAATATGAAAGCTTTTTGATCCCATTGGTTGGTTGTCTCCGGTCATTATTCGAGCAAAATTGATGTTACAGGCTCTCTGGTTGCAGGGGACAGATTAAGACGCTCCGATTCCAGCGCTGTTAAAACAAGAGTGGTTGAGTTATAGATCCGAACGCGTCGAACTCGAATCATTTAAAATTCCAAGGTGTTTTGGCACATTTAAATCTTCAGTTTGGCAACTTCATGGTTTTTGTGATGCCTCAGAGCGAGCATATACTGCAGCACTTTATTTAGTTTCGAGATCGGAAAAATAAGTCGTTTCTAAACTCATTATGGCAAAATCAAAAGTTGCTCCGATTAAAGTAATTAGTCTACCAAAACCAGAATTATGTGGGGCTGAATTATTTGCTAAAATTGTTAATATAACCTTGAAAAACTTCTCCGATTCTCAGCCGGAAAAAATATACTGTTGGTCCGATTCTAACGTGGTTTTAGCTTGGTTAAAAGGGCACCCTTCGCGGTGGAAGTCGTTTATTGCTAATCGTGTAACGAAAGTAACATCCTCTTTACCTGCAGCAGTTTGGAACCACGTACGCTCTGCGGATAACCCTGCCGATTGTACCACGCGCGGTTTTTCTCCTGCACAACTTCGTAAATCTGTTATTTGGTGGCATGGCCCGAGTTGGCTAAGGCAGGATCAGACAGAATGGCTCAAAGCAGCTGTTAATTTTGAGACAAATTTAGAGTCAAGAAAATCAGCGGAAAGCTCAGTGTTTGTCATACAACAGGAAAAAAAATTTTCTGAGTGGTGTGCCAAGTTTTTTTCATTTGATAAAATTGTTAGAATATTGGCCTACATACATAGATGGCGTTTGAATGCAAAACTTGCTTTAAATGATCTAAGAAAAAGTTGGCTTTCAGTGCTAGAGCTTGCACAAGGTCGTCTCTCTCTGTTAAAAGCAATGCAAATGGAAGTTTTTGTAGAGGACATTACTTTCATTGCTGAAAAGGGTGAGGTATCGTGTAATAGTTCGCTTCGTCGATTATTGCCATTTTTTGATACGGATGGATTACTTAGAGTCGGAGGCAGGCTACAGAATTTGTATTTGCCGAAGGCAGAAAAGCATCCGATTATTTTGCCCAACAAACATGTAGTTACTGGGTTGATCATTTCAAAGGCACATCTTATTACATTGCACGGAGGCCCTGTGCTAGTGCAAAGTCATCTTTATCGACAATTCTGGATTATTAGAGGTCGAAATTTCATTCACAGTATAGTGCGCAAATGTGTAAAGTGCGCTCGACATAATGCAGTCACGCAAGTTCAGCAAATGGGCCCGCTACCGCGTGTTCCCTCAAAACCAGCTCGGCCGTTTACGCAGCGTTGATTATGCAGGGCCTTTTTTTATCAAAGCATTTTGTTTGTATGGTCGTAAAAGCGGTGCACATTAAGATAGTTTCTAATTATACGTCCAAGGTCTTTCTGGCAGCTTTTCGGCAATTTTTTGCCCGACAAGGGTTATGTAAGGTATTGTATAGCGACAATGGAACTACGTTCCAGGATGCAGAAACGGAATTACGGCATTTATTTGATGCTACTTCAGCAACGAGTCAGGAGATTACCACAATTATCGCCAAAGACGGTGTTCACTAGTCGCATATTCCACCTCGTGCCCTGCATTTCGGCGGCCTTTGGGAGACGAGTGTAAAGTCCCTCAAAAGGTATCTTTACCGTGTCATAGGGGACGTAAAATTAACTTTTGAGGAGTTTTCAACGGTCGGTTATGAGATTGAAGCTTGTTTAAATTCGCGCCCATTGAGTCCTTTAACTTCAAATGATGAAGATTTGTCGGCTTTAACACCAGACCATTTTTTAATTGGGTCTGCACTCATAGCTCCTCCGGAGCCCTTTTTGGACATTAACGAAGGACAATCTGTATGTTCTAGATGGAAGCTTTTATCTGTAATGAGAAACCATTTTGGGCAGAGATGGAGGCAAGAATTTCTCTCACAGATGCAGCAGCGATCAAAATGGCTACAGCCCAATCATAAGTTCAAGGTTGGAGATTTTGTACTTTTCAAGGACGAGCTCTTGCCACCTACAAGATGGCCCCTGGCGCGGGTCGCACGGCTGCACCCTGGGACCGGCGGACTGAGCCGAGTCGTTAGTATTGAAACATCGTCATCTGAGTACAAGCGACCAGTCAGCAAACTCATATTGCTACCCATCAATGAGGAAGCGTCAGCCCACCTAATACTTGTCCGAGAGTGCACGGCGGGCGGTCAAGAAGATTCCACGGCGAGCGACACTGAAGATTCTACACTGAACATTATTGTACTTATATTAGCTTAGTTTAGGTTTTCTTTATATATTGAATGTTTTTTATTGTTATTTTTTATACTGCAAAGTTTTTTGAAATTTTAATTTTCGCTTTGATTTCTGGATCATAGCGAGGCGGGCGGTATGTTCGCGCCGTTTAGAGTCTTTCGTTACATTTGAATTAAAAGAAAAGCGCGCCTTCGTCTTATTGGGAGTAATAATACGTAAATTTCACGTAGTAACAAGGGCCGAAAAGAGTTTCGCACTTTCTCCCAACTTTCTCCCTCTTGAGCGCGGCTAAAGCCGGAAAAATCCAGATTAGATCAGGATTTTCGGGCCTCGCGATCGCGTCGCTTCCTTCGCTATTCAGCCATGTAAGAAGCCGGTTGTGCACGCGTACTGAAATTACGAATTACTATAACTGTGCATTTAATCGCGTCGGTCGCATTTATTACACATATTCAACGCAATTAAGATGATATAGTGTATAGATCAGGGCAGTATTCTGTTAATTGTTATACTTTGTTTTAAATACAGTGAAAATAAAGAACGCTTATATTCGTTATTATTATTAAAATAAAGTGTACTTTTATTACTGAAAATCCTTTCCAGTCTACTGTATTATCTTATCGTTCTCAACAATAAGTAATACGTCTGAAAATTCTACGTATATATGAGGTACTTGGCTGATAGCTTTTTCTGAATGTATTTTTACTGATTACGTAATTCTCAACTCTGAGAGAATTACACAAGCCCATGCAGTACTCGTTGTGCAAACGCGTAATATAGCCGGAAATTTACCTGTACCAAATTATAGAGATAAAAAAGTAAAAAGTCCGAATACTTCGCAAAAACAATTAACCTCTACAAAAAAGTCTAAAAATATATCTCATAATGTGAGAGAAAATAATATCACTGAAAATAATGTTATGGGAAATAATAAAGAAATACTGGAAACTAATCATATTGGGGAAATTTGGATTTTTTTTCTTTTTTCGAGGGTATGTAGGAAATGCAACCTAAGACAAACCCGACTGGGTCCGTACGGCTGGATAGCGTGAGGTTAGTTGGAGATGCATCTGTCGTGTGTATAATATAGGACGAAAAATAAAATAAACAAAAACGCGAAAAAACTACACAGCCGTTGCATCGCAAACCGACACACTAAAACCTACCACCCTTTCCTCTTCTGGCGGAACGCACCCTGGTACCGTTTATCACATTACCTCAGGGTGCTGCCATTCTATGATCGCCTCGACAACCGCTGCTGCCTTGACCTGAACAAAATTTAAAAATTTTTAATTTTAAATCCCCCGAGGGGCCGTCAGATCTAACCCGGTGCATTCATCTCCGTATGGAAACGAGAAGTATCGATGTCCCTCCCCGCGACATTCATAAAATGAGGGACAATGAGCGTCTCCCGATTAAGAAAGTGTCCCATCTTCTCGTCGGTTGCCCTGTCTAGGTACCGTTTCTTTTGTCGTCGGACCGTCTCGGCGAATTTTTCCGTGGCGGCCCACTTATTCTCGGCGGACAGCATTTCGCCCACGATGTTCTGAGGCGTAAATTGTCCGATCGAGCCGAGAAGAGCTATTCTTTCTTCGCTCCACTTTTCGCAGACGAAGAACGTGTGAAACGCATCGTCGCAATCAGCGGAACAGAAGATGCAACTCGGGCTCTAAACCTTCCCCATACGATTGAGGTATGTGCAGAAGTACCAATGGTCACAGGTATTGGGTTAGGTAATAATTTACCTCTCCTTGGTCTATGTTAATCCAAGGGACCAGCTGGTCTATCAGCCTTACTGTCCATTTACGCTTGGTTGTCATTATCCAGGATCGTTGCCACGTTTCCACCGTGCCGTCCTTTTCGCGGCTTTATTCGCTGCATACGCTAGGTGACGAAAGAAAGTAAGCATAGTCTAGGTTGAGTCCCAGATACATAGCCTCCCTCCTTGTCGAAACCTCCGCGTCTCCCACCTACATGGGGAAGATGGTGTCAATTTATTTGCCACTGAAGGGCACTATGTCTGTCTTAGCGGCTGCCAAGTTGAGACCATGCTCCCCCTTCCAGCGCGAGATCCTGCGCATCGCTTGGTTAAGAAAATGTTGTGCTTTTTTAAAGTCCCGGGCGTTGATGACTAAAGCGACATCATCAGCGCAGGCTATCATGTACGCCCCTTCCAGTAGCCTGAGTCACGCCGGCAGTAAGATATTTCTCGAGTTGGCCTTCATCTGCTTCGTAGCGCAGGTTGCGGTCCTTTAGGTAGTCTCGTATCACCCACATGAGGTACTCTGGGACTCTGAACTCGTTCAACGCGTCTAAGATGTCTGACCACCTGGACGAATTGAACACGCTCTTAACGTCCAGCGTAACGAGAAGCGCGATGTTCCTGGAAAAATGATTTCCAGTCCATCCTCTCCTTCCCAGCCGAACTACCTCTTGTATAGCGTCCACCGTGGATCGCCGTTTCCTGAAACCGTACTGGTTATCAGCTAAATCGCCGGCAGCCTACGCAGCTACCTGTAGTTTGAGCATCCTCTCGTAAAGCTTCCCTGCGTGGTCCAACATGCACAGTGGCCTGTTAGACGACGGAAGCCGGGGATCACCTCCCTTACCTTTGCTGATCAACACGAGACGCGCAACCTTCCAGGGAGTGCCAAAGACTCCCGCCTTCAGGCAGGCATTGTACATGTTCAGCAATAGAGAAGGTGCTTTCACTGCGATAATCTTCAATATATCAGCTGGTATCCCGTCGGACACAGGCGCCGTTCCGCTCCTCATCATTTTGGTGGTGATCCGTAACTCCTCGGTGGAAAATAGAGGAATCTCACCTACTTCAGCGGCTTCCTTCTGGTCTTACCTTGGAGAATGTGTTGGGAACAGAGTGTCCACTATTCGAGCCATGGTGTTCTCGTCGAAAGGATGATTTGTGAGCGCGCAGAGTATCTTGGTCACGATCAATTAGCCCAAGCTCCACATGTCCCGATTGACTTCCTCCGTCAGGTTCTTCCAGCACTGTGCCTTTCTCCGCTTGATCTCGCGTCGAAGTCGCTTGTGCGCTACTTTATGCTGCGCCAACAACAGTGCTGCCTCCGTTTCGTCTCTTGTTCTTTGCGCTCTTCTTCTGAGGCGTTTCGCTCCCACCCTCAGTTGCTCGATTTCGTCAGACCACCAGTAAGCAGAGCATTTTCCATGTCGCAATCCCTTGCGCGGCATGGATGCGTCGCAGGCTCAGTGAATGAGACTCATAGTCTCCCTCACGAGCGACTCCGCTCCATCGCTATCTTCGGTGACTTTCGTCGTCGGTAAATTTCCCTGTCCTTCGAGCAGTACCTCGACTACCTTTTCGGTGTTCAGTCTAGCAAGATTCCATCTAGGTGGCTTTGCGCGACTCTTTGCGATTGGGATTTATCGCGCAGCTGATAAGTGATGTATTGATGGTAATTTCCATTGTAATCCTCCATTACCCTCCAATCATCATCGACACTCTACGCGCTAGATTATCGGATGCGAAAGTCACATCCGGAACCGTCCCAATATACCCTACCCTTCTGAGTATCGACGTGTTCCCAATGTTGAGAATTATCAGGCCGAGTCTAGATACCATGTCCATAATGGACTTTCCTCTGCTGTCTGGCACTGGCATACCCCACTCCAAAGCTCGCGCATTCAAGTCCCGGCGACTACGATCTCGCCTTTTATCTTGCGGATCGCGTCTTCCAGCTCGTCCAGACTCCGCCAGAATTGCTCAATGCGGACGTTCGGGGTAAAGTAGCAGCTCACCTAAGTACGTCTGTGCTTTTCACCCACACAAAGCCGCTTCCGGCCTCATGGTCGTCCACTCTGATGGTTCGTGGGTCCACGTAGACTACTGCTGTGTCAAGTGTGTCTTTGTACTACATAGGTACGTTCCAGTCACAGTACTGCTCGCTGATTAGCAGCACATCAGCCTTCGTCTCACATATACTCTGAGTCAGAAGGCTGTTGGCTAATTTGACTCTATGGAGGTTCGCTTGAAGGACCGTTATACGATCCATCATTAACGCTAGGCTTTGGTCTGCCTACCCGTTTTGAGAAACGCTCTATACTGCCCTAAGCCTGACGTGTGGCCCAGCTGTGCTTGGTCTACTTTCAGGTCAGTGCACAAGACGCACTTCACCTCGGTAGCCTTGCAGGCTGCTCCTTTGTGACTTTCCGCGCTACATTTGTAGCAGGACTTGCTTCTGACATCTGACAGTCGGCAGTTCATGTAGCCGAATTTCAAGCGATTCTTCTCAAGGAGGAACTCTGCCTTTTCCTGGTCCATCTCTACGAAGGTCAGTTGCTGTTGTTGGGCTTGGTCAGCGAAACGCTAATCTCACCCGTTGAGACTCCTGCTTCGTTAAAGACCCTCTCGATCGCCGTCTCTACTTCTTTTTGGTGGTAAGGCTGTCAAGGGCTCTTCCACGTTTGTCTTAGGTGTCATGGTCTTTACGGCTCCCGACGTTCCCATTACCTTCCTGATGGAGTCTTCTATAGTCCGCAGCTCCTGGTTGTTGCTTTTTGTGCCCAACTCTACCAGGACGTCGCCAGCCCTGGTTTTCCTGATCCAATTAATATCAGTCGTTGGACACTCTGCTGTGACCTGTTCGCGAATATTCAAGAGAACGTCCGCGTAGGTGACTTCATCCCCCGGTCGGATAAAGACAGCCTTCGGACGCTTCCTAGGCGTTCTCCTCCTGCTCTTCCTCTTTCTGTCTGAGACGTCTGTTATTGCGACTGTTGCTCCAGTTGTTATCGCTGCCGCTCTTGTTATTTGCGCTGCAGCTGTTGTTCGGTCTGCTGCGCAGGTTGTTTCTGCTGCTGTTGATGTCTCTTTGCTTTCGCTCGGTCCTTCTTGGACAGGACCGTCAAGAAATCGGCGATCTCCGATGACCCGGTGGCCTTAGCCTTCTTGTCAGTGACTGCTGACTCAGCGCTATCGGAGTCCCCATCTTGCGGTCGCACCCTCTTATTTTCCGGCCGGTGGTTTGACGTAGCCGCGGCTTCCAGAGTGTCTGTCGCACAGTGCGCCTCGGTGTTCGAGCATAGGCGGTCCTTCTATTCGTCGAAAACGTCGACGAGGGTCGGGATATTTCTGTTGGTGTCGTTATTGACACTAGGCTGCCTCTTTAGCCCATCTGCAATTAATTTGAGGAGCTGGTGCACCTGCTTTACGAACTCCTCGACTGTTGTTATCTGCGATCGGCTGGGCTGTTGTTTGCTACCCGGCAATGTGTGTGAAGGAAGCTCCAATGCCACCATTGTTTCCTCGCAGGTATGGGATTTACCTGCTTCCTGGTTCATCTCATTGTTTTGTAAGGACATTTTCTTTCTTGATTCGTTAACCATCGTGCGTAGAGGGGGGGGGGGGAATAGCTGGGAGCGGGTGTACCCTTGGATACTTTGATCCTACCCCAGTTCCCTGAGGCCTAGCCTTCGTTTTGCCGGTCTCGGAATACACGGACGGACCCAAGCTCGCCCGGACCAACAGGGGTTCCGATTCCCATACCCAATACGCACTTCCTGATCAAGGTCCGAAGCAGCCGGCTTCTGATGCCGCACCGAAACTAACCACCTCAGCAGAGCTAGGCTCACATTAGCTCTTGGCCCATGTCGATGGGAATAACCGATAGGGGTCCGGGCACTCCCAGCGTGTCCCGGCGCGAGAACAATAGGGTCGGGCGGTTATCTGTGTATCTGCCTGATGACTAGTCGTACCGCCCGAGAAGAAATGTCTGCGTATTTTGCTGAGTGTAGTGAGTGTAGTAAGTGCAGCGTAATGAGTGTAAGAGTAAATGTTTGTGAAGCGTGGCGTTGGCCATTGTCCGCGGCTGTTTATTCAATTTATTCGTAGCTAACCAGTTATAGTGGCCACTCCCCCCATCCGCAACCTGGGAACGCGTCTGGTCACCTGGCCTAGGCGCGCTCTGCGTTCGCTTACGCAGCGCTATCGCAGGGGCAGACGGAAAATTCGGAATAATGAATCAGAAAGCTTCAATAACACTTTGTATTAAATTAATGAAAATAGTGGCAAAATTGATCAAAGTAATAACCGACCGAATCAGTCAGACATCAAAGTAAGTAAACGGAGAACATTTGGGAAACTATTTGTAGACTGGAAAGAACAATTATTTATGAGAAAAGTTAATTTTATTTATTTTATGGCAAACGATGGGACACATTGTGATGAGGGATCACGGCAATTACAAAAAAGAAAGAAGTTGCCGCGATTCTTTGGGCTCGAATCAGGAGAAATTAAAATTACAAATGAAAATCATGAGTTACATTTTGCTATCGTAGTACGAGACGAGAAATTACTAAGTACAACCGAGATTTTGAATAATTTTATAACTGCATTTGAAGTTTTAAAAGTTACTATTATTAATAAGAATATTTGTTCTATTAGCATAGCTAAGAGCACAGATATTGAAAACGTTCCTTGGGATGATATGATTATTAAGCTGAGAAATATATTACAAGGGGTTTCAATAAAAATCATAATTTGTTTGGGAATTATAAAATATATTGAAGAAAAGGATAGAAGTAGGATAATGGAAGAGTTACATGATTCAGCTATAGGCGGTCATAATGGAGTAAATAAAACATATAAACGCATTGAACAAAAGTATTATTTAGAAAATATTAAAGAGGTTTTACATTGTTAACAGAGAAAAAGCATATTATCGTTTTTCAGACGTTTGACCTTGATTTTTGACCTCTCTAAGGTCTCAAAACAAAATTTTCTCAAAGACATTTTCGATATAAAATTTTCCGCTCTGATTCAATTCCGGGATAAAAATAACAGGTTTCCATTTAAAAAAATCAAGTTGACCTTGAAATAACCTTGAAGATCAAGTTCAAGGTTAAGTTCAAGGTCACCATTGTTGGACCCCTTTTGCCCTTGTCAACTTTTGTCTGAACTTTTTTTCGATACCTCGCTTAGGAACGGAGAAATTTAGGTGCGGAGATTAAAATGGCCCACCCTGTATATTATACACACACATATATATCTATATATATACAGGATGGGCCATTTTAATCTCCGCACCTAAATTTCTCCGTTCCTATATATATATACAGGGTGTCAATTAAGTCCCGGGACGGCTGAATATTTTCTAAAGTACTGCTTTTCTGGAAGAGGTCAAGGTCATTCCTTAAGTAACTTTGAACAAAGAACCCAACGGTGACCTTGGATCGCTCTTTCCGATTCCGCTATAAAAAATAGGGGTTCCCGTTTGAAAAAATGAGGTTGACCTCAAATTAACCTTGAAAATGAGGTTCAAGGTCAAATCCAAGGTCACCGCTGGGTTCCTTGTTCAAAGTTACTTAAGGAATGACCTTGACCTCTTCCAGAAAAGCAGTACTTTAGAAAATATTCAGCCGTCCCGGGACTTAATTGACACCCTGTATAATAACAATATAGTAATAATCTCTGATTTTCAAATTATTTTTTTCGTTTTGTTTTATTTTTATTTTCTTTTTATTCTTTGTACTGTTTACACCAAAGAGGCGTAGGTATATTTGTAAGTAAATAAAAGTAAAATATGATTTCAATGATGATTGTGTTGTCTAGTACTCACCATAATTTATTTATTTAATAACAATAATTTATTAATAAATGTTCCCCATTTTCTCACACTGACGCGGGCACCGCTTTCAGAGTTAGGAATCGAAAAGGAACGATAAAAATTTTAATGAATCGAAAGATCGTCTTATATATACATATATAAATTGGAAGAAAGTGGAGTCTATTTCAAGAAAATGTACATATTTTCAATATGTTTGACGTATAAAGAGAAAAAAATATTTTTAATTAATTTTTACAAATTTTGTAAAACTTACATTTCTCCTTTTCTTTAAAAATATATATATTTTCGATATATTTCACGTATAAAAGGAAAGAAAAAACTTTCTTTAAGTTACTATTTTTCTTTAAATGTGCTTTTTATTATCGAATCTGCTCCCAAATCTAATCAGTTGTCTTCAACATTCAGCTCATAACATGCTTTCTTTGAATAGGCATCGTGACACAATTTTTTTGTTTCATATGCAGATACATACATACATATAGACAGGCATTTTTTATAAACATGTTTCTTTGACGCAGAAATTTTGAAAACATAAAAGTTTAACAAAATCTCTGATAAAAAATTTTTCATCGTCACAAAGCTTTCTCTTTCAGAAAGCAAAATGATATAAAACAAAAACGGATCGATAAATTTTAAAAATTATTCTTGATTTTAAATCTTCCTTGAATAACATAAAAAATGAGCTTTGATTGGTAAAAATGAATACGCGATTGGCGTAATACGCAAGAAATCGTCGATCAAAAAAGTTTTGAAAAATAAAATATATATAAAAAATGAAAAAACGTTATAAAACAAAAACGATTGGATAAATCTTGAAAATTCTTTTTTATTTAAATTCTTCATCAACAAACGAAAAATATAAGCGTTCATTGGTAAATAATTACCGGGTAACACGCAAGAAATCAAATTTTTTGAAAAAAATATAAGATCTGGGCAAAGAACTTAGTTTAGAAATAGTAAAGCTACCTTTTTGGAAATTTTTAGAAGGAAAAATGCTGATTTATTCAAGTTATCGTTTGCCTTATAAAATTGATTTTTCTTACTAAATGATTTTTTTCTACAGTATAGAAAAATAAAACGACTCAAAAATTTTAGAAAATAATCTTCTCCATTATCTTAATCACATTAATTTTTTTAAAAATAACTTCCTCATATATTTCACAGAAATCACCGTTCAAACAAAAATTGACGTCTGCGTGTATAACAAAAGAAAAGAAACACCTTACTCTAAATTTCGGTTGGTAATTTTATGCTCTTTCAAATGCATTTTTACTGGATCGATGATATTATGTCTAACATACCAAAAACCCAAAAATGAAAACCCAAAAATCGAAAAACCGCTAATAAACAATAATTAATCTGAAAAATTAAAAAAATTATTATAGTGCCCACTTCTTGAAAAAAAAACAAACAAAATGAACCCTGTAACATTTTAACAACTTAAATAAATCAAATGTATTTAATTTTCTAAATCATTGTACGGACCTATCGTATGAAATTAGTTATATTTTTCTATATATATAATATTCAAAGAAATTAGAGATTTATGTACCTGAAATCCAGCGGTCATGTTATTATAAGCAACTCTAAAATCAGCTTCTTGTTGATTAAGTTTGGCTATAAGAAAAGCCTGTTGTAGAACATCGATTGGAGTTGCTAAAAGTAATTTTATATTGAAGTCGTAGTTGCTTGTAAATAATTGACAAATACCCTCGACACCCAATGGGCCTGCTGGTGTAGCTACCTCTGCCACAATATACTTGTTTCTCTCGGACAGTCCAAATCTGCCCCGGATAAACGCGTACTTCTCGAACGGCGTTGTTATGTTAAACTGAACCTTTAAACATAGTATATTTTTAAACATTTTTAAACACAAAATCGCAATGATTTATAGTAATGATAAAAAATATAATTTTAAAAAATACTATAATTATATTTAGCTTCTATCCAATTAAAGAACGTTATATTAATAATTTTTTGGTTATTTAAAAAATTACAAAAATATGAATATATGTGAATTTGAATAAAATAAGTTCTTTCCTATTCTGTAAAAAATGTGAAGAAATGTATATAAGTGTAAAGAAATATTTTTTTCACATTTTACTATTTCCACTAGAATAGTCTATATTTATATCGAGGTTTATTAATTTGTCTCCTTTTCAAATTGGGGTATAACGGATCAGCCTAATACAATAATCTTATTGTTCAATTATGAACAAAGAGAAAAATAGTTACAATGTTTGTATATGTTTTATCAATCTCGATAATAGATCAAAATCCCGAATAAAAATGATTTGATATACCCTGGTAGAAACATTAAGCGATTATTAGTCAATTTCTGGCCAAACCGTCATGAATTGGTCAATTTCTTAACGATTTTTTGCCAAAAAACCCGCTCATTTCGTCACGGATTTTCCCCCCGGAATGGCTAAAAAATGGTCAATTTTGAAAATCACGAAAAAGTAAATTTATTATTGTTTACTACTTAAAAAGACTATTTAAATTATTAATAAAAAAGTCGCTAAATTCAATAACGTGCTTAAATTAATTCAAAGAATTAGACTTAAAAAAGTATAGTTTATGTTAGAATTTGAGTTTATATGAAATGCATAGAACGTACATGTGAACATTGATTAAAGAATCCAGCATATTAAATATTTATATGATTCTTATTGTTATTTAAAAATATCATTGATGATACTTTAACTAAAAAATATTTTTGTTTATGGTTTATACAAACTGATTAATTAATATATATAACTTTCCAATGGTACCAATTCATTTTTTTTTCCACATTCAAAATTTTTTTCATTGGCAATATTCCTCTGAACGTATCTTATTATCCATGCTATCAATAATTATTTGTTTAAATAAAAGATGTAAGTAAAAATATACACCCCTTAGATCGTAAAAATATATCATAGTTTGAGATTACGAGTGTTGTTTAGTTTCTACTCTATTTTGGAAAGCGCACTGCGTATACTCAGCAAACGCAGATCATAGTCACTAGCCAGCCGTTGGCCAATTTTCCTGTTATACAATATTGGCCAATAAAATTC
Organism: Gastracanthus pulcherrimus; assembly: GCA_949152435.1. Taxonomy (NCBI): domain Eukaryota; kingdom Metazoa; phylum Arthropoda; class Insecta; order Hymenoptera; family Pteromalidae; genus Gastracanthus; species Gastracanthus pulcherrimus. The sequence goes on from OX424572.1 coordinate 53,997,219, forward strand.
GCTTATAATTACCCAACCGGCCATTTTGACTGGGTAATGTTCTACCAGGGTATCATTATACAGGGTGGGCCATTTTAATCTCCGCACCTAAATTTCTTCGTTCCTAAGCGTGGTATCGAAAAAAAGTTGAGACAAAAGTTGACAAGTGCAAATGGGGTCAAACATTGGTGACCTTGAACTTAACCTTGAACTTGATCTTCAAGGTTATTTCAAGGTCAACTTGATTTTTTTTAATGGAAACCCCTAATGTTTATCCCGGAATTGAAAAGAGCGGAAAATTTTACATCGAAAATGTCTTTGAGAAAATTTTGTTTTGTGACCTCAGAGAGGTAAAAAATCAAGGTCAAACGTCTGAAAAACGATAATATGCTTTTTCTCTGAATTATTACGGCTTTCTGCTTTGACCAGAAAATTTTCTCAAAGATATTTTTGATGTAAAATTTTCCGCTCTTTTCAATTCCGGGATAAAAATTAGGGATTTCCATTTAAAAAAATCAAGTTGACCTTGAAATAACCTGGAAGATCAAGTTCAAGGTTAAGTTCAAGGTCACCAATGATTGACCCCCTTTGCCTTTGTCAACTTTTGTCTAAACTTTTTTTCGATACAACGCTTAGGAACGGAGAAATTTAGGTGCGGAAATGAAAATGGCCCACCCTGTATATTATTATATATAGTTATAAATATTATAATCCTTACTAATATATAAATGTGAAAGTTTATTTGTTACTTTGTTTGTTTGTTACTTCATGAATAACAAACTACGGGACCTATATTACGGGGTCAAGCCTGAGTTTAATTCTGTAAAAAATCATTATCCATTTTATAGACGGCAAAAATATTTTGACACAATCTAAGTTGATGCAAGTTTCTATATCTTAAATATGTCTATTTCCTACTGAAAATGGTTCGCAAGAACTTACGAACGAACTTACGTCTGAACTTACGTTCGGATTTCAACGAAGAACTTACGTTCGGATTTCAACGAAGAACTTACGTGTGAATTTACATCTGAAGTTACGTACAATCTTACGCCGAAACTTACATCTAAACGTACGTCTAAACTTACGTATATACGTACGTCTAAACTTACGTCTAAACGTACGTCTAAACTTACGCAAGAATTTACACAAGAATTTACGTGAAAACTTACGTACAACTTACGTGAGAACTTACGTTCAGAACTTACTTTTATATTTCAACGAAGGTCTTCCGTTACTATTCACGTAAGATCATCGTTGATATCCGTACGTAAGTACTTACGTCAATTCTTCCGTAAGCTCTGACGTAAATTCTGACGTAAATTCTCACGTAAATTCTTTCATAAGCTCTAACGTAAATTCTGACGTAAGTTCTTATGTTAGATCTTACGTTAGTTCAGATGTAAGTTCTCACGTAATTTCTTACCGACCATTTTCAGTAGCGTTATATGTGATTTTGCCATGAATTAGAGCCCTCTAAGTGGTCTTTATATTTATAGTCCTTTGAAAATTCGCTAATCTACATTATTGAATTACGTCTATTTAACCACTTACCACGTGTTTTTAAATCAGGTGGTGCATTTTTCACGGTCACCGAGGCTTTAAAGTATTCTTTAGAAGTGTGCTCATGGACTTAAGGGAAGAGTATACTAATTTACGGGAAATTTTTTCTTTTTTTTTAATTTTTTAAACAGTTCTAGACGATGATAAGTACTTAAAACATGTATTCTGAGGACTCAATCAAATTCCTATTTACACCATAGCTTATTTTTATACCTTATGGAACAAAAGAGGAAAAGTACATAAGAATGAATGTTAGAGATGGGGAACTATTCAGACAAAAGGGGACTATGCCTAGGATGAACATTAATTTGACATTATACATTTTAAATTTTGGAAATCTTTTTCAATTTATTTTAAGAAAAATGTAAATTCTTACATATTGCTATCTAGGGGACTGGAGAAAATTTTGAATTATCGAAAAATTTAAATTAACCAGTTTCGATTTATCGGGAGTTGACTGTATGTATAAAACTGTAAATATTGAAAATAGAAATATTGAGACACGCCTTGCGCGCCGAGGGTAATCTTGCCTGATATTCTCTTTTTATCGTAAAATGTACATATAATATCGCATCTCTAGAAGAAAAATATAAAAATTCAAAATTATGTTTTATTTTATAAAACCAATCAAGTATAACATAAATTTGTTATATAAGAAATTCTTTTTACATGAATGTTATTATTATTGTATTATAATGTTTTATGCTCTTTTTAACTAATTTTCGATGCGTGTAGAAAATGCGACAAAAGCTAACGCACCTGGAATCTTTTGAATAAAGTAAACAAAAACTGCAAAAAAGCTGTTTCTGTTAAAAAAAAGTACATTTACCGTACATTCGTACTTTAAAATGACATTGTCAAACTGAAAATTTGATGAAAATATAAAATGTGATACGTTTCTGTGTTAAGAAAGGTTTAAAGAATCAAAAAAATATATAAAAAAAAACGATTTTTGGGAAAAAAATGGTAGGAATCCCCCTGAATGTAGTACTATAATAAATTTGTAAGACCCTATTTAGAATGATATTAATAAGTTCTATGCCAAGTTTTAGCTGAAGAAATCGATTATTTTCAGACTTCCTGGGAAAATTTGATTTTTTTAAACAAAAATTACTAGTTTTCAAAATGTACTTGCGGATAGCAGTTTGAGATAAAGCTTTAAAAGCGAGTCACTTCTTTGTTTGGCTAATAAAAAAAACTGTTGATAAGATTTAAAATATCGTGTTCTACTTTCTTAATACATACTAGTTTTCATTTGACTTATGAAAATGCTGAAACAATCACATTTTTTTTATAAAGACTGCTGGGTAGAATGAGATTAAAAGAAAAAAATTAAAATGTAATCAACAGCTAACGTATATTTTTTGAAAGTTGTAAATAGATTCATGAAAACCTCACTCGGAAGCTACTTTTTAAAATTTAAGAAATTAATTTAGAGAAAAATACGTTTAAAGTTTAAATTTAGTATGTTTTCTAATATAAATTACTTTTTGTAATACATGCACCATTTTCGCGCATTTTTGTGCATTTCAAGCGGATAAGAAGTGGCCGTTTACCGACCGGCGACAGAAATGTTCTTTACCGCCCTTTTGAGCTCACTACAGCGTGCATGCGTTCGTGTGTACGTGCATGTTACAGCGTACGGTAAAGACTTTTAATTATTATTAAATTAAAATTAAATAAATTATTTTATCTTTCATTTACATGAAAAACTTTAATATACGATAATATATATGTGTGTATGTGTATATATGGGTGTCTGTGTGTGTATAAATCAATGTATGTGTAGGTATACATATTTCATCTCTTAACAGAACAGGACGACAGTTGCACCGTGTCGAAAAACGGCCATATCTAGTTCCGTTTGATAGACACGTAAGACCGCAAAAATCAATACATGTGTGTTTGCAGTACTCGTTTTTGGCTCGCAAAACGCACTCGTCTACGGCTCGTGCTTGCTCGCCTCCGACTCGTACAATAAACTCACGCGGGCGGTGAAAGCCTATTACTTGCCCTCGGTACACAATATACTATTACCTAAATAAGTTTAACTGTATTAAAAGAACGAGTTTTTACATTTTATAGGCTTTAAAACATTCTTACAATTACAATGATTTAAAAAATTCAATATTTTTTTTAATATGTTTGCCAAAAGACCTGAGTTTTACCTTAAGGGAAGTCCGTACAATTTTTTGATAAGAAACATTTTTTCGATTTCTTAAACCTTTCTTAACACAAAATCGTATCGTAAAATTTTCAGTTGTAAAATGACATTTTAAAGTATGAAATTCTGTAAGGTAAATGTGCTTTTTTTACAGAAACAGGTTTTTTTACAATTTATGCTTTTCTTTTATTCAGAACTTTTTGAGGGCATTAGCTACTGTCGAAACTTTTTGAAATTAATTGGACATATCTTTTGGAGCATTATATAGAAATTATGCATTACCAAGGTGTTATGTGATGAATTAAATCAAATGAAAAATAATTATTTATAAAAAAACTACAAATTAAACAAAAGCACTATTTTTTATTTAAATAAAATGATCTCATTTTTAAATATGGTTACTCTATTCAAATTTTATATAAATTTAAACATATTTTTAAATTGGTATAAAAAGTAAGTAGGCTTTTTCTTAAATGTATAAGAAATTCTGTTCGAACTAGAAACATTGGGAAAATATGTCATGTTGGCTAAACTAAATCCTGAACTTTTCGTTGTCAATCAATATTTATGAAGTAAAATAGACAGAATTTTTTTAAAAAAACTTTTATATTTGGTTGTATAAAAATTTATATTTAAGGAGCGATTTTAAGCAAATTTAAAATAATTCTACAGTTATTCTTTATATTAATTATATTATATTTATCAATACTAAAACCTAAGATCTATTAGCTTAAATGAACTAAGGTTTTGCTTTAGGGGCCTGCGGCGGCTCAGTCGGTAGAGTGTCGGATTCCCACGCCGGTGACCCGGGTTCGAATCCTAGTCTCTGCCGATTGATACAAGCACCTCTGTAAAAATTACATGTGCTTTGTTTACAAACACACCGCAGACCCCCGTCGTCGATTAGCACCACATGGAAGCACAAACATGGCGACGTTAAATAATAATAAAAAAAAAAAAAAAAAAAGGTTTTGCTTCATATATTTAGAATTACGCCTAGGTCTATGGGTTTATGATCTAAGAGCACTAAACAAACTTAAATTTTGGTAAGATGTATTTCTTTCTTCAACAAAGTATATTGAAACAAACCTAAATTTAAATTACCAATATCCATAAATATCATTTACATATTCAGTAAGTAAGGTATGCGGGTTCAGCGACATGCGGGTACTGCGCCACCTTCTTCCAACGCCAAGGGGCTTCCTACGTCAAGAGGTTTTCTACGCTAAGGGGATTCCAACACCAAGGGGCTTCCTACGCCAGCGAGCTTGATAGGCCAAGGGAGGCGCCACTTGCATAGCAAGCAGCATAGACCAGCATACCCCCTGTGCGGCCGATGCTCTACCAGCGCGAGAACTGTGCGCAAATTACAACGCAGCTTGTTTTCCCCCACCCAGCCCTACCC